>JAOTRH010000022.1:18704918-18722569 GCA_034768845.1 Heliamphora exappendiculata
ACCTTGACGTTTTTGTTCTGCACGTAAAAGATCACCTGCACTTAAATGAACGAAACCATAATCGTTTACTAAACGTTCACATTGTGTTCCTTTACCTGCTCCAGGTCCACCCAAAACAAACACAACAATAACCTTTTCTTGTGAGAATGTAGCGGGATAAATAGAGATAGGCTTATGTATGCCTTGCCAATGTCCATATCAAGTCTGTGTATCTGTCATATAGCTCAAGATTCAATGGTTGTAGGGTACTGTGGAACCCTTCTTTGGGTATATTCTTTTAGGTATTGGTATCAAAGACATATATCTAAACCTCGATACCAGTGAAGGTTTTCTAATCTTACAATGATAATCATGCCTAGAAGCAGCAACCCCATCAAACTATGGCTTGCCCAAACTTCAACCAAAGAAGTAGGAGGGCACTGAATTATTATCTTGTGCCAACCCTGGCTCATGACTAAATTTTGTTTATGCAGAACTGATAATGCAATTAAGAATCATTGGAATAGTTCCTTAAAGAAGAAGTTAGATTTTTACCTGGCCACCGGGAACCTTCCGCCAGCTGCAAAAGATGGTTGCCAAAATGATACGAAAGACTCAAATAGAACTGCTTCAACTCGAAAACTGAAACTGCTTGAATGTTCAAATAAAGGATCAGAGTCAACTGCCCAGACTTCATCAGGAACTATGGACGTATGTAAAACAGAAGATGAAAAAAAAGATCTAGAGTCTTCAACCCCATTTCGGGATATTGGTGCTTCCTCAAGTTTTCCTGCAAATGAATCTGTTGATTCTGAAGTTTTAAATTATGATCTGCAATCACCAGATGTAGATCTTAGAAGTAGTAGCTCTAATATGGTGCAAAAGTTTGAGAGATGTAGAACCAAAAATGATATTTATCGAGAAAAAGTGTTAGGAGCATCACTGCAATTTGAAATTCCTACATATGGTTCATTGTACTATGAGCCACCCCAATTAGAGAGTTGCATGCCATTAGATTCGGATGTTTTAAATTTGTCTTTGATGCAGCAAGAGCCTGACTCTGGTTCACTTACATCGCCTATTAACTTCTTCACTCCACCTTGCATGAAGGGTTATGTTTTCTTGAGGCAGAATCCAGAATCAATATTGAAAATTGCTGCCAAGAGTTTTCCCGATACTCCTTCCATATTTCGGAAGAGAAAGACAGAAGCCGCAACACCTCTGCCATCAAATAAACTTGGAAAGGCTGATGGGGAAGCAGTCCAATACAGATTGAATACTTGTGATGAACAAGAGCAAACTACAAATAATTCTGGGTTGCGAGATTGAAGTTTACATGGAACTGCTTGTCCTGGTAATGGCACCGCTTTGCTAATTAATGGCGAGGCTTTTAATGCATCTCCTTCTTATCACTTAAGATCTACTCCTTATCGGTTAAGATCCAAAAGAACAGTTGTTTTCAAGTCTGTGGAAAAGCAACTTGAGTTTGCTTTGGAAAAAGAACATGATGCTAATAACCAAAATGTGGCTTCAATTGTGAAAGGAAAACCTCCTGCACCCGAAGATTGTTCCTGTACGTGAAAGATGGGTGTGATGTAAAACATAAAGCTGTAAGTGCATTACCGACTTAATCTCGTAGGAGTAGCTTGTAGTTTGTACGTTTCCTCTTATTTTGTGATTTTCTGCTCCATATTGATTGCATAATAACCAAACTAGAAATCTTAGAAAATTATGGTCTACTTTTGTCCAACAAAAGTTACCAATTCCATCGGTAAGCTTAATTACCAAGTCAAATCAAAAGTCACTTTTGTAACACTGGGTGAGAATTTTTATTTTACTTGCAGGCTAACTTCTCGATTTTATATTCTTGTCATGTATGTTCCTAAATTTATGTGAACAATAAATATGGACTCAGGCTGTAGTCCTCTTTATTCAATGTGAGTTGGAAATGTGACCCAAATACCACTGCAAGATCACTTTTTATGGTTCTCATGTAGAATTTTAATGAAACTCAGAATGTTAAAAAATTATTCCCATCTTTGTGATTATTAAAAAAGGGAAAAAAAGAAGAAAAACTCACCATTTTATGTGTTATTGTCCTGTTACTGGCATGATAAAGAGGTGAAACGAAGTGTCCTAAGTAAATTATTCTGAGTCTAAGGTTCGATTTTACGTCTTTGCATGTTAGATTCTGACCAATTTAATCCTTAATGTTATAGCTCTTTTGATGCTGATAAAAAAACTTTCTATTGATTGGCTTCTCCAATTTTCATGTACTTTGTTAATTTACACAGCATAATTCACACTTTGAAGCAAGCCTTGAACAATAAATTTCTAACAAAGCCTGGAAGCTTGCCTTGGATGTCAACATGGATTTTCCTAGATTTGGGCTTTGGTATTCTATTTTACGAACTTAATGGCTGCTCTGCTGGAGTTTATTTCTATGAATCAAATTGAGTTAGCTATTTCTATGAATCAAATTGAGTTAGCTCGCCGGATATTCCACCCCCCCACCCCCCAAAAAAAAAAAAAAAAACAGTTAGCACGTCCATTTGCCATGTTGTGCAAAGCTTGTTTAAATTCCAATAGAGGAGTCTGTTATCAAATTTGGAATATGAGATTAAGGACCTAGATGACTTGAACTATGGATGGCTGTGTTAACTTTTAGTGCTGTGACTTAGTTTCGGCGTCGATATGCTTGTGGTGGTAGAATCTACGAAGTGGTTGAGTGGTCAGGGCTGAGTCAGACCTTTTTTTTAGTGGGGGAAAAATAATACAGCTTTTTTTTATTGACAAAATACCCAACCAAAGGGCCACTGCAATTTATACATTGTGGATAATTGGGGCAAGATCAGATTAATTATTATTATTATTATTTTTTTTAGGGGGGGGGGATCTAGTGGGGGCAATTGCCCGTACTGGACCTAAGGTAGCTCCACCCATGCAAGCGGGGTTGACCGCCTTTAAGAAATGAAGCAGAGATTTCTCATCATCAGCAAAGCTGTGATAAAGGGTGAGATTAGGATTACATCAAGTTAATGTCATTGTCTTTTCATATTTCTCTACATTCAAATTTCATGAATTAGCCAATGAATAGACAAACGCCCTTGTTTCGGAACAGGGTGCATTTTCTATGCTTCCTTGAAGCCTGTGTGGTGTTATGGTGTATTCAAGCTTTAAGATTTCCAAGAGACTTGAAGTTGCATCTTTGAGTGAGCTGTTCTTGTGAAAGAATCAAGCCAATTAAAACTTAATGTTTATGTACTTCGATTAAAACAAAAACTTGAGATAGAAAGCACAATTCTACTAGAATCCTGTTTTTGTTCAGGAGGCACTTCATTAATACATATCTCAACTCTGATCCTATATGTGAAATCTCGCATCAAACCAATTGTGAGCAAATTCTTTTTCAGAAAAGAATGAGAGAATCTTCATGTGCTCACAAATGATTGAAATGTTCGTGTTTGAGTGACCTAAACAGAGAATGATTTTACTTTCCCATGGACCATTCTGATCAATAGTATCTTGATCAATAGTTATCGTAGGTACTCTCCAGATCAGATTTAGTGTATATTTTAAAACAAAAGCATAGATTCTTACTTTTTGTTATTAGACACCTATATTGATATTTGTTGCCTTTGCAATAAACAAATACTTCCTTTCCAAGTTGCCATACCCATCAGTGACCTGGCATGAGGCAAAAAAAAACTGGGGGACAAAGAATAGAAGAAGATGATTCACAATCATGTAGATTAATAAATGCCCAAAGATTGTATGGTTGTGAAAATTAAAAGAAACCTGAAGATGTAATCTTTTAAGTATTACTTATTAAAAAAACAACTGATGAGCTTTTAGTTCGTAAGGAATATGTTGTCATTTTTGTTTTGGTACTTTGTTAACAAGTTATCTTATATTTTCATTTATGCCTATGTTTATTATTAGTTTCAATGGAGCCAGTCATTTTCCCATTGGTTTAATGCCGAGCTGAGCACATTGATTTCTTCTCGGATTTTAATTGATTACTTTAGTTAATTGATGGTTGGTTATTTATTATTTTGATTTAGAATGAAGGTTAGTTGCATTGAGTAGCAGCCTAATGTCCATAAAGATTCTTGAAAATCCACCGGTCATTATGAATCCGCGACATGATGAAATTATTCTGATTCGGGAGGTTCATTGTCATCTGTATATGAAGAATAAGGAATGATTTGTCCCATCTGATTTGTGAAAGGAAATAAAATCTACAATGGGGGATCTGCACAGAAACTTCCCTTTAAGAGGGGAAGAAAAGGCTTGAGTAATTACCCAAAAAAGAAAAGGCTGGAGTAAAACATCTCTATTGAAGGTATAGTTCTTTTTCCACTTCATTTCTTTCATTCTCTTTTCACTGTCATCATAAATAAACTGCAAAATTGTAGATGAAATTACTTGCATATTTTCCAATCTTTGGGATGTTTTGCCTCACAACAATAATAATATTGTTTCTGAACTTGGGAGCCTGTAGAAGAACTGAGCTAGTCTGCTTGATTAATTCTCTATAATTTATACACTACAGTATTTAATTTTTGGAGATACAATAAGTACCAATTAGTGAATAGAATTTTCTCATTCATTAGCATAGTCTGACTTGCCTTTGATGTAGCACTTCATTTGTTTCAATGAAAAATATTAAAAATATTTTTCTGCATTTGTATTTGATATGATGAAAATTAAAAGTCAAACGGAAAATATTTCTTGGTCAATGGAAAAATTAGTCAAATTTTCGTGGATTTATTTTTTTGAAGACAGAAAAATGTTTTCTGGACATAGTGAGATACAATTACTACATCACCACTGTCACTTTATCACCACCATTATCGTCCCACCACCACTTCCACCACACCACCATCGCCATCGCCATTGCCTACACTGTCCCCACCACGTGATTACCAACACTATTGTCACCTCTATTGCCACCCCACCCCACCTCCAACCCGTCATTTGATTTAATCATTTTTGCTGGGAAAAACATTTTCATGAAATGTTGATTCCTTGGTGCTTTTGGCAATGGTAAGTTTCACATGGGGGATTCAATTGGCAAATCATTTATATGAGATGGAATTGAATTCCAATCCATGCTTCAAATGTGAACTTAATTCTCCTTCTTGTAGAAAAATTGTGTTTGAATCATGAATTTGTAGAGGGATTTATAGAGAGAATGAAAAGGTTTTAGAAAAGTATAAAAAGATGGTGAAGTGACAACATGATAAGTAGTCATCCCAATCAAATGTGAGGTCAGCTTCTGTGGGATAATGTCTCAAATTTTGACCTTTTTTAAAATGTTTTTTAAATTTTTTTTTAATCTTTTAACTAATTTTTCTAAATTTCCATGTTTGTCTTTGAAGAAAATAATTGAAAAGGAAAAAATATAATAGTTTAGAAAATGCATTAAAAAAATATGCAAAATAAATCTGGTATTTTGCTTATTTTATCTTTGTGAATTTTAAATCTTTTGGCCATTTTTAGTTTTTTTTGTGTGTGTGATTTGTCATGCATTGAAAATGACTTTTTTTTTAAATATTTTGAAGAAAACTACTAAAAGTAAAAATAAAGAACATAAAGTAAGATAAAATGGGACTTATATTTAACACATTAGATTCCCATCCCCCAAGACTTGCTCATTTTTTTTAAATTTTAAATTACTAAGGCCCCGTTTGGGTGGATTTTGCTTATTTGCTTATTAACAAATAAGTTAAATTTTATTTAAGCAAGTTTGCTAGAGTGATTTGTGGCTTATTAGCTTATTTATTTATAAATTAATTATTCAAACGAACTTATTTATTTATAAGCCAGCTTATTCCGTTTATAAGTCATTTTATTTGTTTATTTGGTTATCCAAACGAGTTTATTTGTTTATTTTTTTATTTTAAACTTATTTAGTTATCTAAATGATGTTATTTATTTTTTAATTTATAAGTCAATAAATAAATAAGTAAGGTAATAAATCAGTTTATTTGTTTATTTTTTTATTTTTTTGTTTTTAATTTATTTAGTTATTCAAATGATGTAATTTATTTTTTAATTTATAAATAAATAAATAAATAAGTAACGTCATCCAAACACGGCCCAAGTGTGATGATGCACTTGCAACTTCTTTGAGTATCTTATTTAGGATTTTGGTCGGGCCAACAGCTGATCGTATATGGATAAAGTGTGTGCAGTTGGCGTGTGTATGGTTCACTCTGATTTTACTTTAATTACTTAAAAAAATTTTTTTATTACTTTCAGTTTATGAATAAAAAATTAAATTAATCAAATGTCATTAAATTCATGAATTATTTGTCTTTAAAAAATAAAAATAATATTTAATTAATTTAACTTTTTATTTAAATAATTTATACACTAAAAATAATAAAAATAAAAAATTTAAATTATCAAAATAAGATTGACATGGGTCCCATGCGCACATACAGCCTAAGTGTTGTTTACTTGTTGACAACAATGAAGCCTAATCTTTTATTCATGGGCTAATTGCACTTCCTTGGCCTCTAAGCACTATAATTAGTATAAATTGAGTGAAATTAATAGTGAGATAAAATTAGTGTATAAATTGATAATAAGATGAAATTAATAACGAGGTAGAATTAATTTTTTATGTTTGTTTTAGGTAGAATTAGATATTAAACTAGACAAATTTATGCTTGATTTGGATAGAAATAAATAATAACAAAAAATAAAATTATATTTATTAATTTTTAATATTACCCTTTAGTTTACATTGGGTTAAGCAATGAACTAATCATTAACTTGTTTGATTTACATATATAAAATTGAATTAAATTTATTATTTTTTAATTTTATTCTTATATTAAATAAATAATAAAATAATTTTTTCTCTTTTGAAATAAATAAATAAATAAATAAGTATTTTTTATATTCAAATAAATAAATATTCTCTTCTAAATTATACAGTTGTTTATTTTTATAGTTTTTGCAATTATGACCAAAAACTGCTATCAAAGAAGCCCAAAGTGTTTTTACATTCGTGAAGACATTTTCTATAGTTTTTAAGACTACACCAAGTCACGGTAACTATTGACACCAGAAAATTGAATTAGGGTAAATATCTAAGCACATCTATCTTTTCTTTTTCTTTTTTTTTTCTTTTTTTTAATTTAAAATTGTTAAAATACTCCTAAATTCAAAATCTCGTGTACAATTTTCGACCACCATTTGCCATTGATGACTCCTTCCCAACCCTCCTCTCATCGTAGCAAATCCTTTGCCACCCTAACCTTTCCCACACACATACGACACAGTGTCGCCCTTTTACCCCTTAGGCCACTCCTCTCCTTCACTCTCTCTCTCTCGCTCTCTCTCTCTCTTCATCCCTTTTCATCACACAACGTGACTTGACCTCCCCCTCTCTAGTAACTTTTTCCTTCCCTTCTTCCCATCTTTCTGTCTTCCTATTTTCCTTCTATGCAAATCATAGAAGGAAGGGAGAGCTAGTTGCAAAGGAACAGGGAAGGAGAGAGGCACGAGGAACGGGAGGCACTAAACTCAGGGGGAGGAGGAGAAGAGGCAATGAGGTGTGGAAAGGGATGTGACGGCAGGGGAGTTGTCGGCAATAGACATGGTGGTCGGAGATGAAAATGATGGTGGGGGAAGAGTTTGGAGTTTGTGGTTTGGGGGTATTTTGGTAATTTTACATTGAAAGTAGGAAAAAAAAAAGATCGGCAACAACAAAACGGAAGGCAAGAAAGGGGCCGCCATCGGTGAATAGTGGGATGCCCAAAAATAAAGAATATAGCAGATAGGGGTTTAGAATTTGGAAGTATTTTGATAACTTCACGCCGGTAATAAATAAAAAATAAAAAAGAGTAGCAGGCATACTTGGATGATTTTCTCAACTTTGATGTAAATAGAGTGGAAAAAAGATGAGCGAGAGCAGCAAATATTGTCTTCATTTCATTTGTTTTCATAAGAAAAAAAAGTCGAGATTACGAACATATAAAAACATAACAAAACATAACGAAAAAAATTATCATCTCTATTTACGCGTTGGTTGGAGGTGCTCCCTTCCTCCACCCAACCCCCTTCCTTCTACCAACACTACTGCTATATCCAGCTGGAACTGAAGTTTCACTTGATTATCAACTGCATTATCACGTTTCCCAATATAATTTAACAAATTTCCCCTTTTATAGATATTAACTTAATCTGCTCTTATGTCTTAAAATTTTTCAGTTTTCCCCTTTATAGTTAACCTGCTCGTAAGCACCCACACAATGCTCTCCTGATTGAAATCTTCTTTTTTGAAATATTCATGTGTCCCGGTTCCAATGCACATTAAACGATTACTTTGTGTCCCGTTAACTTGTGTCTCGAGTCTCGAGATTCTCGTGCCTCTGCATTATAAAACAGAAGAGTATGTATATTTCAGGAACAAAAAATCTCATCCCATCATCCCCTTCCCACTTGTGAACCCACTTTCATCCCCATGACTGTGCAGATAATACAAGCAAGGAAATTGCAGGCTGTTGAGCAACATTGTGCTAGCAAAGCTTTGGCTTTTCTCTAGTATTCGGATTTGCTGAATTTATAATAGATTCATATGATAAAATCTGCCACAGATATATAGAGAGACTACTTGAAAATATACACCTATAATAGAATATCATAAGTGAATTGACTTGTGATAAAAACAAGAGAAGCAGAGTTCGAATAACGTTTGAAAAGACGAGCAGTGCAAATGAGCCAAACACTAAAAGACCAGTCCCCATACATATATGCCAAAACCGCGAATGGCAAATCTTACCGGCCATTAGTAGGACTACTCCGCAAGCCTTGGCCGGCACCCTGTCTGCTCAAGAAACTTGGTAAGCCGCTGGTGCTTCGCAGCCCACTGCTCGGCTAGTTTCTGCTCCTTGGCTTCTGCATCCCTTCTCAGTTCCGACAACTGTTCTCTGTATTCAGCCTCTATCCTATCCAGTGCCGCCTTCTGCTCTTCCCTAAGGGCCCTCACTTTCGACTCAATCTCCTCCATTTTCTCCCTCCTCCGGCAGGCTTTCTCTGATTCAAGCTGGAGTTCCACCCTTTTTAACCTCCAAGCTGCTTCCTTCTTATGTGCTGCCCAAGCACGGTGCCCTTCTTCCAATTCTCTACAGCAATCCGTAAGCTCAGAAATCAGCAAGTTCTCTCCGCAAGGAGCCATTGCCGCCCCACGTGGCGGCAAGTTTCCCAAGACAAGGGGAGTTTTGTCTGGTCCTCCTCCTCTATCGGGCTGCAGCCAAGGAATTGCAGTTGACGGTGGGACGGTTGCAGGAGAGAGACTTAGTGTTACAGAAGGGGAAGATGGCCTAACACTAGGGGTGGTATTGGAATTAGAAAGCCACGGAGGAAGTAAAGTCGGTTGTGGAGGTCCGGGTGGTGGATCAGTGTGAAGAAAGCCTCCATTGGAAGTCGTCATGAGAAACGTTGTGGCGGGACGCTCTTTCACCAGCTTCTCTGCAAAGGTCTCAAGAATCCGGTCGTACTTGCCCTCCTCGACTGGGTCTACTGCCTTGTTGCTCTCCTTCTGTTCTCGCTGCTGCTTCTCTTTAAAAACTTCCCACCACTTTCCAAGTCTCTTTGCAGTTCGCCCAGGGACTTCAGCTGCAATTTTTTTCCATTTGTTGCCGTGTTTGGCCTGAAGGCGGATGACAAGATGCTGCTCCTCTTCCGTGAGTGATCCCTTTTTGATGCCAGGTTTGAGATAGTTCTTCCACCTCTCCAAACAGGATTTAGCGTCCCGGTTGAGGGGTGTGTTCATGCGCTGTGAAACGAGGTTCCATTCCCTCGGTCCATATTGTTTTACGTATGCACGCAACAAAGCATCCTCTTCAGGTCGCCACCGCTGCCGCTCCTTCATTTCCAGGTGTAAACACCGCTGCCCATTGCCTCCAACTCTTCATACTGTACCTGACAGAAAAAAATATGAAAGTCAAAACTTCAGAAACGGAGATGTTTTCCAAGCAAGATAAAGAAACTGCCAGTGGCAGGGTAAAATTAATAGCAGAGGATGCAACTTATATTACATAAACTCTTCAAAATGTATAAAGTACTCGCGTCGGTCACTCGACACCCAAATAAAAGTATGGGATACCTGTGCGATATTTCTTCTTAGAAATTCACCTGAAAAACATATTTAGTAATTTAAGTTTACAAAAACTTTGATATAAAAGAATATGATATTTTGTCTTGAAAACACCATTTACCTTGAAAAATAAAAATAACATATTAAGAAATATAAATATTTTGCGTGTCCCAGCATCCTTGCTATGACAATTACGTGAATATGACATTTAGGCACATATTTGCACTCAACGCACATGCCCAAGTCTACGTTACCATAGTATGCAGTTCATTCTATCAAAAATATGGTTATTTAACACCAGTATTTAGGAAATTAACTTAATCAATCTTCATATACTTCTTACCAAACAAGTAAGGTGGAGTGTTAAATGAATTATTTCCGTAGCCTTTTCTTCTTTCTCCCATTATTACATCATTCCTCTTTGTCACACAGATTGGATTCAGCAACCAAATTAAGGCATGACAATTAGTTCTCTTTAATATTAAAAGCACTCAAACACAGCACAATTTTCATGAAATTCTTCATATTCCGTTTTCAATGGGAAACAAACTGAACTTTTAGCTTTAGCACAAAATGTAATCAGTAACGCAGGTACAAAAATAGACCTACAACAAGAACGCTGTAGCCAATTTGAATAATGGTATCAAGGTAACAGTCCTAGTTATACACCTTAGTGCCAGATTCAATGGAAAACATTTTTTCTATTAAACTGATTTGCGTGAAAAACATTTTCGAATTCAAAAACCCAAGCCACGACCCACCAACATCATCACCAACCATCAATCCACCACCATTGCTTTCCATGCCCCCTCCCAACAGCCATCTTCACCCCACACTCAGCCACTACCATCACCACCATCACCGCCATCATCATGTCATCACTGCCTCCATCATCCAACACAACTAGATGACGTATGTCTTTAGGAAATAAAATTAAAATTTGAGTTGATCTTCTAATTATTCCACTTGATATTTAAATGAAAGAATTTGTGCAACTTTCCACTTATACCCCCTAAACTATTTGGGGATTGTCTATGACATCCCTCAAGTATCAATTTTGTCTAACCACTCACTCGATTACTGCATTATAGTTTAATTGGTCACATTTTTTTACAGCCAGTTAAAAGAAGTAACGAAACATTCACATGTGGCCACACTGTGTATGTTCCCTGGGACACGTGGCCACACGGTGCATGTTCCCTGGGAATTTTATCCTTGCAATCACATGCACTGGCGTGAGAACTTTGTCAATAGATTCCTAGCTAACTCCACTTCCTATTGATATTGATTAGCTCTAGTTTTGTTTTGTTGAGAGATCGGAGTGCAAATTGGAGCCCATAATTAGCCCCAAAAACACACAATTTGGAGCCAATATTGAGAGATATTGCAGATAAGTTTCACATGTACCCATTTGCAGAAAAAGTTTCGGACGTCAATGATTATCTACCTGAATATAAATCAGTCAAAGAAGTCCCTTTAGAATAGCAGGTTTTTCACAGCTGCATAAGTGCAAGCTACCTCCAAGTGTGTTCTTCCCCTTCTTCCACTCTCCTCCTCTTCTCCACCTTCCCCTCTAATCCTTTTTCCCTCCGAGCTCTTTTTTCCTAGCTCTATACCGCTGGTGACAATATATCTATATCTACATCTATATATTATGTGTATATATATATATATATTGGGGCATATTTGGCAAAAAAAAATTTCCTCCCAGGCTAGATGAATTAAAGATCGAATTTACACCTCTACAATATTTTATTTCCTTGAGTAGTTCAAGGAGCTCACTGTTCTGTCACTTGATAGTCTCAATTTAGATAGTAGAGGGATTATTTTAGAAAAAAGATTGATACTTGAGTGGACCACATAGACAATTTCATAAGAGTTTAGGCCCTTTAGGGGATATAAGTAGAAAACACCCTTCTTCCTTGGAAGCAAAAAGTGGAAAAGGTCTCCCAGCTCATTTTATAGGTCGCAACCACACTCCGGAAACGAATCATTTTTTTCTAAAAGGTATCTTTCTCGTAAAAGAAAATCATTTCCAGGAAAACAAAATGGAGATAGAAAGTTAAATTTACAAACTCAAAAAAGTGAGTCGTACAGTATTTTTTTTAGCATCGAATCGTAATCGATAAGCAAATATTTGGTGACCACTAAGGTTGAAAACCGAGATTTACACTATGAACTCTTTTTCGAGTTCAATACTCCTCCAATGGAGTCACAACTGAAGCAGATGAAACCAGAGTCATCAGGTATAGACACTTAAAAGAGAATCTAAAAACTCCGCTTACTAATTTCTCTTAGAACAACACTTCTTTTTTAAGAAGCAAACACTGAACAATCGCTTTAAGAAACATCGAAATAGATACAAAACACGAAAGTGTCAGTCAGTATGTGAATATGTGTAACCATATATATATATATATATATATATATATATAGAGAGAGAGAGAGAGAGAGAGAGAACAAACCCTACAATTACATTGCTTGATCATTCAACAAAGAAGAAGAAACAGAGAATGAACTTACAGTTCTCTTTTAAGAGAGAGAGCTTCTCCGTCGACGCATTTCGTGATCGATTTCTGTATGAAAACAGAGGAAGACGAAACCGAAACAAGATCGTGATGGGACACAGAATCTTGAGAGAGACGGTAGGAGGCTAGAGAGAGAGAGTGTGAGAGAAACTGAGCAGATAAAGAGCAGAAATGGAGATTAGACTAGAGGGAGGAGGAAGAAGAAGATAAAGTTTTAGGGGAGAGAGAGAGAGAGAGAGAGAGAGGTCTGACAGTGGCGGACAAGGAGGGGCACGCGAACGAGAGGAAAAAAGGGTTAAAGGTCGAGATTTCGAAGGCCTTTTTCTCTCTCCGCTCGCTGACGTTTATAAAGGAATGTGCTTACGCAAGCTCCGGTGGTGTGTATTCCAAAATAAATACTTTAATAATACCTATTTTTTATTATAAAATATTTAAAAACCTGAATATATCGCAATTCTAATATAAAGTAAGATGCAACTAATAAATACAATCTCAAAGTGACAAAGAAAGTGCCTCTACGCTATGGAAATCAAATTTACAAAGTCGATCAAAAAATTATGTCAAATGCAATAGAGGTATTATTTGGCAGAGTTATTGTTAATAATTTTTATTTTTTTATTATTAATTTTAATTATAAATTATACATTATAAATTTTTTAAAATATTCATGTTTTTTTTTATAATTTATAATTATTTTTTTTATTTTTATTATAAATTACTAATTTTATCATTGTTAAACACCATAAAAACACATTTTTAAAATGAAGAACAAAAATCTCAAACACAAAAAAAATCAAATTTACACGCAAGAAGAACTTCAAATTTCTGTGTAAAAAAACCTTCAGATCTTTAAGACACAAAAAATTTACCAAACAAAGAACAAAAAAATCGATCATCATTAATTGTACATCACCGTCTTAAACTATCTATAATGATATGGTAATTTCAATTAAATTCTCGCAAAAAATTTTTATAAACAGTAAATTTTATTATTAAATGTAAAATGAACTCTATAGTTTGAGTTAAATTATGATAATTATATTTGAGTACGTGTGATGATTATATTTTATGAATTTATTTTTTATTTTTAAATAATACAAATAATATTATTATATTCTTCAAATTATTAAATATAATTATCAAAATATAAAAATTATAGCATTATTGTATTAATTCAAGTGAACAAAATATCCATAACCTATACGTATATATATATATGTGGTGGCATGAACGACAGTGGCGCACGATCGATTTCAGTGCTTAAAATGCGCCACATTCCGTCGTCTCGTGGCTCAACTCGCAAAGTTATCGGAGCTGGGTGTAAGGATTGATTTGGTTTGGTTGGCCTTAATTTTTTGAACTTTTTATTTTTATTTTTTTATTTTTTTAATTAAAAAATTAAAATAAAAAAGAATTGTTTAATTTATTTTGACACTCTGAAGGTTAGTTTCTTAGCAGATTTGAAAAATATTATTTCATAAAAGATTTTTATTTTTTATTTTTATTGTTTTTCACAAAATAGGTAGACGGAATTTTATTTTTATGTGAAATTAGGAATCAAACTATCTTATTTTAAAAATTGGTCTTTATTTTTTGCTAATATTTTATTTTATTTTAAATGTATAAGGGTAATTTAAATAAATACAATAACTTATAGGTAATTTTCATGTTTATCAAACTATAACTTTAAATCTTTCTATTATTTTCTTACAAAAAAATTATTCTAATCAAACAAATACAAAAACTAATAATTTATTTTTCTTTTCTTTCAAATTTACCCATAAGTAATAAATGAGATTTATTCACTAAAATGGCTAACAAATCATGAACGTGAAAGTTTACAACAGACATGTGTTGTGGTTTATCGATTATGTATTCTTATTCAACCTAATTTTGTAATTTTTATTTAGTGATTAATAAAAATTCATTTTATTGCATTTGAATGTCTGTGTACTATTGCTTGCAATTTTGTTTTTCGTTGTTTTAGTTCAGTTTTCTGTTGTTATAAACTTTCATCTGAAAGTTGATCGAGTTTGGTGGCCTTACCCAACGAGACCCAACAGACGATCACACGTGGTGTAAGTTGAGCACGGCTATGCCTCATGTCTCGCCCCATGACAGTTATCAAATTGACTACATTTTTTTGTGAGTATTTTATTAGAGCGCTTTCTATTTTTAATAGACTATGAATTAAGGGTGTATGTGCATAGGTCGATTTGATTCGATTTTGTATTAAATTTAGGATCAAATTAATTTTGGACCGAGAATCAACCCAATCATTTTGTAGAATCAAATCAAATCAAACCAAACTAATTAAAATTAGGTTTGTTCATTTTAGAACCACGGTTCTATAGATTTTAAAAATTACTTTACGCGCATAAAAAAATTATTATGTATTAATTTTAAAATTTACTATATTTTACTATGTATAACGAATAAAAGGTAACACCCATACAGTATAATAAAGTATTAAATAAATGCTTTAGAATAATTATTTTACAATCTATTTATTAAAATAAATAACAAAAATTTAACAAAAATTTCACAAAAATAAATGACATACAACAAGTAAATAATAATTAATAATAATTATATAATCTGATAACTCTTTTTTAATAATTTTTTAAATTAGAAAATATTTTTTTTATATGAATCTCACAATAATTATATATGTATCTAATAGTTATTTTTTTTTTATTTCTTTTATATATATATATATATATATATATTAATTGGGTCCATATGGTTCAGTTTTCAAGTTAGTTTAGGTTAATCTCAGATTAACTTAAGAATCGAACAAATATTATCGATTTGTTTTTTTTTAGATCCAAGACCAAGTTAATTACTTATAAAAATCGAACCAACCAAACCTATAAAAATTGAATTGGTTTAGTTTTTAAATTTTTCGAATCTTTTGTATACTTCTATTACGAATTAGATCAGATTAATTCTCAACGATTTCATAAAAAGTAATTCTATTTTTTTCATCAGGTCTAGTAGAGATGGTGATCAAATTAATTTATTATAGTGTGACAAAATTGATATAATGAATTTTACATAAATTTTATTTATATTCATAGTATACCATATTATTGAACATATTAATAATTTAGTAAATTAATTTATTGAGTTTATAATTATTACGTGATTTATCCGATGGAATGGGAATGGAACGTAGGGCCACCTGATTCGTAGAAGGAGGGAGGTACAAGTAAATAGACATTTTTGGAATTTGGAAATATGCTTTGCATCAAGACACTTGTACTGAATTGGTCAATTTTTTAGTTTAAAAGCTCAACTGAGTTTCAATTTTTTGTTGAAGTTTTGAGAATATTTCAAACGAACTTTAATCAATATTTATAAGTTTTTTTTTATTTATTTATCAATAAATCCAAACTCACTCACTTTTTTATTTTATATTTTAATAAAATTAATTTTTTATTTCTCATCTAAAAATATAACACTCGTGAAGGTAAATTGTTAATAATAGTGTCTCTCCAATCATTTTTCTTTTTAATTTTCAAGTTTTAATAATTTTTCTTTTTCGGTGCTTCGAAGAATATAAATTTTTATGATATACATGTTGAAAATATTTATCATGCTATACTATTTTTCTTAAAATATTTTTTACATTTTCAATTTTTGTGCGGCAAAGGTATTTGATTTTTGTTTTGTTACTTAGTTGTTATTCTCGAACTCCTCCCATGATAATCTTCATTGTAAATATTTGTTGTAATTTAGTTCTAATTGTGTTAAAAGTGTTTTGAAAAAATAATTAATTTTAATTGATTCAAATGATCTTAAGAGTACTTTTAAACACGGTTTATACCTAGATCCTGATTGATAATTTGATTTTTTTGACTTTTTGATTAAAAATACAAAAAAATCAACCTTATTTGTTTGGTAAAAATACAAAAAGCAAAAAAATTAAAAAATTAAATCAAAACACAAACTCCCAGAATATTAAAATTAAACTCCCACTACTTTTAAAATACAATAATATTTCTTATTTATAACTTATTTATTACCACTACTAATTATATATAATTATTAATTTAAATATATAGAAGGGTAAAAATGTTAATTTTGAACAAAAATAAAAAAAGTTAACTTTTTATCTAAACAATTAATTTAAAAAAAATTTAGCTTAAAAGTTAAATTACCAAATAACTTACTTTAAATTTAATTTAATTTTTTAACTAAAAATATATATAAAATTTTTTTTTAAGCTAGTTAATAATTGGGCTCTTAGTTTTTTAAACTCTATAATTTAAAAATAAAAAATACAAAAATGAGATTTTTTTAATAAAAAGTAAAAAAAATTACCCTTAAAAATATTGTTTCAAACACTCTAAATATTTATTTTTAAAAAAATCCAAATGAAGGCTAAAATAAAGGCTAAAATTAGGCTAATAGGTAATTCTACCCTATATGCATGTCAATCTGAGCCATTGAGGGGTAGAGAGTAGAGAGTAGAGAGTAGAGAGTAGAGAAAGGTAGGGATGTTTGTGAAAGAAGGATTACGCGTATATAATAGAAAAAAATTATTATAAGTATTTGTATTTTTAAAAATAATAAATTTTACTATTAAAAATATACTATATTTAAAAAAATAATTTGTATTATTTTATTATTCACGGTTAGTGAATGGTGGATAGAATGACTCTTTAAGAGGTAGAAGAAGAGGAAAAACTTTGTTTAAAAATTCGAATTTAAGTTGATTTTTATCTTTTTAATTAAAATTAAAAAGTTATTTAACTTGTGTTTGAATTAATTTTTTTTAGTAATTTTTGAATTTTTTTGACTTTTTGGTGTCAAATCATGATTTTTTTGTGAGAAAAAAATAAAAAAAACTTAATTTTTTTATAAAAATTCAAACGAAGTGCCTTTTTTTAGTAAAAAAATTAAAAAATTTAATTTAAAAAAATCAGGCCAAACACAGGCTTAAGCTCTTTTTCTCAACATCAATTTCTTGTCCTTGTTTGTTGATTTTTAATTTTTTAATTTTTTTACATAAAATGTACTTA
>JAOTRH010000022.1:18722669-18758656 GCA_034768845.1 Heliamphora exappendiculata
AGAATGGTGTGATCGTGTTCGGTGCGGTTCGTACTGGAGAGCAGTTGGCAGATATCTTTACTAAGTCTGTTCTAGGTACTCGGGTTCGATACATATGTAACAAGTTGGACATGTTAGATATATATGCACCAGCTTGAGGGGGGTGTTAGCTTTATTATAATAATAATAATTATTATCTGGTGTGATTGGGCACACCATATCTTATTATGTGGTTTCGTTATTCTATAAATAAACAGTTGCGTACCTTATTAGGGTTAAGGCGTCTTCATTAAGCTTAATACTATGTAATTAACACAATCATCCATAAAAGTAACAAAATACCGAAATCCCAACTTAGAAGTGACACGACAAGGACCTCAAATATCTGAATGAACTGACATGAAAGGACGCAATACTCGTTTATTAATCCGGGAAGCAAAAGGAACACGATGATACTTTTTCAATTGACACGACTCATAATCTAAAATTGAAACAGAATTTAAACTAGGAACTAAAAGTTTTAAGTTATCCAAAGATGGATAACCAAGACGACAATGAATCTGAAGCGGAGAAACAGTAGCAGGACAGGTAGAAGGAGAAACCGCGGATGATGCTTTAGTGTCCAAATAATAAGACCACTTGACTCACGTCCTTGGCCAATTGTTTTCCTCGTCACCAAATCCTGAATGACAACAGAATCAGGAAAGAAAGAAATATAACAGTTAAAATTTTTGGTAAGTTGACTCACATGCATCAAATTAAAAGAAAAACAAGGGATATATAAGACAGAAGACAGAAAGTGAAGGCGTAGGTTGAATGGTGCCTAGGCCTTTAACAGAATTGGTAGAACCATCTGCGAACGTAACATGGGGTAAGGAAGATGAAGACTTGAGATGAGAAAAAATTGAGATATACCTGACATATATGATCAGTGACACCGGAATCAATGACCCATGGGCGAGATGTAGAAGAAGGTGAAAGACAAGTAGTAGGGGTACCTTTCTGGGCTAGAGATGCAACGGGAAGAGATGCTTGTAAACTCACCTAATACTGAAGAAACTTAACAGGAAGAGATGCTTGTAAACTCACCTAATACTGAAGAAACTTAACAGTACTCTTCCTCGGAAACAGTGATATTCTTGTCCTCAACTGGAGGAGAGGAGGCAGAAGGGTGAACAGTGTTGAACGTCACAACATTAGCAAACCGAGAAGGTTTGCCAACAAGATCCCAACATGTCTCTCGTGCATGATTAAGTCACAATTGGAACACTGACGAGGTGGGCCTTTACCTCAATCACTGCAACCACCACGAGAACCACCACTTCATCGGCTATAACTGTAACCACTAAATTGATCACCTCGGTGTTGTGTAATTAGAGTAGAACGATCAGAATTGTTCCGAGAAGAACTACTAGAGCCCTGAGAGTTTTCCTAAGAAGTAGCGCGCAAGATTCTAAAATATATCTCGGCAAGAGAAGTGAGTTAAGCTCCTGCCAAAATCTGAGAGCGAACAGACTCAAATTTATGCCGTAATATCGCCAAAATCGTATCGCAACCATCTGTTCTCGTTACTGTTGCATTTTGCGAGTATCATTGGTGATTGGAAGAACCACGTTTAACTCTTCATGAAACCTTTTAAGGTCCGCAAAATAATCCGTAACAGACTTATCATCTTGTTGCAACTAAAAGTATTCAATCGAAATATCATACATACTAGTGAGATTACTGGAATATAACATTTGACATACTCCTAAATTTCCTTGCAAGTGTCAAGATGAGTACACATATCGGCAATATGTGGCTCCATAGAATTCGATAACAGTGTATCAATTTGAGCATTCTCTTGTTCTCATTCAGGCTTTTCACTTATCATCGGATGAACCGGACATAATTAAGTAGTTTTATTTACCTTGACCTGGTAAAGTAACTTTGACGGCTTTAGACCAATGCAATAATTAACTCCATTCAAAAGCAACTTTGATGGCTTTGGACCAATGCAAATAATTAACTCCATTTAACTTATGAGTAGTGAATTGTGGAATGGTGAACTGAGGAACAGATGGCATACTTGATGACTTTCCAAACTAAATTACACTTGACTCCACATTTTAAATAAAACATCACAATTAACCCTTAACTAAAATTTTGGAAATCACACTAATAGCCCCTAATAATTCATATCTTTACATGCTCAAGTCAAAGTAGAATTATTTTCATGATTTACTTAAATAAATTAGTAATATATGAATGCAAAGTGAGGGCCTCTCACACCTCCATCGCTACTCTTGCCACAAGCAATCCTACTGTTTTACGTGTTTAGTCTAAGAAACCTACTTGGGCTCTAGATTTCGAAGCCAGCAATCATATGACTAGTGAGTTATCATTTTTTTCTTCCCTTGTCATTTCTTTTAAACAAATAGTTTGCCTTGCTAACGACTCTTACCTCATATATTCGTCATAAGGGTGATTTGACCTCATATATTCATCATAAGGGTGATGTGTCTATCTCTGGATATTACCTTGCCTCGGTGCTTTAGGTTTTTAATTTTGCCTATAATCTTTTATCTATTAGTCGTCTTGCAAAAACTATTTATTATGCTGTCATTTTTTTACCAACTCATTGTTTACTTTAGGACCCGAGTTCTAAGAAGATTTTTGACAAGGGATATGAGCGTGAGAGGATGTATTACTTTAGGGAGCAGTTATTTCACCACTGTCTACATCGAGTCTTTAGGCTTCTGTCTTGCCAAAGTCTAAATACTACGTTTGTCTCTTTAAACTCTACAATTATGGCTTGCCCATTTAGGATATGCAATTTTTCTATATTTATGTTTGTTATTTCCTTCATTAGCTAAAGCTTCTAATGATCAAGAATTTCTCTGTGTTGTATGTGACTCTCTAAACATACTTGTGCTAGTTATATTTCTTGCATTCATCGTGTGCCTAATGTTTTTGATTTATTCCTTTTAATGTATGGGGACCTTCTCTGGTTATTTTCTCCCCTATTTAATCAATTTCTCCAAATGATCAATCCTTAGTCAACATTGTTGTTTGCCTAATACAATCTAATAATGGTGGTGAGTGCATTTTTTTATGCCTTTTGTTCTGACTTTCATCAGAAGGGTATCCTGCGACAACTCACCTGTTTTTACACTCCCAAATAATAGTGTCGTGGAAAGTAAGAACCATCATATCATGCATATCGTTCGGTGCCTCCTTTGTGGTATTGCATGCCTAAGTCTTATTAGCATATATTTGTACTAACTGCAATTTATCTCATTAATCTCACTCCTAGTCAAATTCCATATGGTTTCACTCTCCTTCAGGCTCTTCAGCCCGATTGTACTTTATTTTCTCTTCTGTTTTGAGTGTTTGACTCTACTTGTTTAGTCCAAAATCGTCGCCCCACTCATTCTAAATTGGATAATAATTGGCTAGGTATATTTTTTTGGGTTATTCTGGTATGTTCAAAGGTTATTGTTGTTATGATCCCGCATTTTGTCACATGTTTTGCTCCTTTGATATCACTACATATGTTTTACAGGAATCTGTTGCTTGTCCTTCCGTGGTGTTTTCACGACTCTACCGCCCCGTCAATTCTCTTTCACTTAATCATTTTTCATGGCTATATTAATTCTGGAAACAGTAATGATAGATAGAAGAATACCTATGCATATCCATTCAATAAATTTTTTTGTAAAAAAATGTAATTTATGGATTAATCAGGCATTTCTTCTTTTCAATATTTGCTAAATATTTTTGGATAATTCTAATATTTTAGCATTATAACTAGTTTTATTATACCTCGCGGTGGAACCCTCCCTTAACTAATACGAGGAATCCAGGTTCAGGTGTATCTATTTATATCCTTTAAGTCAATTCTGTTTCACTTAACCATCTTTCATGGCTATATTAATTCTGGAAACAGTAATGATATATAGAAGGATATCTATGTATATCCTTTCAGTAAAAATATTTGTTAAATAATCTAATTTACAGAGTAATCTAGCATTTCTTCTTTTTAATATTTGTCATATTTTTTGGGGGTAATTCTAATATTTTAGCGAATTAGCGTTATAACTAGTTTTATTATACCTCATTGTGGAAACCTCCCTTAACTAATATAAGGAATCTGGGTTGAGGTAATTTTTCTCCTTATTTAGTTTATGCACTT
The DNA here is from genome assembly GCA_034768845.1 of Heliamphora exappendiculata. Taxonomy (NCBI): domain Eukaryota; kingdom Viridiplantae; phylum Streptophyta; class Magnoliopsida; order Ericales; family Sarraceniaceae; genus Heliamphora; species Heliamphora exappendiculata. Next base: position 18,726,823 of record JAOTRH010000022.1, read on the forward strand.
GCCCCATCTCTCGTTATTCTCTTTGTGGTCGCAAACCTCCTCGTTGTTATGGTTGTCATAGCTAAACCTCCTTCCTATTATGATGGTTGTTTTGTTAGTATATATATTTAACATATTAATAATCTTATATTATGAGTATGTCCATAGTAGCTATTGTAGTCCTTCATTACTTAATAAATATGTGCATATGCCTCACAATGAGGATACACGCTTCCAGTATTTCTTCTCTCATATTATAACATGGTATCAGAGCTATGGAACCCTAGCTGCCAGGACCAAACCCTAACCCTAGCCTTCAGTCGTCAGCCACCAGCACTCCAGTCGCCGCCAGCCTCCATAATCTCTCTCCGGCCACTCGTCGAGCCCCGGTGAGCCTCGCCAACCACCGTTGGACCTCTGACAGTCCTTTCGCAGAGGGTTTTCTCTCTTTCTTTCCCTCACTGCATCTCTAAGCCTGTACAATGGGCTGCGTGCTACGATGTCTGCTAGTTTGATTATGCAGTGAGGGTCTAGCACAGTTCTCATTCTTCCGTGTGATTGTGACTTGTGCTTCATGGTATTTTTTGATCTCCCTGTTGGTAGCTAGGAATGTCTTAAGTCTCTTCAGGACATGGAGTTTGATTCTCATCTGTTTGATGATCCTCCATCAGCAACATTCGCAACCTTCCGGACTTGAACCCGGGATGATGCCCGGATATTTAGTCAATTGCTGAACTCAATGGATTCGTTTGTTCAGGCTTTGGTGGTGAAAACTGACACTATGCGAGAGATCTGATTATCGTTAGAATCGATATATTTACCCACTAATGATCTTTCTCGCCTCTACGATGTTATGAGAGGTTTCTTGCAGTTCTAGCAGTCCGAGAAGCCTCTTTAGGATCATTTTATGCAGTTCAAAGTTTTAGCTGACGAGTTTGATCATCTACTACCATTCACTATTCAGCTGTCTCAGTTCTAGGAGCAGAGGCAGTAGCACTTGGTGGTATGTTTTCTGACTAGTCTAGATTTCGAGGTTGACTCAGCACGCTCTCAGATCCTGGTTGGGGCGACCATTCCCACTCTCTTCGAGACATTCCATCGTGTGAGCCAGGTAACTCGTCAGGATGAGACTCGTGGTCCATCTCCTAAGAGAATTCTGATCAGTCTACTTTGGCAAGATTTCATGGTGGCCGCAACAGTCGTGGTCGTGGTAGTGTCAAGTTTGGCCGTGGAGGAGGTCGTGATGGTGGCCATGAGACCCGTACATGTCACTATTGTGGGATTCGAAGGCACATTCGGAGTGAGTGTTAGTTATTAGCTTCATGGGAAGCCCCCACTAGTGGCAAATGCCACAGCTGATCCCAGCCAGCAGGACCATGGCCAGACGAGTAGACCAAACTGGCGATGACAGCATTGGGATTAGTTATATGAAGGCCTTTTTGCAGACACAGTTTCAAACTAAAGATCTTGGACATCTGCAGTATTTTTTGGAGATTGAGGTAGCCAGGAAAAGCATGGGATCTTTGTTTCTCAAAGAAAATATGTGATTGACATTTTGCGAGATGCAGGCCTTCTAAATGCAAAGAGTGTGGACTCCCCGATGGATCCAAGTGTGAAACTTCTTCCCAGTGATGGTGATGTGTTTTCTCATCTTGATATGTGTCGTTGAATGGTGGGTAAACTCAATTATTTGACCACCATGACCAGACAAGATATTGCATATCCTGTCAGTGTCGTGAGTCAGTTCATGTTTGATTCTTGAGTCCCACATTGGAATGCAGTGGTTCGTATTCTACGATATCTCCATTCCAATCCCAGAAAGGGCTTACAGTTCTGTGACCGGGGTTACTTTCGTACCGAGTGATACTTTGATGCAGATTGGGCAAGTTGTCCTATTGATAGAAGGTCGACATCCGGGTTCTCTGTTTTCGTTGGTGGGAATCTAGTATTGTGGAAAAGTAAGAAGCAAGATGTGGTGTCAAGGTCCAGTGCTGAGGCGGAGTACAGATCTATGGCGCTAGCAACGTCTGAGATTCTGTGGATTTGACAGTTTTTTACCGAGTTAGATGAACAGCCTACGGGTTATACCAAGTTGTGGTGTGATAATAAGTCTGCTATCTATATAGTTACCAGCCTACGGGTTATACCAAGTTGTGGTGTGATAATAAGTCTGCTATCTATATAGCTACCAATCTAGTGTTTTATAAGCGAACAAAACATATTGAGATAGATTGTCATTTCATCAGACACGAGTACAAGAAAGGCACTATCGATTTTGGTTTTGTTCGATCTGGTGAACAGCTTGCCGACTTTTTTACTAAGGCTTTACCCGGGTCTCGTGTTCAATGCATTTATAACAAGTTGGGTATGATAGATATCTATACTCCAACTTGAGGGGGGGTGTTAATATATATATTTAACATATTAATGATGTTATCCTATGGATATGTTCATAGTAACTATTGTAATCCCTTATTACTTAATAAATATGTGCGTATGTCTCATAATGAGGATACACATTTCTAGTATTTCTTCTCTCATATTATAACACTTTTATAGCTTTTCTTTGCAAGATTGCGTGCATGCCTGTTCCATGATCTATGATTAAAGTTCTTCAGAATTCCAAGTGGACCTCCGCCATGCAAATCGAGATGGATGCCTTGGAAACTAATTGTACATGGGAGCTTGTGCCTTTATCCTTTGGTGAGAAGACTGTGGGGTATTTATAGTTTTTAGTGTGAAGTATTTTGTTTGATTGGTATAAGGCTTGCTTCGTAGCCAAAGGTTTTACCCAGATTCCCGACAAAGATTTTGATGCTACCTTTGCTCTTATTGCCAAGTCAACTATTGCTTGTATTCTTTGTGTCTTTAGTGACTTCTCATTCTTGGCTTTTTCTCCAATTGGAAGTCAAAAATGCCTTTTTTCATGGGGATTTACTTGAAATCATCTATTTATATGCATCCTCTTTCGGATTTTTGGGCTAAGGGAGAGTATGTTGGGAAGGTACGTTGTCCTATTTATGAACTGAAACAATTACCGAGGGTGTGGTTTAGTCGTTTCAGTAATGTTATCCTATTTACAGATTTTGTCCAATATTAATCTGATCACACCTATTTTATTCGTCGACGTCCTAATGGTCGTCATATCATCCTGTTAGTGTATATTGATGATATTATTATTACTAGAGATGAAAGCTCCGAAATTGCTCAAGTAAATCATGTTAAGGAGGATTGGGCCCCCCTCAAGTATTTTCTTGGTATTGAGGTTACTTGTTCTCATTGTGGTATATCTTTTTCCTAAGAGGGATTAAGAGACATTCTTAATCTTCTTCAGGACATACACATGTTGGGATGTAAGCCAAACTCTATTTCTATGGATCTAAATCTTAAGTTTTCTGTTGAATCTAGAGAATTACTCCTTACTTTATCTACGTATCAACATCTGGTTGGTAGCTTGATTCACTTAGCCAATACTGGACTGGACTTGACATTTGTAGTATGGTCAGTCAATTTATACATGTTCCTCGTAGGGCTCATAGGGATGTAGTCTTTCATATCTTGAGGTATCTTAAAACCTATCTTGGCCTTATAGCTTATTTTACTATGTTGGTACTCAATTTGGACTTTCATAGATTCGTGAGTTTTTTCTATAACCGAATACATGGGAAAGATCATTATTATTATCATTTCACTAGCGCTGATTATGTTGGGTCTAAAGTCTCACAGAGAATCTACTTCTGATTTTTGTACTTTTAATGGTAATCGCCTGTATATTATGAAAAAATAAGTAGGCAGTTGTCTTAAGATTTTCAGCTAAGACTGAGTATACGGTTATGGCTCAAAACATTTGTAAAAGATTTTGGCTCAGTCTATTTTTGCTAAGCTAGGCTCTGGAAAAAAAAAGAAAAAAGAATCATCTTTATTATTTTATGACAACAAATCTACCATTATGCTTGCCTCATATTCAGTTTTTCATGAAGTAACCGAGCATATAAAAGTGGACATTCACTTTGTTCGTGAAAAAGTTTGAACAAGCATTTTGTCCAGCTATGCTCCAATCCTATTCACTAAGTCATTGGGATCGTTTGTGCTCCAGTCTTCAATAGTCAAGATGACATATTTGCTCCAGTTTGAGGGGGGTGTTAGAATTCATACAAATTAGAAAACTAGGATCTCATGATTTATGGCTTTATCTTTGGCCTTTAATTTAATATTTTCCTTTTTTTGTTACCCCACTTTGTTGGTATAAATAAATGGTTATCCCTCATGAATGGTAAGCTAAAATTATAGAATTCTTTTACATTAGCCTGATATTGTTTTTATGATGAATGCCAAATTCTTGCTTAGTTTTTTTTTCTAGGTAAATTATAAATACATCACCGCAATTTTTTGACAAATACTATTGAAACCTTATAAATTACCCCACCCCCCTAGATTTTTGACAAATACAATTAAAATCTTATGGTTTGGGAAATTACATCTTGGTCTTCTGGTTTATAATTGCATTACGATCTTCCCCTCCATTGGTCCACCATCAGGTCAACTAAAGAATTTTGTTGATGTTAGCAGAAAAATATTCAAATTACCAAGTTTAGTCCTGAAAAGGCTCTCTCTCTCCACCTGATCTATTTCATTCTCACCTCATCCTAACTTGTAACTGCCATTTTCCACAACTTGCTCTAGCCCCTCCCACCACCACCACCACCACCACCCTGGTCACTGTGACCGCCAAAATCAAGCCTCTATCACCTTTGCAAAAGGTGAGTAGAATCTACACAATTAATGGTCACCGAGGAGAATGATAGACATCTCTCTTCATTTTATCTTCCCTCTGTTTTGATCCTCACCCCTCTCCCACTCTTTGTAAAACTAACAAAAATCATGTAAAAGAAAGGAGCAAGTTTGATAACAAAAGGCAAGTTTGATGATAGCCACCTTAGTGATGATCAACAGAAATCAGTACAACGAAGATTTTTTTTTTTGATAACTCGGGGTGTCTGGGCCAGCTCACTTCGGCTAATTTCTGGGGGACCAATCCTACCATCCACTTGCGAAAATTCCAATTAAAGCTGAAACAAAGTCTCGTATGGATTGGCCCTAAAGAATTAATAGCACCTAAGAGGTTTCGAATTTGAGACCTAAAAAGGAGCAAACCCTTAAGTTTCAAGCCTCGACCACCAGGCCAACCCCTTGGGGTTAGTACGGCAAAGAATTGACCACAAAGCCATGTTTGATTGTTTTCTTTGTGATTTCTCTTGCACCAAACATGATTGAGACAATTATAGCAATTGTGGGAAATTGAGGATGACACATTTTATTTTAGTTAACTCGTTGATCTGGTTTTGGAAAGTTGATTCTTGGGTTTTTGTAACTTGAAGAGTGTATATCTCTTCCCTTGATTCTGTATGTATCAGATGCTTTCATGGTGATCTATTTTGTTATTGGCTCTGAGTACATGTAATTTGGTATTTTAATTGTTATTGGTAATAATGGAGGCTTAGTCGAAAGTGGAGATGTGGGCAGCAACAAGTCTACATTTTATGATTGCAGTGTGTGACTTCTGGACGTAAATCTTACCTACAAGAGGTAATTAGTGTTTAAACATGGTGGTGGTCTTGGGTGGTGGTGCCATGGTGGTGCTCCAGTGGTGTAGTTCGATGGTTTTTCACTATTTGGTGGTGATGCTCTAGCGAAACAAAAGTTGGTGTCAGTTGGTGCTCTTGATGTGGAGCTAGTAATGAATATGGGGGTAGAGGATGGTCTGAGGAGGCGGCATCTGAGAGGGGCTCTCTCTTTCTCTATGTTTCTCTCCATCACTTTGTGTGTGTACATATTTTTTCATGGTTGTAGAGAAGTCCCTATTTGACTGAGAATGACACCAAACCAGACTTGTGCTTGCGATTTGCCTTTTTGATTTTATGCAAAAACAACAAATGGTTTGGGCTTTGAATGGGTTGTGGTTTGGTATTGGTAAGAAAATGGCGGTGGAAGAGAGGGAAGGTGGGGTTCGACAATGGGCAGTTGAGTGGGCAGTTGAGTGGGTGGTGGCAGTCAATGGTGGGAAGGGAATATGGGATGGCAGGGTTGTCCAGTGGAGGGGTGCGTAGAAAAGTATGGAGATGATAAGAGAAGCCGATGGCGGTCATTACTCTGCCTCTGTTAATGCCGGTGAGTGACGGGAGAACTTTAGTTTCTCTAACTCCAAGAGATTGACTGCGTTTAACCGATTCCAAAAAGGAGATATTTAAAATATTTTTTTACGTATTTGTTTTTTAGATTTGGTTTTAATTGATTAATTGACTTATGAATTTATTATGTTGATTTTGGATATAGGTTGGGGACACTTCCGAAGTCGGTTTAAGTTGTGTCGAGAAGCAGCTTGGTGTCCAAATTGATACTTCAAAACCCCGCGAGTCATTATGAACACATCGCATCGGTAATTTGGTTATATCCTACACAGAATTCAGTGGCTGCAGGTTCATTTTCATCTTTGTATGTGAAGAATAAGGAATGACAAGTCCCATTTGACTTGTGAAAGGAAATGTCCAAGGGATAATGTTGTCCATACAGAAGCCCATCCATGAAGGAGAGGAAGAGCTTGAGAAACCATCTTTTACTGAAAAGTATATGTTTTTTTTTTGTTTTGTTTTTTCTCACCTTCTTTTCTTTCAGTGTTCTTGTTCATGATCATAATTGAACTGCTAGTTCTTGTTGCCAAGGTTACTTGCATATTTAACAATCTTGGAAGGTTTTTACTTTCAGATTAATAATATTATTGCTGTTGGTAGCCGATCCTTAAGAGAAGAAGGATTTTTGCTTCCTGTAGAAGATAAGTCTTTCTGTATTATGGTTTTCCTCTGCAATGGAAAGTATCTAATATATTTTCTTCTAATTCTGAAGAGCCATTTCTCATTTGCGCCCTCTATCTCAAGTGCTATTACCCTGTTTGATTGATTAGAATCAGCACTCGAACACACAGGAATTCGAACATTTTTTAAATTGACAAAATGTCAATTTCAAAAATAATCACAATTCTTGAATTTAATGAAACATTCTAAAATGGTTCCTGAATTCTGGTTTAGTGTTTGATTCTTAGTGCTTAGTAGTATAGAAATGCCTATTTTTGTTTTTGTAATTCTTTCTCTAGGTACACAGATGATGCTCAGTTTTCCATGTTTTAAAACTTTTAGAACTTGATTACAAAAAAATGATTCTCCAAACACAAATGGATGCGTTCTCAAATTTGAAAATTTAATTACTTGGTCAACATATTCTTTCCAACTAAACAAAAAATTTTGAATTTTACTGGAACAATTTTTTCGTTTCCATGGCCCAACAAAATAGAGACTAAAATCTAATATCTCATTTTTTCGGTGTGTTTGGAAAAATTATTACTATTAATTTTAATTATAAATTATAAAATTTTTAAAACACTCATAATATCTATTATAACTTATAATAATAATTATTATTATTTTTAACTATAAACTATAATATTTATTAAATATTCACAATTTTGATTATAATTTATAATATATAAATTACTAATATTAACAATGCTAAACACAACCAGAGAATGAAAGCCATGTTCAATTAATCAAATTAACAATGAGTAATATATAATTCTATAAATTATAATATTTATTCTACATTTTGTGATATTAGTTATCCAGTAGATGCATAATTCTCTTGCAACTTGTTAAATTCAAACAAGAGAAACACAATTTTATAAAATATATAATTTAATTTTATGTCTAATCCGATCAATCAAACATGCCAAAAGAGCTCTTCTCAAGGACTGCAAAAATTTCCTTCAGATTTATACACCAATAAATGCTGCTACCACAGCCACAGCAGCTTTCAGATACAATGCCAATTCTCATGCTAGGAGACTGGATGTTTAGGGAGAATAATAATACTCCGGGGACCGGAAAAAAAGGTCTGTGCTAGCTATTAAATTATAGTTGAGCTAAGGGGCAAAAGAATGAAGGGTCATGCCAAAAGCAGCGCAATGAGCTGTCGTTAAGAGTTGACCAAGAAATTTCAATATCAACACACTTTTGAAGGTAAGACGCACTACTTTCATAGATACTAATACATTTGTATCTTTTCAACGACAGCCTATTGGACTGTCATTAGTATTTACCAAGAATTAAACATCAAGTCCCAACTCATATAATATGAAAATATACAAATTCATATTTTGCATCCCCATAGAATGGGTGAACAGCTAATGCAACCCAGGGTTTATATATCTATGAAAAAATGAAAAAACTGTACAACATGGAGAACGAGGAGAGGAGGAGTTCGCCACAAACAAATCCGGAAGCAAATTTCCCATTCATGGAAAGGAAACCCAGAGTACCTGACAAAATTTCAAAAAGATGGATCAGATACCAAGCTGTGAGTGGAAGCAAGAAAAATAAGGATTCAGAAGGGTCAAACCACATTCACTAATTAAAAAGGTAGGGGACACGAATCAACTCATTTCAAAACAAGCAACAGAACATAAAAAATACCGAAGTGAAGCAGTTGGAACATGAATTGAACAAACAATTCTCTCAGGAAGGTTTAGGGAATGAAAGCAAGTACACCTATTCTTGGCACTATGATACCACATAGGCTCAACATGGAAAAAATACTACAAGGTGCTAGTACCGTAAAAAATCCATCCCAAAGTTTAATCTAACCTGAATGCTCTGTACATTGCACAAGCTATCTCGAAGATCCCTTGTGTTCAAGCCCAGCAATAGGAATGTGGACAATTTCACAGTTGGCAATCTAGAGACCAATTTATCACCATGCATCTGAATTAAAATCAAATATTCATCAAGAGTTACTAAGTAGTTTCAAACGATTTATATCAGAGTGAAAACACAAAAAACATGGCAATATAGCTCAGTTAAACACTGACCTTCACAAGAATGTCTTCCGCACATATTCACTACAGCATGAAGAAAGTGCCAATAGTTGTCTGACGAAGAACCTTGGAACTCCGGTCAAGGCCATGAGAAGCCACCTAAACATACAAAAGGGTAAATCATGGATGTACAAGAAAATATAACCCCGGAATAAACCAAAACTAAGACGACGAAACAACTTCATAAGGATTTGACAACTCAAGAACTCCAAACAATGTAGGTCTCTTAAATTATTCTTTTGAGAGTGACTTTGAATGATTATCCATTTTGACAGGTCCACATATAAGACTTTGCAACTTTATTTATCCTTCTGAAGGGTAGTCCATTTTAGGAATTCCAACAACAATAAATTGCTTAAGACGGGAATTAAATATGAGATGGAAGCATTTATCATCAAGAGGGTATAGCTGTATAGGTGAATATATATATATATATTTGCCTTGGGGGGTGTGGGTGTGGGTGTGGGTGTGGGAGAGAGAGACCTACTGGTATGGATAATGGTGCACTTACGACGTTTGATTGCATGATTTTAATCGAACGATCAATTATTTCAGAAACTTCTCTTTCTACCTCCCCCTATTGTTCAATTTTTTTCTCTTGATTCTGCACCACATTTCTTACATATGACATTTGTTACATATTATGCACAAAATGCAAGTGAAATTTTGTCCTGTTGTTTACATCATAACTTATTTTCCCATCAATAGGTGATAAAAGGGGATAATAGGGTCTTTCTTCTGTCCAGTAAATGATGAAGACCTTTCCAAGAACAATATGCCTCATGTCGATTAAGAAACCTTATAAGATGATGATAGCCTTTTCATTTCCTATCGATATTAACTACGTGGTGATCTTGATAGTTATTTAAAAAAAAAAATTAAAAGCTAAGAAGAGGATACTTGGCAATCAATCAGCAGAAAGGGGGAAAGAAAACTACCCACTAAAAATCACACAATTGCTCTAGCGATTACAAGACTGAGCAGCTACAAGATTCAAACAACGTGGTGACAGTTACTTTTCAAATCTCGGAGGAGAAGACTCAAGGCTTATATAAAGGCCTCATTGCAAAGAGGAAAATCATCGATAACAGCCCAAACCTTCTTTTCAGTACTTTAGTGTCAAGATTAGTTTAGGAAGTTATAATCTTTCATTGATCTTTATCAATAATGTACCTTTTTTCTTCCTTAGTTAATTTCTTAGTGGGTAGTTGTGCTAGGTATTTTTCTAAGGAAATCCTGAAACACGGCATTGAACCACAATACAATCGGTTGGTGTAGTTTTCTGTCGATCTCGACAAGAGAACTTTTATTTGGTTAACACATGTGAAACTCATACATGATATTAGCCATGTTTGTTGCGAGGGAATATAAAGCGGAGATTAGTTAAAAAAATATGTGGGGCTCACATATTACCCATATTTTTCTCCAGCCTAGAGTGGGTGGGGGGATTAGTAGTCTGACCAACAACCATATCAAAAGCTCACCATTTCATGGATAATCTGATACAGATTCATTATTGACGACTAATTCTGTCATATGTGAGGAGACATCATTATCAAAGGGGTCCCTTTGTGTGTGTGCGCCCCGGCGTACTTTCATAACCTTTCCACTAAGTCGAGTCATAGACTCAATTGCCAAACCCTAACACCACCACCCAGGGAAAAAAATAAAGAAACAAAAAGGAGGTGGTAACTACAGCCACACCCTTAAAAAAAAAAAAAAAAAGAAGCCAGGATGCTTAATGAAAGAACTTGGGAGTCCTACACGAGCAAATGTTTACCTTGGGAGTCCTACATAAACAAATTGTCAGTGAAAACACCAACCAGCGACCAAATATAATCAAAAAAAGATCTAGTTGGTCAAATGACATGCCCACACGCATGCCACATATAAAGATTTCAAGGAGTGCACTCTAAGATGATAACCAGTGAAGTTAGTTCCCAAATAAGAACATTCCCCAATATTTAAAGCTTCAACGTGACTAAGAGCCACTAACGCTAAACGAGTATAAAAGGTCTCTTAAAACCAAGTTATGTTTGAGAAAACAGTAGTTAAGATGCCAATTTCAATGTCCAACAATTATGCCATCATAGGAAATGAAGTGTAAGGAACTTATGAAAGTTAAAAGCTCCTTTATTACCATATGAGTAAGGGCTGCATAGCGTTCCTCGTACAAATACAATGGCTTCCCTCTATGCATCTCAATATCCTGCAAGAACAAATAAGTTTAAACCATATGCACATCGCAATACCCAGCAGATGTATACACATGGTAATCCCCTGCAGATGTGTGTTTGCATGTTTGTGCAAGTGCAGGTGTGTCAAGTGCTGTATATATAGGACAAATCTTTGATTTAAAAGATGTTAAAAAACAACTAGATGAATAACCCGAAAAATTTCCCAATCATTTGGATAAGCCAAAGGAAAAGGTAGCAATGAGTCAGTTACCCACAAACATAAATATGGAAGCAAACAGAAAGCTGCTCCCATGTTTTCTTAATTTATTAGAGAAGTTTGTCAGTTCTATTTTCCAAACGCCTTGTCTAACCATTTTATCTCACAGAACATTGACAAACATCCCTGACAGGAAAATGAACAAGCTCCAAAGTAAGATAATAAACTTGGATCTAGACATGATTACTTACATATACCACCATGGATAAACTCAGTTACAAGAAGTACTTTGCTAATTCATTTCCCATTTAAAGCCATACCTTATTCTAACAATACTCGACACCTCTCTTATTCACTTAATCAACTGGCATTTCATAGCAGGAATTCATTGTATTCAGAAAATCATTCCTTCAGATTGCTGCTTTCCTTTTTTGTTTTGTTTCACAATTTTACTTTCATGTTCATGGAAACGATTTTTTCCAACTACAAACATTTTGTACTATGTTGCAAATACTTACCTTCCGCTGACTTGAATACGTGCCATTTGAATGAGGGCTCTCAAGTCTATGTTACATGGGCTCTTCAAAATAAATTAGAAACCCATGTCAAACATTTGACACCTAGGCAAGGATGTAGAACCAGTGTCTCATATTTTTTTATCGAACACTTGTTGTATGATTGAATTTAACATTGTCATTAATAATAAAGCACATTTTTTGACATTGTCGTATAAAACACCATTTCATCCTACAAAATGGATTGAAATGTAAAAAAATATGATTCATTTTTCCGAGTCTGCATACCCATCAATTAAATCCGTCCCTTAAATAAGCACTTCACCCCACACCCATACCTGAATCCATGTAACATAATTTGAAATTATAGTCCGTTGACCACATAATTTTAAAAATGCAGAACCCCAATCAATCAAAATGAAGCCCTTTATGCCAAGGCTTTTGCATCTCTATTTTACTCAACAAGCCTTTATCCAAATCACTTGAGTCGACTATGGATTCTTTCTCTCAAGTTGACTCAACTAAAAGCCAAGTCCTCAATTGAGCTATAAGTTAATCACATCCTTTCTTACAACCTCAAGCATGTCCCCCCATACCCTTTTTTCACAATGATTTTGCATAGCAACCCTTGAATATAATGTGATTAAGAATAAACCATGTTAATATAAGGATTCTGATATCTAATTTATAGGATTGAGTAAGGCATTGTAGGATAACTTCCTTCATAAATCTTATCCCTGCAAGCTTTACCTTCATTGAGCAGAAACATCGAACAAAACATGATTTAATAGAAGCAGCTTAAAACAAAACAGGCACGATGAATGGATTCTTTACTGAACATTACAAATTCATTGATACAACATTGCTTACCTCTTCACCAAATGCATCCAAGTATGGGGAAGGCCAAAGTGCTTGCCGAGCAGATCTCTGAAGCAAGATTGTGGTTTTCTATAAGAACCACTAGTTAGTCATCTCAAAAAAATTGTAGCCAAGACAAGGAGAAAATAATTCCATCAAGAGGATGACAAAATTAAAACTCAATAAACATTTTCAACTTTCAAGCATGAGATAGGAAAAGCACAAAACTTACTCTAATCAACAGGAATGCTCCAGTACCAGCACCACAGGCCATTGCATGAGTTTGGCACCCACTTTCCCTTAACAAGCAAGAAAAAGAATATCAAAGTTGAGACTCTAAATATAAAGGTGTTGAGATGTTAGAAGCACATGTTCAGAAAGTTTGTAGCATCTAGTCATAAAAGCCGTCTCAGCAGAACCACTATACATGGTAAATTTCTCAAATTCGTAAGCATTAGACTACTGGCTATATATCATAAATCCATTTGAATATTAACAACAATTTTATTAACAAACTTGATATTTAATCATTATTGTTGACATATATCATCTTGGCTAACAAAAAGATCATGCTTGTATGAAGAAAAGTTTGAATACAACACTAACAACTATAGATGATATACAGACCTACAGCATATCTTCCCGTTTGGAGGGCATAATTTACCACACAGCAAGCACAATGCTGGCTCTTCCAGAACAGCTCCACAGTCGGGGCAATGCTGCTTTATATACCTTAAAAAGCAAAGACATTCTCCCAGAATGATTCAATGAAAAAGAAGGAAATGAGGAAAATGATTGCAAGTGTATTTAGAGTTAACCTCTGCAAGAGATCTTGGTAAAGATGTGGCAGTTGCATCAACTTAAATGGAACTGCAGGGGTTAAGAGCAGAACACATTGACGATCATGAACCTCGCACTCCTTGTAAAAATGACGAAACCATCTTAAGACTGTAGGACGTAGCAGTTCATCATTAAGAACAACATCTAGCGGGGGAATCTTAAAGAACTTCTCCAGCTTTTCAACTTCAACGAGTTCCACTTCCATCATATTGCCATCGGCATGTACCATCACATCATCAAAGGCAAGAGATGAACTATCCGACAAATGAGCACCATAACTAAATGGAGCAGAGGTGGCAGAGTTCATAACTTTCCACAACAGTGCACATCTTCGCAAATAAGGAAAGGTCAAGCTACGAATAGTATCCTTGAAATCATAAGAAACATCAATATAGTTGGAAACAAAATACTGCTTAGCAAATCCATATTCTCCCATAATACTGAAGATGTCCGTGACCAGGCCATCATGGCATCCTAATTCAGTTGTATTATATTGGCATTTTCCAAAATATGTGATTATCGCCTGCAACACAATATATTATGACTGTGATACCAAAATCAATAGAGGAACATCAGAATGTACATTTTTTTTGGCTTACATGAATAAAGTGGTCTAACAAACCTGAGTTACGGAGACAACGTAGAAGACATGCACGAGAGATAAGGACTCTTCACAAGACAGAAATTGTGATGGAAGACAAAAAAGTACCCACATCAATGATGAAAAAGCATCATGAGAAAGAACAGGTTTGGAAGCTCGTCTCCAAAATTGGATGTCTGGATATGGCATATCTGTTTCAACATTTTTCAGGATAGATAACATATTACCTGCAATGCATAGGCTGAATCAGGAAATCAATATATGAAAGAACCGAAATTAAAACACTAAGAAATAGTAAGTCCTGACGAACAAATTTGACAATTCATTGATCTTCTCGACAAAGTAATGGATATGCTATATGTTTGTGCACTATTACAATGATTGATCCAGTAACATAACTATCATGGTTTGAATTGATTATACAGCTATTAGACACATTTCGTGCACTATCATCTAAAATGCCTAAACTTTATTCTAGGTTGGCGAGTCTTCCCAAATAGTTGACCGGCTTTGTAAATCTATCAAGAACCAGTCTCTATGCTTTATCTTGCAGAACACTATGCTTTGGGTGCTGTTTACTGATTGAGTGGGATCAGCACTTGCCCACGTTTCAGACTCGCTTCTTTGAAACCAAACCAAACTAAACCTTTATCCCGAGCAATTGGGGTCAGCTATATGAATTTTTTTACTCTATTCTGCTATATTAAGAGCTATATCTTCAATTAGTTTCAATAAATTCATATATTTCTTAATACAGTATCCAATGTCAATTTAGGTCTACCCATCCCCTAATGTTTCCATTATCTATGATTTTGTTACTACGTTGTATATGTCCAAACCACTTCAATTTATTTTCTCTCAACTTGTCGTCAATTGATGCGATTCTTATAATTCTATGAATCTTTTTATTTTTAATTTTATTTTTTCTAATTTTACCACACATCCACTTTAGCATTTTCATTTTAGCGACACTCATTTTATTTATGTGATCTTTCTTAATAGTCCAGCATTCTGTGTCCTATATAAAATCGCTCATCTAATAATTGTCTTATAAATTTTTTTTTTAATCTTGTAATGTTCGTCGATCACATAGAACGCTGGAAGCACCCTTCCTCCCCCGTGCCCCACTTGAGCCAATCAATTTTAATTCTATGAGTTGCATCATTTGGAATATTTCCAACTTTGTTAATAATTGAACCTAGTGTTAACTCCGCTCCTAATTCCATCCACTGAGACAATATCACCAACGAACATTATACACCATGGAACATCATCTTAAATATGTCCAACCAATTCATCCATAACTAAGGTAAAAAAATAAAGACTTAAAACCAATCTTTGGCGTAATCCTACTGAAATTGGGAATTCACTTGTTTCTCTTGCGAGTGATCTAATTGTCGTAACAGCTCTATCATAGTCTCTTATCACATCAATGTACCCCTTTATCATTTCCTCTATCTATCATAAATCATTATTGTTAAATATAAATATCTCTAGTAAGTTGCAACTATTAGTTGAAATAGATCCACTTCAAAGTCATTAATCAAAGCTACTAGGGAGAGGCCTTCTGTTTGGAAGGAGGTAGAAAAACAAAATTGGGTATCAAAAAGGGCAACAATTCAGACGCGAGAAGAAATAGCAGAGGATGTGAGCCTGAAATGTCACAAGAGTTTGATCTCTTCAATCTTTTGGGTTCTTTCCTTAGGTTTTTATTTTGAATACAATGTGGTGCACCCTTCACACTTTCTTTTATTTAAATTTCGTTTACTTACAAACAGAAAAAAGTTCAGCACCATAAATCTGTCAAATCCATCAACACACAGGGATTGTTTGATAATTGGGAAGGTATTGAATGGGATTGGATAGGATAGAAAGGATATTAAATATTTTGGGTCCCACACAATTGTTTTTTATATCAAGGAATTATGGGCAGAATATGTATATAGCCATAAATTTGTTTCATGTTTGGTTATTGTGGAATAAAGATTGGGATAAAATTTGTAGAATTATTGTTGGCCATTGGATAAGGAGGAAAGATCTTAATACTAATAATACCAAGCTAGTCGTGGTATTATTAATACCACGAATTTAGTATTATTAATCCGATATTTGTTAGATTATTAGTCCAACCTCTGTTAAACAAACGCAAGCTTATTGGTGTGGGAAGACAATCTGACGTGGTGGCCCCACATTTTTTTGGGCTAATCCCATCCCCCTTATCCCGGACAGCAAACAAGGCCTAAAGGTTATATGCTCGCTAGTATAAAAAATTCTGTAACCCAAATTCGCCAGGTCTTCACTTTCGTAATAAACACAACAGTGGCTGCCATTCAAAGAGCGCATGTTTCAGCACAAATTATGAACAAACCAAAAGGAAGTGTAAGTAGTAATACAAAGTCAGTGGTATCAAATACTCTCAATATATATATATAAGAAAAATGTGAATAGGATCTAAAAACTTCACACCAACATCATTCATACCTCCTCGTCTGCATATTTGGCTTGGTAATTCATCCAACGAAACACCAGAGCATACTGACTCTGAAAAGAGCAGGATACCTCTCAACCTTAGAAGAACAGTAAGACTGTTCTTCGACTGTGTGCTTTGCACAATTTTTAGCAACAGAGAAAATATAAACCCACTTGGGGATCTGAGTTCCTTATACAAGGCATTAAGGCCATGATTTGGTTCCAAAGATGTCTTTCCACAGCGAGCAGAAATTTCAGTAGACATAAGAGAGTATTTAAGAGTGTCCCACATAAGCACCGAGTGGTTTACCCTTGCAGATCCAGAACTCCTATCCTGTTTGCCTGGGAAATACATTCCAGATAGCACACGAAACATGGATTCAAGATTTGGTCTTATCCTTTCATTTCGATGCGCCGGAAAAGCTTTAAGGATTTCACCCCTCCCAGCAACATCAGACGCACTACGCAATAGAGACAAGGCTTCTCGAAGATGAAGAAAATCAGTTTTTCTGTTTGTTGAGGTTAAATGGCCTGTAGCATCTGACCTACGGACAGTGGACAACATTGGTGGCCTAAACACCATTTGAGAATCTCCAGGCAATGCAGGCAATACTGAATTTGCAAGTCCACGACATACAGGGCAAAGAAACTCCCCCTGCAAAATACACATTAAAATAAACAATTTTCTTTCAACTGCAGAAATGAGAGACTGAAGCAGACTCAGACCTGATCTGGATCCACAATGTGTCCTCCTTCAAAAACAATTCTTCTAACATACCTGTGTTAACAGCATAAAAGAATTACATATGCCTTTTCAATACATGCACATGTCCAGCAACATGCTTAAAGAAACCCAACTTCATCTATATTATCAGAATTGTGAAATGATGAATACCAAACTTTACTTACTAGTAACAACCTATAAGTTGTGCTCATGATCAACTATATGCATGTTGAATGGACTCTGAAGCTGTGGGAGACAGTGATTGAGCATCGCTCAAGAATGAATAAATATGATTATGCCTAGTAGATCTATTATGGAAGCAATATAGTTACCAAGGAGACTGATAGATGTAGACTGAAAGAGAGATTTTCATATGATTTTTATAGACTCGAAAAAGGACTTATGATAGGGTGACATGTATGATAGGGTTAGTGACTATAATTAGATCATCTACACGAGAGAATTGAATTTCCAATCACAATAGGGCCACCAAGATCAGCTTTGAGTTTTTATATTTATGCCTTAGTTATAGATGATTTTGGGTATATTTAGGATAATATTCGATGGTGTATATTATTTGGAAATGACACTGTTTAAGTGGATGAAACTAAAAGTTATAGTACACAAGAAAAAATAACAAGTGTAACTGA
This sequence comes from Heliamphora exappendiculata, assembly GCA_034768845.1. NCBI lineage: Eukaryota > Viridiplantae > Streptophyta > Magnoliopsida > Ericales > Sarraceniaceae > Heliamphora > Heliamphora exappendiculata. The sequence goes on from JAOTRH010000022.1 coordinate 18,744,773, forward strand.
GATGAGAGTGTTCAAATGAATGTGTGGTAAAACTAGAAAAGATAAAATTAGAAACAAAAATATTCGTGAAATACGAGTTGAACCAATTGAAAATAAAATAGTAGAAATAAAGTAACGTGGTTTGATAACATACACAAAACAAGTAGTGTGGCGGTAAGGAAATCTCATAGGAGTATGAGAATGCCAAGGGAGGGAAAGACTTTAATTAACATAAAATGTTGCGGGAAAACATAATGTTAATTAACATAAAATGAGGTTAAACAATACTCATGTAGCTGATCCCAATTGATTGAGACACAAGACATAATTTGGTTTAATAAGTAACCTTGACGTTAAAGCAATTCTAAAGCTTGGCCGCATTATCACTTGAACTCTTTTTGTTGTTTGTCATGCAAGAATGCAAGAAAGTAGTTCTACAAAGGGAAGTTTAGATAGCCTCTATTTGCAATTAAAATATCTGAAAAGGCACTTTCTTATTAAAAGAACATGAAAAGATTTCAAAAAAAATAAACTCTCTTTGAGGCAAAGAGAATGAAAGAAACTAGCCAAATTCTCAGTTTCCGTAACTGTTCATATTAACCAAGCAGATCATCGCAATAACTGGTGCTTTAGTTAATGGTTTCCTTACCAAAAGCTCAAGTCCTAGAATTCTTGAGCAATTGAAAACGAACTATACAGTATTTCTATTCTTAGTTTTGTGATAATATAGTTCATTTTCAATTGCTAAAAAATTCTAGGACAAAAGTAAGAAATGGTTTTGCACAAATACATTCCAAGGAAAATCAACTTCTTCCACACAAACAGAAGATCATCACCCTTGGGCAAAGAAGATCATAATCTAAGAACAAGAGAAAGACCTTACAATGATAGAAACCCCGTAACTAACCATATGAAGGTTTTAGGTATTGCACCTCGAGATGTTCATACCACTCAATCCGAGGGACTAAAATTCATGGTCGTCCAACAAAAGATTACCAAGATTGTGCAAAATTTGTTACATAATATTTCCTAGGGTAAATTACAATGACCTCCCCTAAGATTTAAGCTTATTTCAGATACCTCTCTAAGGTCTATGAAATGACACTGTCCTCTCTTCTACATTATTTTTATATTTTATATACCCCATTCCGTTAAATAACCGTTAAATAATTCAATGAAAAATGCTAACATCAACAATTATTTTACATTATTTTTAATTTTACCTTTATTCATATTATTATTTTTTTAATTTACCCTCATCACTCTCTCTCTCTCTCTCTCTCTCTCTCTCTCTCTCTCTCTCTATGTTGATGTGGCTAATGTGAATCACCACCATCCTCCCTCCTCCGGTGGCACCACCATCACCGCTGCCAACCACCTACCTGATTCTCCTTTTTCACCTGCCATTTCTTTGGGGTTTTTTTTCAAACAGAGATCAATACGAACAAATTAAACAAATTGCAATCAACATTAACCACAAATCGCAAAGTTCTTTGGAAATTGTGAATAATTTGGATAGCTTGATGGGTGAATTTGCTTGATCATGACTCGCGACCTCGAAAATGGCATGGAATGCAGAAGAGAGGGATGGAGGTTCTAGTGGTGATGGAGAGTTGGCTCGAATATAGTCAAAGAATTTGAGGGCTTTGGTGGTGGTGCCCAACTTCGGGGTGATTTTGTAAAGAAACAAGAGGGGGAGAGGGGAGGAAACTGTGGAGGCACTAACCAACCAATATATATATATATACTCACACGCACACATATTCATACACCTATTTCAGATGATCTAGGAAGCATGAATACGGATACGAATATGGGATACGGATACGATACGATACGGATACAGCGATACGACAAAATTTTAAAAAGTAGGATACGAATACAGTTAGGATACGTTTGCAAAAAAAATATTTTTTATAGTTTGTAGTATTGTATTATTTATAAAACTAAACTAAAAGCAAGAGTTATTGATTTTATTCTTACTTTAAAAAGTTCAATAACTATTACAGTTAAGAATAACTGAATAAGTAATAAATAAAAAAGTTTCCATTAAGCATAAAAAATATCTAGATGATAGTACAATCATAATAATAAAATCAAAAGATCAACTAAATAAAAAAATAATTTCAAAAAAATTGAAACGTATCCAAAAAGTATCCCACCCGTATCCAAAACGTATCCTGTGTGTATCCTTCCGTATCCCCGGCGTATTTGAAACGTATCCAAAATAAATAAAAATAAAAATTTATTTTTGAATACTTCTCAGGTGTATCCGATACGTATCCAATACGTGTACGGCACTATTTTCGAAGTATCCATACTTCATAGCAGATGATAAACCACAGCCATGAACATCATCTTCGTTGATAAACCCCAAAAGACGGCAAAACCACAGCCACATAGCCAGCAAAACGATCACTATATATATTCCAGAACAGCACTGGCTGAACATCATCTTTGTTGATAAACTCCAAAACCACAGCCACGAACATCATCTTCGTTGATAACATCCCAGAACAGCGCTGCTGGATCTTGCTCTTGTCGCCGCTCACCAGTCAGTCACCGCCCCTCACACTCGCCAGCTGTCATCACCGAGGCACTGATCGTCGCTCTAATCAAAATGATCGACGAGCCGTTACCTCTCAATCTCTTCAGTGCTCACATGAGATAGAGAGACAGAAATAAATTGAATTTTTAGTGAATTAAATTAAAATTTTGAAATCCTAATTAAAAATTGAAATAAATTCTTGGCTGAAAGCTAATTCACCCTGTGATTTTGGGAGAAATAAAAGTAGATTTAACTGTTAATTGATTTTTGAGATTATTGTAGAATTGGGGCAAAGGGAGAAAAAGAAGAAGAAGAAGATGAAGAAGAAGAAGGCAAGGGTAAAATGGTAAAAGTTCATTTTCTATTAACGACGTTTGCTTGACAAGTCTGACAGGGGAGGTCAGTGTCATTTTAGTAATCTCAGGGGAGATCCCTGAAATAAGCTTAAATCTAAAGAGAGGTAAGTGTAATTTACCCTATTTCCTAATTATGTTTGAGACAGAGAAGGTTATTCCTCCCAGCCCCAATTTTTTAAAAAAAAAAAAATTTCAAACAAACAGGAGAAGGAGATAAGATTTTTGGATCCTGACCAAGTAGAACTTACCTATCCTTCAGTGATGACAAATAACGAACAAGACATGCATGATGCACAGCATGTCCACAGGAAGAAACATAGATTCCATCACAATCTAAGGGACCAAAGCCATCATATGCTGAAAGAGGCATAGAAGATTCTGATGCTGCATTCCGAGAATGGAAATTCCCTGAAGCTGAAGGGTTCTCAATTGTATCTTTTGAAAGAGAAGCAATATATTTTCCAAGCAAAAGGGATTGGGCACCTCCACTTGTTGAACTCCGTTCTGTTGGTGATATCTGGTCTTCCTCTACAAAATCTGAATGAACAAGATTCTCTTGCATTTGTTCACGAATGGATAAGTATATGTGCTCTTCTAACGTATCAAGTGAACATGCTGTCCTTTCCCTTGTATTGTTGGCTGTGGAAGGCATTTGAATATTCCTTAACGACGGGAATCGAGCCTTGATGAATTCAAGAAAGGCATTGATTTCCCTAGGCTGCCCATCAGAAGCGAACTCATTTACGGCATTTTCAATCGACTGATTCAATTGAGAAGAAGAAATAAGTCCTGAGCTGCTTGAAGCACTGCTCCTACTGGATGGAACACTCATCTTGTTTGAGTGAATAGGAGCATGCTCCCTGTCTGACTGGCAAATGTGATCCCATGATAGGAGTCCTCTGTCAACAAAACTCAGAAGCCTGGATTTCTTGTTTCAAGAATACCAATAAAAACATCAACTTGGGTTTATGTTGGAATAATAATAAGAAAAAAGGTGATAGTAATGAGTTATGGTCAGAAGGTCTTGGCAACAAAATCAGTGTTCAGGACATAATAACCCCTGGAAACAGTAAAGACATGCCAAGTAGTTTCTTACCTGGAGAAGAATAAAAAAAGATAGAGGATTTTTAGAATTTGGATCATGGCAAAGAGAGCAGACTTCTTGTGTGGATTCTCCAGAATCAATTCTGAAGTCAGAGGAGCAACCTTCTTCTCCACCTTTCGAACCGTCCAACACATCATTTGCAGTAGAATTAACGCTTGACAAAAATTTGGATTGCTGCGCTCGCATTTTTTCCTGCATATCAAGCATAGTGAGCATTTGGAAGACATTTCCAACAGGGTTTTAACTAGGTCTGGTGCAGCCACTAACTGATCCTGCCTGACCTAAGGTAATTTTGTTTCAGTTCTCACCCACATCTGTATGCTTAAACAAGAACATAAGAGCCAAAAACCGACAGGTCTTAGGTTGATAATTCTGGCAAACAACCGGGCCTAGTAAACCACTGGAACATCTGAAAAATTAACCAGTATGAACAACAAACTGACCCAGGTAACTTGATAATCTAACTAAATTCTCTATAACATTTCACAATTAGGGAAAACGACGGTTAACAATTTTGCAGAAAAATCCACCTAGGAGCAAAATCTACTAAAGACAGTACAATATCCCACCAATATGGCAGCTTGTCTCTCTCGAGCTTTCGCCTTGCGCTTATCAGCTTCAGAAACTAAAACTCCGAGAACTGTACCACTATTTGGACCAGAATGTGACAGATGATTGACCACTTCAGGTGCAAGCTTGTGAAGCTTAGACATACATCCAAAGTCAATCTCAGCAAACTTCTTCAATAAACCTTCAATCAGAAAGGAAAGATAGAAACCACCAGCTTCCAGAAAGTTGTCTGGTTTTTCCTTTCTGTGCATTCTCATCAATGACACAAGAAGTGATATCAAGCTCTGATCAACAGATATAATAGTAGGCCCAGCACATACTTCTTCACCAGCAAAAGCTAAGATGGGAATCGACTCGCCTATGTAACACAATCGATCACCAGATTCCCTCTGCCAAAAACAGATGTCTAATGCTAAAGAGAGTAAATGCAATGCTGCGAGAAGAACTCCATCAGGCGCGCGTGACGCAGTTGACTTATCAGTGTAAACAGCATAAAATAATACAGCGCGGACAATTTGGAGGACCATCTTACAAGTAGCCACTCTAGCAACTCCAATGAGAGGATTATATATTCTTGTCCATTTGGGAAGCTGAGTGGTCAATGCAGAAGTGCCGCAGAAGCGCAAGTACCTTTCTTCCGCAACTTGCAAGTCCCTTGAGTTCCAACGTGGATGATACAAATCCAGTTCTTTCCAGTACTGCAAACGCAGTTTATACATACCCTGAAATATGGAGAAATTTAGGATAACTAGTTCAAAAAGCAAGTCAATTCAGAAACACCTAAAGATACTCCGGCCACAAACCAAACCTGATTCATGCCAGATGGATTGGAATATACTGCTATTGTATCCAAAGCAGCCTGAAGCTGATTGATTTTGGAAAGATCACGAGGCAATGATTTAACCAACTGACTGTGGGTGGAATCTCCAATAGCTAGCTTATATATTAACTCCCGTTGCAAACACTCAGCCGTAGTTAGTCCACAAAACCTTCTTTCTTTTACTATTTGAATAATTAGAGTAAGCATTTCCTGAACCAGAACCGGCTCATACCTGAAAAAACATTGCTTAACAAATTTTATAGAATGTCAATACTATTAGTTAAAACAGTCAAAAAAAATGCAGGTTCTTTCACAGAGTATGGTTGTGAATGATAACTGCCTGAAAGAGGCTTTAAGATGTTCTAGTCAGGATCAACGTAACTCTGTCATATGAATTGCCATCCAACTTTTCTCCATTACTTTATGTTCAACCATCTTTCACTGTTCTCTCATTGGAACAATACACAAAATCGCCTAATGGTATGGGTGTTAGCCTTCCAAATGGGAGGTTGGAGTTCAAGCATTGCCAAATGCAATATGTGGGAGTGGGTGCATGGGTGCATGAGAATTTGCTGATCAAAAGAAAAAAATATTACACAAAATATGTTATAACATCAAATACCAAGCTGACGGGTATGAGTAGCTCATAAACCATAAGCACACATTTACTTTAAAAATAATTATATAACTCAATGCTTACAAAAGATAATATTTCAAATCATAGAATGTGATGTGGACACAACTGTTTTAGTTTCCAATTAAACAAGAAATACTAACATTTCTTACCTTCCTACCTCAACCCACAACAATTTTGGTAATTAATTCAATGTGGAGAACAGATAAATCCCCTAGGATACTTGACACAAACTAACCGATGAACATTTTTCAAAATTCAGAAGGATGCTCTTTAGTACAGTTTATACACACATCAGAACTCTTTTTTTTTTTAAATATAGATGTACATGAACTGTCGTAAATATTATTCTGATACATACATCAATATATTTGAATGTGATGTAGAAATAATGATTGGCCAATAGTAAAGGAATACAAAAAGTCTTGTGGGGACTGGGGGGCGAGAAAAAGGAGAAGAAGTCATACCAAGAGTTCCGGAGCTAATGGGAACACAAAGTTAGGTGCACTACACAATTAATGAGGCTCTTTGGTTAAGAGCAAAATAATAGAAGTGTCGAGGACTGTCAGGAAAAAATAATCATGAAATTATATAAGATCTAATCAACGGCCAAAGGAAGATTCCATGAAGTTTTGGGGACAAAGGAAACATATTTATCAAATATACATCATCACATTTGAGGAGCTATACAGCAATCCCAACTTTTGAGGGAGGGTACGAAAAGGGTGCTCCCTGCCACCCCTCTGTCCACTGTTGCTTTTACAACATCATCAAAGAACGCATGGTCAGAAGTGTACTATTTGTACCAATGAGTATGCAAATCTAGCCATACAATGAACATGAGTATGATTCAAATTATCTATCAAGATACAATAATAAAGACATGATTCCGTAACAAAAACCTTCACTGTAAGGAAGAAATTGGAAAGATGAGTTACATACTCGCTGGATCGTTCAGGATTTAGGGAGAGGTAATTTAACAACCCAAAACGCTCTAGAATTCTATTAACATATAAATCTGCCGGAGCTAAAGCAGCACAGCACTGCAGCAGAAGCAGATCAAGCTCTAAACCTTGCTCAGACCTGCAATGAGGAATCATCAAGAAAAAAATAACTCCTTAGAAGGATATTGATGCAGGAAAAAAAAAAAGAAAAAGGACAAGGGACCTATTTTAGCACCTTCACAAAGTCTAACCGGGTACCTTTGGAAAGGCTACTATGGACCAGGTAAAGAACAAAAAACATCTGCTAACACCATTCTTTAATGAAAAAACATGTTTGTCTAATGCTTTCCTTGTTTACTAAGAGAGCTGTCTTTGTGACTGCTAACTATTAAGTCCTCTCTAGATGGGGAGGAAAAGGGCTTTTGAGTAGAAGGCAGTGCCGCTCTACACCCTCTCAAAAAATTATTCAGGCCTGGCATCGGAGTAGTTATGACTTCTATTAGTAAGCTCAGTCATCCCTTATTCCATTCCTTCCTCAGGTCAGGAATGGTGGGATGGAGAACTGATAGAATGCCAACAAATTTATAGAATTCTATTTATCGCACAGAACATTATTCTTAACATACCAGCGAACTGAACGGTACCACTCCCAAGATAATATGGCAGCATCCCCATTCTTCCTCCACATTCCAGCATGAACCTCAGCACAGAATACTCTAATCCGCAAAGGATGCTCCATAATAAATGCAGAGAATCCATATGGATGGCACCCTCCTAAAACATGCCCAAAGAAATCCTGGTAGATAGCTGATAATGAATCAGCAGAACTGGCACTTATTGTGCTGGGCAAAGCAGACTCACCATAACACCTTCTCAATGCCTTTTGCAAAACCAATGACAATAATCGATGTAAAGGGATGTGAACAGATATACCCTGTGAACTAGCATCATACACTATATCTGGCCAATCTGACAGATTCAGAACACGTAGAGCTTCCAATTCAGTAGCATATTGTCCTTCCATCATATTGTCATCAAAACCAGCTGCACTAGTATCCTGTCCTACGGCTCGCCCACTGTCCAAGGCAATATCTATATGGAATCCACTGTGATCTGGTGAAGAAAACTCTCTCCCTTGAAGTTCGCTAGAACTTGTAAGTTTACTGCTTTCTGAAGGTGCATTATATGACCTAAATATAGGCTTCCCCTTCCTAATCTTTGATAGCGTTTTTTTCAATGCAAAAAAATTGCTGCCTGACATGTTAGCTATTTTAGGTGATAAGAAATTAAGAAGAGTTCCTGATGTATTATCCATGGTTAACCAGTTTTCAATGGCCTTCAAGCACTCAAATGTTAACCACGAAATACACGGACGAGTTAAAAAGACATCAGATTTTGCTTCAGCAACCTTGGATGCAGAACCTAGCATACTACTCCTGCCTGTTGCACTACTAACAGAGCTTTCCTGCGAAAGCCTTCCTACTTTTGCATGTCTGGGGCTATCTCGGTCATAATAATCTTGTTTATAGGTGTTGAAAACAGTTTCATCATCCATCTCCTCTGCACTACTGACAGAAAATGCCCCTGCCACTAACAGAGAATGGATGTTTGCAATAGAGTGACCTAAAACAAAAGGCAAATGCATATTATCATTTTCTTCTTCTATGTGAATGCCTGTTTCTCTCTTTTGAGGATCCATCCCTTGCACAAAAGCCAATAGTCTCATCCACATCCTTGAGATATCTCGCCGATCATGGGTTACATACTTCGGTACTGCAGTATGGCTCATGACAAATCGAATATCTTCAACCACACGAAGAGTTGTTTCAGACAGATTTCCCCACTTAGTAACCTGCAAGGGACTCTTATCAACCATCTTCCTCTAAATGCAAAAACCGAGAAGAAAGTAAACGCAACTAAACTACATTTTACAAATGGATTCACAAATAGAATAAAAGAATAAGAGAAAGGAGTTCCACAAAAACCAATCATCCCATTATCATCCCATTATTGTACATGACAACCAGATTCACACTTGGAAAGAGCATTGAGAAACAACCAGCGTGGGAAGGGGGAAGGGGGGAGAAAAATAGAAACAAACAAACGAAGCATGAAGGGAAAAGATTATGCATGTTACTAGTTGCCTTATTATTGAAATCAGGCATTTTTCTGTTGGGATGGGGAGGGGTAACGGGAGGAAGGCCCGGCCTTGGGCACATGCGACCAAAGCGGTCACTTTGGGCCCCCAAATTTTTATTTTAGGTTAAAAAATATTAAGACTCAATAAAATGAAATGTCCAAATTACTTTGATTTCATGTTTATCAAAACTTATCTAGGGCAGCACTCAACAAGAAAATTATTTTATTAGTTGAGGGCCCAAAGTGATTGATTTTTCTTTTCTGAAACACCCAAAGATGCGTTTTGACCATGGATTTGTATAGTGATTTATTAAGGGAAAAGGAAATTATAGGGAAGCCAAAAAAGAATTCAGCCCTTTCACTACATTTTCCCTTATCTTTTCCTTTCCCAATATAAATATCTTCACAAAGTCTTAATCCGAACATAACATTAGTCTAGCCCTAAATTCCAAGTCTAAGCCTATGTTTGGACTAGCTTTTTTTTTTATAGGTTTTTTGACTTTTTTTTGGATAAAAAAGTAGATGTAAAAATATATAGAAAAAGTCAGTTGAGGCCAAACAAGTAGGCTTTTTTTTTTAGGTTTTTAAGCAAAAAAAATTCCAAAAAAGCTCCCAAAAAAACTAGTCCAAACATAAGCTAAGAAAGAAACTATTTTTACTAGCGAACAATTTATTTTAACTTATACAATTTTTTACCTGGGTCTAGCATTTAATACAAGCTACAAAAACTATTTTTAATAGTGGAGGCCATAGGTAATAAAAGTTGTGTCCCGCAGAAATTTTTTTAAATTGATATTGATTAATGTTGCCTTTGATTAGCATGCCACAAGAAAGATTGAGTCTACATTATCCATTGAAAAAACACCATAAAGATATATATATATATATATATATATATTAGTTTTTAATCCCTTTTTGCCCTTTTGAATTCTTATGATTTATTTTTAAAATTAAATTTTATCATTTTTATTTTTTTTATGTTACATAAAGGCCTCATTTTCCAAAGGTGCTTTTGGGCCCCGTAATGCTAAGGGCCGGCACGGGGGTCCAATTGGTTGATATCCCACGAAAACTACAACTGTTAACTGAAGATATGATAAAAAGTAAAAACTATGTGCACGAATCAGGAGCGAAAGCATCAGCTCCCCTGTTGAAACACATAAGCCTAGCCAACAGGAACGAACTCAACACCACAGGATAATGTACAACATGGACCTAGAGAAACTATTTAAATTGCCTTCAGATATCAATGTACAACAGAAATCAATTTTTCTATGGATCTTTTAATATACGATTTTAATAAATGAAAGGAATCAATACAACTTTCTTTTTTCTTTTTCCATACGTAAAAGTAATATCACTAAATTCGTCAAAAGGGCACAAATATATTTAGAACCTTTTAATTTTAGGTGCCACATTCATTTATCTTTCCATTATAAACCATTTTCAAGAAATTTTTACTTCCAAGTACGTTTCAGAAAATATTGGGAAAATTTCAGTTTTCCCCTAACATTTCCAACTTCTAAGAACCGAAAGAGTCGAAGTCATTTCTTCTCGAGAACAATAATGAAGTGACTGCTGAAAACTCAGAACCAAAAGAAAAGGAAATAATTAACATTCAAAAGACACGTACAAATAGTTTAATCTGAAAGCTACATGGCTCAATTTAATAATAGCAGATAATAAAAATAAAAATAGCTGAACCAAGATTTCAGTAGGTTGAGCTGCATCTGGACACGATTCTGGGTAAACATAGGTTCACCTAGTTGCCTAGTTAGCGATCAATCCACAAAGTGATATTGGTTAGAACGTGCGAGCTAGTGGTCAAACCACAAATTGATATTGTTTAGAACATGCAAGCAAGCACTAACACATTTGCGTTGTACTAAGTTTTATTGAATAAATTTAATTCAAATACGCTTCAAATTAAACTTTTTTCATTGAGAAGCTCAAAAAGTTTCACCACCATATTTCAATTATTTCCATCATTTTCTTGAACTGCCCCATCAAAGAAAAAATTATGCTAAAAGTTGAGACACAAATGATACGGATCAAATTTGGCATGCCAATGACAAGTCCACTGTTGTTCAGCCAAAAAAATGTAATCATGTAAGTTAACCAACGTAAAATACCAGTATATTTAACTTTATTCAAATGTTGGTGCGAATGGAACTGTAGATGATCAGGAGCACAGAAAGAACAAAGGGGTGAATTTGGAATTTTACAGGGAGCACGTCTTGGATTTTATTTGATTTTATTTGTGTATTAAGGACTAGTTTGTCTCTTATTTCTTTGTCACGTGTTATTCGCGTTTTATTATGTTTAGGAGTTAGCAGTAGAAGCGCTGGCATCATTTTCAAATTTGGCGTATGCGGACTTTGAACTGGTTCAGAGACTTCTTATTGTCTAGCTAATTTTAGGTTATAAAATGGGGTCATTAAAAGGTCTAGAATGTTCTTTTAGTTAAGATCACTCTCCTAGGCTTTAATCATTGTAATTAAAAATAGAACCCTAGCAACCTACAAATATGCATATAAATGTTCTATCCAAGACGAGTTGAGTTACAAAACATTGAGATTGTACTAGAGTGAATTTTATTGACCCTTGTAAAGGAAATCAATGCTTCTTCTTCTCCACTCCTTTCATAGAGCTGTGTAAAGCATAACATCGCTTTCTTGCTATTGTTGATAACCCAGGAGAGCATAACTTTTAACCCCAAACCCTTTCTAACCAAGCCTAAAATTAACTCTAACCACTTTTCCCACCCTTTGGCCTTTAACTCCACGCAAAAATACATTAAAAGGTTGCTAACTAAATAACTCCAATCCCTTTCCTCTGCAACTTTACTGACTTACAATTTATAATATCAGTAGATACTGTAACCCAATAAATAAAGACAAAAATTATAAGCTACATAAAGCAGATGGATGGATCAACAAAAGAAGTAAATCTTACGCACGGAGTTGAAAACATGCTCTTCCAACAAGTGAACCATAATGTAATTGAAAAAACATAATGAATCACACTTCCAGCCAACGAATGGCTTAGTCATTCAGATCATTAGATGCAAATGCATAGGCAGAGTCAACTAAATCAGACTTCAAAACAGAGTTCCATAGGTAGATTTGATACTTTTAAATCACTAGCTCAGACTTTAAAAGCTACAGGTCACATAATCATTAGAAGCAGTACACTGCATCTGGAATAGGAGATGGTAACTGGCCAAGTCCCCTAAGAATGCTGCTCTTAAGAGCGCACAATAAATAATCAATAATCAAGTGCAAAGGGAAAAAGAAAAAAAAAAGAAAAAAATATAGAAAAAAACAAAATTAGTGCACTACCTGTAACTGTCCATCTTCTCCAGTACAAGCAATAAAAATGTCTCCCAGACATTGCAACAGCAAGACCAGGAGATTCTTTTCCTTCACCAGGCGTGGAGTTAGAGTGGGCACTGTGAATATTTGCACAGAGAACGTGGACAGCAGTGGATACTTTTTAAAAACAGTGTCATTACACACTTTTATGGCTTCACTGACAACAGTTGGATAATAATTAAGAAAGATCTTTGCAAACTCATATTTGAATAAGGGTTCACCCAACAATTTCAAGAGTAACTCATGGAGCTTCCTTACAACATCATCGCTCAAGAACCTTTCTGTCCTCAGCAAAATATCCAGTAAACCAACTGAAGAAAACATCCTTCCAGAAACAAAACTGAGTAAACTTTCACTATGCATACAAAACTCCAAAAGCATATGCACCACGGCATATGTTAGCCCATCTGCAACCTTTTTGAACTCTGCAACGCGATCATCTACGCTAGGGCTTTGGTGAGATATAGATTCCGCTATCATCAGTTTATTTTTCCAACAAATGAGTAGCAAATTAAGAACAGGCCCTACAGAGTTTGCAAACTCCTCTGGAAGGGGTTGTATCTGTTCGGCACCTTTATGCTTTGAACAAAAACCCTCACGTTTCCAAGCAGTCACATCTCCACAATCGCAGCAACCACCACCCGTATATATAATAGAATAATCATGGTCCTTGTGGTTCCCATTCTTGAAACAAGGAACACAAATTGCACAGGTTGGGTCATGCTCACATGTTCTGCAGCGGTATGCTATATCATTGTTCCCCCAAACAGCACCACATACACCACGCTGGCCAACACTCATTTTGGCTAGGTTCTTCAGCGCAGCACCTGGTTCACCCTCAAACATCAACCACTGCAACCAAACCATGCTTTCGTGGAAATCATTCTCATGGCTTGGGGAAACAGCCTCCACTGCCTCATCATCAGAAGGTAAGATAGCAGAGATCAGATCAGGTAAAAGGAACCTGTTATCCTTAAGAAAAGCAACTAGACCAGGCTGGAGCTTCTCCAGATTCTCAGCAGGAACACCTTCTAGGGCAAGTCTCTGCTATAAAATAAGAAACCAAATGTGAACGTCTATTACCATTTCCTACAAATGATCCAAGTTTTCTTGGAGGCACTAGCACATTAAGGTTAAGACTAAATAGCCATTAGAAAAGTCAATAGAAACCACAACTTACAAAAACAATTTGACAATGGAGGTGTTTGGCAATGTTTTTCTTCCCGCTTTTAGATTTTAGCTTTACAACTTACTATTTCGCTTGTAGCTGTTGACAAATCTATCCCAACACAATTCAAAATTTAAAATCCATAATCCATCAGCTCTCCCAAACCTTAATAACTTCTAATAAAAGCAATTAGTTTCAGCTCTGCCAAACAACATCAATACGACATATATATTGGATGAGTTGGGGG
>JAOTRH010000022.1:18758756-18777992 GCA_034768845.1 Heliamphora exappendiculata
TTATTCATAACTTTCAATTACTACTTTTTAAATATTTATGTTACTAAATATATTTTTATTTTTTATAAATATAAATAAAAATATATTTTTTTATTTTTTATAAAAAAAAAATTACAAACGTTTCCAAACGCTCTTAGAATTTAATTATATTTTTATGAGTGGTAAAACAATAAATCCTATTACTAAATTTTTTAAAATTTTAGTTCTATTTTAAATGTTTTGTTTATTATATAACAAATAAGCCCATCTTCTCACGTAGGATTCCAAAATCCTTCTTCTTCCTCTACTGTTTGCAACAAATCCTAGCCCCACCTCCTCCTCGTCCTTCTTGCTGCCAGCCCTCCTTCGTCGCCCTTCGGCCGATCCTCTGCCTCCCCCTCCTCCTCCTAACTATCTTGCCCCTTTCTCCTCCATTGAGATTTGAATCACCGACGACGCCGGTGCTCTTTCTTCGATCTACTTCAATGAATCTAGCCACCACCGCTCCTCCTCCTTCTCTACTGCCGCTCCTCCTCTGCTGATTCGCCTCCTCATCCTCATCCTCCTCCTAACCGTCGCCGCCCCCTTATCCTCTATCCAGATTTGAAGTTTTTTTGATCGGATTTGAAGTTAAACTGATTGTACACTCTTCTCTTCCATCCAAATCTAGAGTTTTTTTGATCGGATCTGGAGTTAAACTAATTGTACATGTTGGAGGTAAAAGAAACCATGGTTGATATCTTGTGTTGAGGCAGAGAATTGATATTTATTTTCTATGGAATTGGACCGGTCGTATTCTTCGTTTCATTATGCTAGGACTACTATATTTTTTCTTCAATTTGTTTTATCCTTAGTTTCCTGAGGATAAAGCTAGCCATATGGAGGATCCAACTTCATAACCCACTTATCTAACACCGAACAAGAAGTTAAACTGAAATTTTTGTTAATGCGATCAATTTCTGAGTTAAACTGTTATGTTATGAAATTTTTTGTTAAAGTAATAAATTTATTAAAAGTTAAATTGATAAATTTTTGTTAAAGTGATAAATTTCTCAATTAAACTAAAAAATAATATAAGAAATTCTATTAAAGTGATAGATTTATCAAAAGTTAAAGTGATAAGTTTTTGTTAAAGTGATAAATTTTGTCAGAGAAAAAAGAGTTGTTAGTGATTGGCGACGGCGCTGAAAGAGAAATAGTGGCAGCGTGGCTCGACAGTGTGTGGACAATGTTAGTATTATTTTGAAAAAAATATATTGGATTAGAATTAAATTTACTAAAATTTATTGGATTGGACTAATCCTCATATAACTATATAAATTAAGATTACAGTCAAAATTTTTTGTAAATTTAAATTTTTAAATAATAAATTTTATACTTGTTAATTTAGAATTAAAATTACAAACAAAAATGTATCAATACACTTGCTTAAATATTTTTAAAAAATTATTCAGCTATAAGTTAAAAGTTAAAAATTAACTTCAGACAAACACGGTTATTATTTTTTGTAGTTATGTTAGGTACACATAAATAAGTTACTGATTAACTACATAATTCAACTCTTGATATTAAAAATAAATATTACGAAAATAAAAAATAATATTACCTTTTACTAATTTTGTTATTTATTTTTATGTACTTATTTTCAAAATTTTCGAACTGGGCAACTAAGTTCTAAGATTTTTCTGAGGTGATTTGTGGTTAGAGTCAATTGTGTGTCATCTTACCATGCAAATTTTAAAATGGTCAATGTATTTAAGATATGTTTGATTTTAAATTACTTTCATATTAAAATAATTCAATTGTCTAGAAGCATGGAAACTTATTTCTTATTATTGAGCGTTGACATTGTCAGACTGTGACAAAGCAGTTGTTCTTTGAGGATTTGTACTTCATTGAGTCTGATAAAATCGATCACATACTTGAAAAGGTTCAACCCATGCACAAGTTTTACGCTTTTGGCTAGATAGGTATTTATCTGCTTTACCTTTTCTTGTTTATTCTGTTTCATGGGAAAAAAAGTAAAAAAAAAAAATAGCTCTTCTAATAAGTATACTTTAAAAGAATTTCATGCTACCTTAATTCGGAATCGATTGAATTCAAAGGGTTTTAGCCATGGAAGATATGGCAAAAACCTTGTAGATAATGGATCTGTTATAACATATTTTGAGTGTGATTTTAAGAAAGACAATCTATGTGTTTGTAAAGAAATTTGTATTTGCAGTAATTTTGGCACCTGTGAAACTCATGGGTTCTTGTTAGTCGATCAAATTGTTCAGATTTGATCTCACCTTACTCATGGTGGTGCTATTTTACAAAAAACTAACCTTATTGATTTATGTGAATAATCTCCAACCTTGCAACAAAAATGATCTCATCGGATCTATGTCAGCTACTACCCCAGTAATCCAGCTGAGTACAACTACTTCAATGTTAAAACAATTAGTTGATTCTACAACCCATTTAGAGGAGGATCGAACAACAGTTAAATACAGAGCTGAGTAAAGCTGAACTCTTTGTTTAACCTTGTGAAAAATAACTATAATTTTAATAAGATTAGTGGTGATCTTAACCTCTTTAATGTTAGTTTTGAAAATAATGAGCTAAAGGTCTCTCTTGAAGTTTTTAAAAATGGGTGTTCTCAATCGAATAATGTATTAGTAGAATTTTCATTGATAGAAAATTATCTTTTTCAAAATGGGTGTTGATAATGGTTTTTTTTTTTTATTTAAGAAAAACAGCCTCTTACAAATGCCATTTCAAACGAAAACTTTGTCGCCTCATGGAAGACTCTGTCTTCAAGTGGTGAGAGTAAGAATGAGCTCTTTAAGAGAATTGAAAATTTTAATCTTACTAGGTAAAATTAGTTATTCTTTTTAATAAACCTAAGAAATTGTGCTTAAAGTTATGTAAGAAGTAGCAGGTTTTGGTCGAATTGTAGTTTACATTTTCCTAGCTCTCAGTTTGTAATAGTTTCTAAACTTTGTTATGTTTTTTGTATACTATTATTTTGTTGGCCTTTAGTAGTGTATATGTATATATATATATACTTTAATTATGTAATTTTAGGTCATTATTGGGTGCACCGATAATCGATTATAGTTGATATATACTTTAATTATGTAATTTTAGGTCACTATTGGGTGCGCACCGATAATCGATTATAGTTGGCACTTTGTTGCTTGTTTCAATTTTGATATTTTAGTTCTTTTAATTTTGATTTTGATTATGCAAACTTAATTTGAATTATTTTACTGTTTTGATTATACAAATTTTGTTTTTGTTTATAAAATTGAGGTAACGTTATAAAATGGGAGCAAAATTGTAAGTTCCCTACTTACAAATCCTAGCATACGTTTGAGTTTTGCACATTGGGTACAACCCTTTTCTTTTTTATGGGTAGGCAGAGCAGGCTAATTCAATGGTTAAGAACTCAAATTTCTTTCGCTCAAAGCTTGGGTTTTGAGTCTCTGCTGGGTGGAGTAACACCCATTCTTTAACTCCCAAATAACGCGACGGGATCTAAATTTCGACCTCAACGTAAGTGCAATGAGATTCCCCGCAAACAACTGTGTGATACTAAAAGCTAATGTTACCTAATGGGTATGTGGGTAGGTTATATGCATATCCATTTTGGGGCGAGCAAAAAAAAAGAAAAGAAAAGAAGAATGCTACTCCAATGCATCCCATAGCCATTGGCATGTGCAGCGGCCCAAACCTACTCCTACAAAAACCTTCAATGTGAAGCAAACTCCACATTGATGACCTTATTTGAATTTGAGATAAATTAGTTTTAATGTCATTAGGTGAACTGACTTCCAACTTCATTGAAAAAACTTGAGAGATAGTTGCACCAAATCCAGCTTAACCATGGATTATTGAGGTGGGTTTTCATGGGGGTTGCTTATGCTAAAATAAGAGATGGCGTTTGTTTTAAACAATTCTAGTAGAACTTGAGAATGTGGTGACAAAAGAGACTCAAAAAGTAAAAAAATTCATTTTAGAAAGGATTAGACACAATATCACGAATTTGAGTCCTCTCCATTTCTCCCAAAAAATAAATAAATAGAAAGGTCTCCATTTCTCCATACTGTAAAATTATTGAGAAGATTGCTCATATAAAAAATCAAGTTAATCGAACATCGTACCATATGGTCAAATCACACAAATCTTAAAACAAACATACAATCTACTCTCAAAATTATACTTGTCCATTTTTCTAAGATCAAGGTGATCTAATCATATGATTACAGATGTTCGATCAACTTATCGCATAAATAATTTTCTTAGCAAACTCTACAATATCAATGGTTTGAATCATCAATGAGGGCTACCGTTAGCCAGTTCCAATAGCGAGCAGTTCGTGATTGGCTTTCGGGTTGGCTGGTTTTGGAATTGATCAATTCACCACTCTGAGCATTGGGCGGACCTAGAGCAAGAGCCGATTCCAGAGCCAGGAGGGCAGTCCTTTGTTATATGTTTCTGTCGTTTTCTTTGTCTGAATATTCAGGAGCTATGCATAAACTGAAAACCGGATAAGCAAGCACGAATGCACACTACAAGAAAAAATGGAGAGGAGCCAGAGCCGGATCTCAAAATCACTATTTGCCATCAATCTTAGGTATCAGTAGTTAGCCAATGAAAATATGGATTGGGCTCAAATTTTTAAATAATTCCCAAAACAATCAAGGAACATGAACAAACAGAGAATCGAAACGAGTCACAGGGGAAAAGGAAATTCTGAGGAGACAACTTGTAAGGCTGTAATTGATCATACATCAATTTAGCAGTGCCAGTTGACAGTTACATAACTACATAAAAGAACAAGGGAACTTGCATGACCAGCCGACGTTCTTGTTCTACTTGAAACGTTTCTGGATCATAATCCAGAGTCACAATGCAGAAGTAGATAACATAATTCTGAATAACTCACTCTGCTATGTAATATACTTTATTTGTAGGGTTGCGAGAATGCATTTTATCAGAGGTTTCTAATCTACCTCCTTTCATATCAAAAACGAGTAGTGATCTCGCAAAACAGAGCCTTGAAATCCTTCGTTGGAGTGCCAGTTCCCTCGGGCTTTGAGGCGAGATCAAATGCCTTGAATTTGGCCTCCTCATACAGTAGCGCCTGTTTACAAAAGGGTACTACATATTATGCTACGTAGTCAAGATATTGTACAAAACTAAAAGGTGCAAAGTCAGGTTCCCGGATGTGCAGAGAATAACCAATGAGGCATCTTTCTTCAAGCACAATAACTTATAATAAACACCTGAATGGAAACTTCTGCAACATCAGCCCTAGTGACGGTCTTTGTTCCCGTCTGAAGAAGCTCATCGTCCTTTCCAACAAGTAGTTCTCGAACACCCCCTTCTTTGTCTTGCAAGCCTCCAGCCCTGCTTAACCAGAAAGATGAGTGTCAGATAGTCTGCTGACTAAATTAGGGTAACAAGAGATAAGAGCAGTGTTAAAAAATTAAAGGAAGTGGAATGGGGCCCAAGAACTACTCGGTATTCCAATTCAAAACATCAGTATTTTAGCTCCCATTGCTTCATTCATTGAGTTTGAGAAGACCAATGAATGTTAAAATCTAGAATAACATGCATTTAGAGATATTATCATGGCGAGGAATCATTCAATGATATAGGGGTATTTCATAAACTTGATGTAACAATCAGGAATAATTTGTAAACATAGTAAAATAGTTCAGAAACATATCACTATCAGTTATTAGGTTGAGAGAAAATAAATTATCTTGCAGGATCCCATTACCCTTCGCCATGAATAAGCAAATTATATCTTCACCCATGCAAAGTGCTTAACATGTAAAGTGCATTCAAAATCCTCCCTGAATGTCTCAACAAAAACCTATCAACTATTTTGTATTAAATCTATTAGACAAACGAAAATTATCAGTTATGATGAAGATAAAAGTTAAAAAGGGACAAGCACACCTTATAATTGTGTATGGGATTCCTGAGTCAGCCAGATATTGTTCAGCTTTTCTCTTCCAAATCTGCATGTGGCGAAAACGTTGTTGTTAAAGGCATGCCTACGCCTCAAGATCCCCAGGCTCATCAATGCTTAAGGAAAGCACCTCATTGTATGCCAGGCCAGGCCCTTCAGTCGGGCCAACACAAAACCTTTTTTAATAGTCCAATCATTTTTTTATATCTTTTTATTTTGCAATGGCCAAGAATTGTTATGCCTTAGACCATGTTCCCGATCTCATAAGTAGATAATATTGTTTAATCATGTTAGTTCAGGCAACCTAATAGGGGAGTGAATTGGGTTTTAAAATAATAATAATAATTTAAAAAACCTTTTATAAAACTTTTTAATTTCTCAAATAAATATAGCAAATATATCAAGAAATAAAATAATGAAAAAATTAAAAAGGTTAGAGGGAGAGAAATAGAACTGGACATCAAAATTTATAGTGGTTCGGCTTCTTCCAAGTCTACGTCTATTCCTTAAGATTCTTCTTGAGAATATCCACTAGAATCGAATGCTTCACAGGCGCATTCAAAAGCTTTTTACAACTTTAAGAAGATCCTACAAAACAATTCCTATTTTTTCTAATCTCTCATGAGCTCTTCTTTAAAGAGTATCACTCACTCTCTTAAAAGATCAAGGGTGACTCACCCTCTATTACAATAAATATATGGGAATCAAAGATTCACTCACTTACTCTCTTTACAAATATTTGGAAATAAATGAACAAAGAGAGAGAAATTGACTGGAGGAGTTTAATGAGCAGTAAATGCTTTTTTGAGGATTTTGAGCTTTTGATTCAAGCAATAAAACAGTGTCCAGATCTTTTAAGCTCTGAAAATTAACTCCTTATATAGCCATCTGAAGTAAATGACCGTTGGTGTCGACTCATAATCGTTTGGTGTCGATTCAGAAAGTTACAGCCAGCCTCGGGACTTTTAGAGTCAACTCATCTTCGTTTGGTGTCGACTCAAAAATTTTTAGACAGTTTTGGTTGTTTTGGTGTCGATTCAACTTCGTTTAGTGTCAACCCAAAACTCTTTGTTTCCAAAAGTAATATTTGTGTCAACTCAACAAGCTTTGGTGTCGATCCTTTTCGACTTGGAATCGAAAAATGACTTGTAGCTCTAGTGTCGGCCAATTTCTTTGTAGTCTCGACCCATTTTGTTTTTCGGATGGTGTTTTGGTGTCAATTCACGTGAATTTGGTGTCAACCACAAAACCCGAAGTTTGGGACCCGAAGGATCATTTGGTGTCGACTCAAAATACTTTGGGGTCGATTCAAAATGAATCCCGGTCCAATACTGTGGGTGTCGACTCAAAATCATTTGGTGTCAACTCATCTGAGTTCCTGAAATGTCTTAGACAAAAAGATGTTAGAGTGTCGACTCAATTTCTCAAAAGTGTCAACACACTTGAGAGTTTCAAGCGTTCTTTGCCTTAAGGTGTCGACTCAAAATCAATTTGTGTTGACACAAAACGTTCTTATTCAGAACATTGAGTGTCAACCCATTTGATACAAAGAGTCAGCACAAATGGCATACGGTGTCAACTCATTTGTCATGAGGTGTCACACACTTAGCTTTTTAGAAACAATTAAATATAATCTTTTTAAATCAATTTAATTATAAGAAAATGAATTATCAAAATCATCAAAATCTAATTAAAAAATCATTTGACTAATAAATTATTTTCTCTTCGTTTTTTTTTTATGGGGGTGTTCTAGATTCCTAAACATAAACCTGATTACTTGAAATAGATATTTATTGGTGTTAAATTCTGTGTTTAGACTTCAATATATACTTTAAAAAGTGTGAATAAGTTTCAAATTATTTTCATTTGTAATAATGTTTAATATTTATTTCTAGCAAATGTGTGTCTTCACTCAGCCAAGCACATTATGTTGCACCTTAAGCCCTAAACAACTAAGGGAAAAACATATAAAACACATTGTTAGGTAGTGAAATTTTCTTACGCAGAAATTTTCAAGGACAAAAAGTAACCCCCCAAAAAACGAAGAAGTAATAGCCTTAGAAAAAGGAAGCGTTATGCTTATATGAAGTTGTAGACACCCTACTTTTGTTATTAGACATGATTAAGTTGAATGAAGGTATTTACCCCAATAGGGTACGCAACGGTTTATTTATAGAACAACGAGACCACACAATAATAAATGATATGCTCAACCACACCAGATAATAATAATAATAATAATAATAATAAAACTAACACCCCCTCAAGCTGGTGCATATATATCTAACATACCTAACTTGTTACATAGATATCGAACCCGATGACCTGGAACAGACTTAGTAAAGATATCAGCCAACTGTTCTCCAGTACGAACCGCACCGAACACGATCACACCATTTTGATACCCATGGCGAATAAAATGGCAGTCCACTTCAATATATTTAGTATGCTCGTGGAACACCGGATTCGTGGCAATATATACTGCAGATTTATTATCACACCAAAGCTTTGTTAGGCCATTACAGGGATCGCCCAACTCACTAAGCAATTGACGAAGCCACAAAATCTCAGATGTGGCCAAGGCCATGGCTCGGTATTCTACTTCTGCACTTGACCTCGAAACCACGCCCTACTTCTTGCTCTTCCAAGAGATAAGATTGCCACCGATAAATATAGAGAATCCAGAAGTTGACCGCTGATCAATGGGGCATCCCGCTCAGTCAGCAACAGAATATCCTTCCATCGTAGAGTGGCCGTGATCACTAAAATGCAATCTCTTACCGGGATTACTGTGAATATAGCGTAGAACTCTAACCACAGAATTCTAATGTGGGACCCGAGGTGCCGCCATGAATTGGCTCACCACACTCATAGGAAAGGCTATGTCCGGTTTTGTCATTGTTGTCAGATAATTCAACTTTCCAACCATTCTCCTATACCTGTCGAGGTGAGGAAAAATCTCACATTCATCAGGGAGAAGTTTAACCCTCGGGCCCATAGGTGACTCGACCCCCTTTACGTGCAACAGCCCAGCGTCAACAAGAATATCTAGTACATACTTCTTCTGAGAGATAAAGATACCCTTCTTACCTCGTGCCACCTCGACTCCAAGAAAGTATTTCAATTCTCCAAAGTCTATAGTTTGGAACTGAAATTTCAAAAATTGCTTCAACGCAGAAATACCGACTGCATCATCACCGGTGATAACAATATCATCAACATAAACAATCAATAGAATACAACTAGCAGATGAGCGTCTATAGAACACCGTATGATCTTTGCCAGACTGTAGAAGACCAAACTGGTGCATAACCATACTAAACCGACCAAACCACGCACGTGGAGACTGCTTCAAGCCACAAAGAGATCGATGGAGACGACAGACCAGCTGCGACCCCCCCCTGAGCAACAAAACCGGGAGGTTGTTCCATATAAACTTCCTCTTGCAAATCACCATGAAGAAAAGCATTTTTCATGTCAAGCTGGTACAGAGGCCAATGGTGAGTGGCAGCCAAAGACAGAAACAGGCGAACAGAGGCTATTTTGGCGACAGGATAGAAGGTCTCAAAATAGTCAACCCCATATGTCTGAGCATATCCTTTGGCAATGAGACAGGCCTTCAACAGGGCAAGAGAACCATCAGGATTGACCTTGACCGTAAAGACCCATTTGCAACTAATAGCCTGCTTGCCTTCCGGAAGAGAAACGAGGGACCAGGTAGAAGTGGATTCAAGAGTGTGCATTTCCTCCAACATAGCACCCCGCCAGCTAGGGTTAGCTAAGGCCTCGGGAACATTACGAGGAATAGTGGCCTGATCGAGAGTGGCGATACAAGTCTGTAAAGAGACTGAGAGGTCCTTGTAAGAGGTAGTATAGAGAGGATGATCTCTGCAAGCGCAATAAGAATTCCGAAGAGCAATAGGAGTATCACGAGCAGGGGAAGGAACACTTACCGTGTGAAGAGGATCCGTAGACGAAGAGATGGGCTCAGTAGAGGAAAGTTCCAAGGAAGCTGAATGAGTGGAAGGAGAAGGTGGAGAGGACCCCTCAGTAGGAGGACCACCTGCAGAAGAGGACAAAAGGCAAGCAAGACACTAAAAAATCAAGATGTTCAAGATCATACCGCCCACTCCCCGACAGCTGAATCTGATGCAGAAAAGAAAGGAGTAGACTCTACAAACGCAACATCCCGGGACACAGAACTTGTGGAGAGATGGACAAAAGTAGCGATACCCCTTCTGAGTCTTTGAATAACCAAGAAAGATGCATTTGACAGCCCGAACATCTAACTTCGTTCGCTGAGGATGAGTGTCACGAACATAACAAAGGCAGCCAAAAATTCGCAAGGGTAGAGAGAAAAGGCTAGTTGCAGGAGAGAGGACCGCCATCGGAATTTTACTACCAAGGACCTGAGATGAGAGACGGTTAATTAAGTAGCAAGCCGTTAACACATGTCCCTAGAATTGCTTGGGCACGTGCATTTGAAACAAAAGAGTACGAGCAGTCTCCATAATATGGGGGTTCTTGCGCTCAACGATACTATTCATCTATGGGGTAGCAGGGCAAGAAATCTTATGAACAATACTATTAGTGGATAGAAAGGTCTTCAGCTGGGTGGAGAGATACTCGCCACCATTATCACTGCGCAAACATTTAACCTGAGCCTAAAACTGGGTTTTCACTTCAATACAAAATGAGAAAAAAAATAGATGCTATTTCAGATTTATGTCGTATAAGATATAAGAAAGTCACACGAGAATAATCATCCACAAATATGACATAATAACGAAAACCAAAAACATACTCTACTGGACACAGTCCCTAAACATCTGAATGAACCAAAGAAACTCTACTGAGCAGGCCGTAATAGCCACCTCCTCCACCAAGTAAAGCCCACCAGAAACTCGACCTCTACTAAATGTTAGCTTTATAATTATTATTATTATTATTATTATTATTATCCGGTGTAGTTTGGTGGTTGTTGAGGGTTTTGGGTGGTCGGCTCTTGGGTGGGGCGTCAACGACTGGCGACTTGAGTTTGGGACTATCGGCAACTGGCAGCTACTGGTGTGTAGTTTCCGGCGATGATTTGGGTCTAGCGGCTAGGGTTTAGGTGGCGGCTAGGGTTACCAAAGGTCGGGTGGCTTTGATACCATATTATTAGACATAATTAGATTGAATGAATGCGTTAACCCCAATAAGGTACGCAACGATTTATTTATAAAACAACGAAACCACACAATAATAAATGGTGTGCCCAACCACACCAGATAATAATAATAATAATAATAATAAAGCTAACAACTTTGACCTGTCATAATGCACAAACCCGCTTGTTAATCATGCCCGATAATGAAAGATGATTTAAAGAACAAGTTAAGTTTCCAACAAGAACGAATCGACACGCGAGTTGTCCAAAAGTCCCGTTTGTTAGGATCAAGCGCATATCATCTCACCAAAACCTGCAGGTAGTAGTGAAGGCGCAACTTTATTTTCTTAAAATATACAGTGCCAAGCGCCACAAGTTGACTGTGACTCGGCCCAAACCTGAACCTCAACCACGGCAGGATGCTGGACCAAACCCAGGCCAACAATCCTCTCCCAGCACCTGCCGCACTACCCACAAGACACAGGGCCTTTCACGATGGGGAATCGAACTTGAGACCACCTGCTCTGATACCAATTGTTAGGATCAAGCGCTTATCATCTCACCAAAACCTGCAGGTAATGGTGAAGGCGCAACTTTATTTTCTTAAAGTGTACAGCGCCAAGCGCCACAAGTCGACTGTGATTCAGCCTAAACTCGAACATCCGCCACGGCAGAATGCTGGCCCAAACCCAGGCCAACACCGTTTTCCTTAGCGCATGTACCCCTTTTCAACTTTTTCCATTAACTTCTTTTCGGTACTCTTTTTTTCATACATCCCAACCCTTGATTAAAGCCGTTCAAACCTTCAAGTGTGTTGTTACTTGTTAGCACTTGAAAGTCCTTATTTCTAAGCTTGGGTGAGCTCATTTTGCCTTCGAAACATCCAGAAACACCAAGAGAAAAAGCTGCAAAAATCCACATTGGGGAGCTCACATGGACAAACCGGCCATAAGGGCATTAGCCTATATGACCGGCCCCTCCATTTGGGTTGTTGCGACCCATCATTATCCTTTTCCCGTTTTTCTCGATATGGGTACGCATTTTGGCTTTATCCCGCATCAAAATTTGACCTCCAAACTCCATTTTCTGAAGCGTATAAATAGGTCCTTCTCTAAGCTTTCAAATTGTTCAGGACTTAGGTTCAATTATCACTTAGACTAGAGGGTGCACTCGTATCTTCGAAGAACTACGTCGATTCTACGGTTGAAAGACTTCTAACTTTCTCTTGAGTGCGCGTAGTTCATATCTAAGCTTCCTAGTTCTGTTTTTAGTTTTCTTTTAGGTGCTCGAGTATCGAGAAGTTCGAGATAAGGAGCCGTTCGAGTTTAGGTTCAAGTTCGTGGTTTACGGGTTAAGGTAAGTTTTCTTTTCTTTCTTTTATTTTCGTTTAATCTTTTCCATTTATTTTGATTATTTTAAGCATGTTTTACGTTACCGTTTGCATGTTTTATAAATTTTTGTTGTTGTCTTACACAACCCACAGATATACATATTTAGGGCTTTAAAATCTGAAAACTCCGTTTTTCTATAAAAACTTTCATTTTCTTTTTTTTTAGACAAACTTTGCATGCTAATCTAAGTGAACCTATCCCTATGCAGACAAGAATAAGAACCTAGAGATTGTAACTGGTCATCTCGAATAGTGTTTACGATTTACGATTATGGATCTCTAGAATTCTATTCATAGATTTGTGTGTTATTTTTCTTCTTGCAAGCTTGAGATGAAAGTATGGTCATGATCCCTCATATGTTTTATATTCAAAATGTCCATTTTAAAAAATGCCGGCCTACCTAGTCATTTTTACAAGTCATTCATGCATGAGTTAGATATATAGGTTTAAATATGTGAACTAATAGTGATAAGTATAGATTAACCATGCGATTAGATTGAGTTGGTGTCTAACACCTTTCTACTCGGTACCTTAGCTCCTAACCCGTTCTATGGTGATGAAAGGCCTAAGCCTTATTCACTTAATCATTGCATAGGTTCTTAGGCCTTAAAAATAAGTGACGACTCCATTTCTTTAGACTTTCATTTTATAGCTTTACAGTTTCCCTTTAAATTGATGAAGGTTGTTTAGTTATAAATGATTGGTCCACCCGCAATAAAAGAGATTTGAGCGGATAAAGTTAGCCCACTCATTGATCCGTGCAGGCGTCCCAAATTGAGGTACCTTCAGAAGATACAAATACCCTATGGTGATAAATCCTGTTCCACACACACACACAATGGATTTCTATGCATGAAGATCAATGATTCCTTATATTTTCTACATATATATATCTATACAAACAACTGAAATTTGTAAAGCAGTAGACCAATCATAACCCAAAGACAAGAAAACTTCAAAGAGCATGGGAAATGAAGAGATAAAAGAAGGTACAGACCAAAATATTCCCATTCCCTAAGCTGTTTAGGGGGTGGTTAGGATTTGTTCCTCCCATCGACCCAACAAGCACAATGTGCTTCACTCCTGCAGCTTTAGCTGTACATATAGACCACATAACTCAGTATGACCCAAGCCAATATAAATAATAAGCTCGAAAAATAATGTGAGTTTAAATGGTTTAAAGAATAAAAAAACCCACCAGCATCTATTTGATTCTTCTGCCCAATCCAGTCAACCTAACATATAAACAAATTCAATCAGCATTACAAAAAACCCAAAAGACATAAACAATGATAGCATCCAAAAGTTAGATGGTGTAGTAGTAGTAGTATTAACCTGTTCAGGATATGCTCCATCTTCGAAATAGAACTCAGGCCGTCCGCCTTTACTTAAATCAATCCCAGGCTTCATTTTTGGCACAGCACTAGTGAGAATTATAAGGGCATCAATACCTTGGATTGCAGGAACGACGCTGTCTGAATTCGTTATGTTCCCAACAAAAACATCATCACCACCACCAATTTTTTCCTTGCTCTCCTCTGTACTGACCAAACCTTTAGCAACATACTGGTCAGTTCTCTCCTTCAACTTCCTATAAACAATTTGCCCTGCCAAAATCAAGCAATATGGGACTAAATCAGGAAGATGGGGAAAAATTCATTTATTTGCAACAGAGAAACAAAAGGCAAGGTAGCTTTAGGCATGCAGTTATTATTGAACATTACAACCCATTTTAAATAAATTGATAGGAAAACTTAGTAAACTGGCATGTCAGTATTCTAGCACTTAACAATCAGGTAACTAACTAGCCATCTAATAAATTCATTGAAATGCATCATGGGCTAGTTCTAGTCGCATTCAATATCAGGAAATCCAGCTATTGAAAGCAATCGTCAAATTAAGAATACACTATTGGTGTTCCCTGTGGGCCGTAGACAAGTATCTGTTGCTTTGACAGGTTCCTGAGCACAGCTTATGAAATGTTTGAATTCAATGTGGCAGCAATCAAATAGCCCCAGCAATTACACTGCCCTTAACCAGAAGTTGCCAAAGTTTGAAAATGCCTAATGGAATATGACCTACAGTCCT
Organism: Heliamphora exappendiculata; assembly: GCA_034768845.1. Classification (NCBI taxonomy): domain Eukaryota; kingdom Viridiplantae; phylum Streptophyta; class Magnoliopsida; order Ericales; family Sarraceniaceae; genus Heliamphora; species Heliamphora exappendiculata. Next base: position 18,773,332 of record JAOTRH010000022.1, read on the forward strand.
AGTGCTTTTGGCATGTTGATTAGATCCCTAAAACTTCAGTACTAGAGATTACCCTGCATTTGACTTTAACATTATTGAAAACGCAAGCTTACAAGGTACGACAGGAAATGTGAAGCAGTGTGCATTCATCATAAGATGGCAATCATGAAAGGAGCCATCATTGGGCGCAAGGAGTTAACCAGTGTAAGGCCTAACAAAGCCAGGAAATGGAATGTGAAGCGGGGAAAATGGCGGTTCCCACAAAACTACAATGCCTGGCTTGATATCCTAAATCCTAATAACTCGGGATTGGTTTGCACTAAAAATCTTATTTCAATTCAGTCCCTCGTTTGTTTGCCCAATTAAAAATTAGTGCAATTCTGTCCCCTTGTTTGTTTAGCCTAATAATCCTTCGTATTGAACCATTAGATAAGTTATTAGGTATGTAAAGTATTAAACAGAAGATAACTAATACTATAGGAATAATAGTTTTGTGAGGGATTAAAATTTTAAACTATTTGTTACATCATACAATGGTTAAAAGAATTATATCTCATAATTCAATTACAACTATTACAATCCAATCCCACCGTATAATTAAGAGAATCCAATTCCACGATTTATTGATCCCTTAAAAAAAATCCAAAAAACAAAGAGGTCAAAGGGTCTTATGACAGAAACTCTCAAATTTGGGTCTGTTTTACTGGTCATGTGACAGCACCTTTTGGAAATCCAATTAGGTTCATATAGTTTTTTGTTTTTTCTTCTCAATTTCCACAGCTAATCAGAGTATATGTGAAGATGCCAAAAAAACAGCAATTGCTGACCAACACTTCTTCCACATAAAATTAAAATCTAAAGCTATTCAATCAAGGTTCCCCATTAGTAGATATCTAATTTACCAAATACAGAACTGCAATTAGCCCCACCCCCAAGTAACACAGAGTTTCAATCGATGCAAACAACCCACATAAAAACCCAAATACACAAATATATATACAAACAAAGGAAACAAGCATATATACATAGACAGACCCAAGGGGGCGGATGATATTTCAAGATTACATCGCCCCTCTAATTTTTTTTTTTTTTGAAAACTTACGAATTAAAATCCTTATAAGAACAATTCGTCCCTAAATTAAAATCCTAAATTTGTCCCTGCATATATAGATGGATTAATCCAAAGAGGAAGAACACAGTCAAGTGGGTTACCTGTTCTTCCCCCAGCACCAGTAACAAGAACTGTGCTTCGGTTCAAATCCGCCATCACTGATGATCACCACTCCACTATTAAGCTTCTTGAAACCCTTTTTAGTTGCAATTCTCGATTTGTCGATTGCCGAAATGGAGATAAACAGGCGACAATGGATTTTTCTGGAAATGGGATACTATATACTAATAATGGATCTCACCCAACAATATTTATGACGCCGAATCGGAGGGTTCAACCTGAAGGGTGTGGGACCCGTGAAACTCGCGCTGGACAATGAACGTTGACGATGAAGTCGTCGGAGTGTAGGGCCGATTTGGTATTTATCCCGCGGTGGTGGTGATGGTGATCGATCAGCAAACGTGCGTAGGAAATTGCTTTGTATCAACCACAAAAACTACATAAAATTAATTTTGATTATTTATTTATATTAAAATTAATAAATATTATAAATTTTAGTATAAATGAAAGGCCAAATTTTAATTTTAATTTTAATTTTTGTAGTAAATTATCTATGTATGTTATATTTTTTATCATCTATTTATATTAAAATTATTGAATATATAAAAATTTCAGTGTAAATAAATACTAGCGTAATATACGTTGTTATTTATTAATTACTAGAAGACGTTACATTAGATGTGTTATCGTCATTAAATGTTATGTTATAAAAAATATTATTTTTTCACAACATAAGTAGAAACAACATAATTTTTATTTTTTATATTTCTATTTTTATCATTTCATATTTAATATTAAACTCATTCGTAACTTCATGTTTATTGCATAAAAAACTGCTTCTTTTTTTTAAATTTTGTTTGATTAACGAGTAAATTTTATTATTCTATATTTTTATTTAGGCTTACTTATCTTTCTTTCATTTTCATTTACATTTTTTTGTTAATATTCTTAATTTTTGCAATTTGAATAGAATTTAAATAATAATTTATTTTTATTTTCTCATTGTCAGAATATATAAGATATTTCACAATCAACAATGAAAAAACAAGAACAATCACAGTCAAATATCAGTAGAATTTAATTCTTATTTGGTAGTTGTTATTTTAAGATATGTATATTTGTTTACATTGGTTTTGCGAGAGTAAGTTCTGTATAGAGAGTATTTTGGATACATTATTTTAAAATAAAACTTATTATTATATTTATGATTAGAATGGATTTATGTATAAACAAATCACTAAATAAAGACTCGTGGCTGAATTATTATTATTTTTTTAAATATTTCATGATACTTGAATATGTCTATTTTAACTAATTTAGTGATCGATTCTACTATTCACTAGTGAATAGTGGCTTAAAATTGAAATAAAATCTTGTATAAATTATATCTAAAGAAATGACAATACTTAAAATTTTTTGAACATAACACTTTGAAAGAAATATATTCCCAAATTTTAGGTCTTAATCATCGTAACAATTCTTTGGGATTGTATATCACACAATAGTGGGCTTTGGATAAATTTGAAAATTTTTGTTTAATTTATTTTAAGATAAATATTATTAATTACATTTTTTATTTTTCCAATTGTTTCAATAAAAACATTTAAAAACATAAATAAAGAATAATTCATTAAGAACAAAAATAAGTAATATAACATTTGACTTGTTTAATTTATCTTTTCAATTTATTTTATATTTTAGAAAAGAGAAATTAATCTGACAATAATGAAATTAATTCTATTTATATGTATATATAATCTAACTAAATAATTCTGAAAAAAGGCCTCCTAAACCGGGATACGATGGTTTAGTGTTGAATATAGGAATTCTTGCAATTTTTGGGAAATGAAAAATGGCAACAATAGCTAAGAATTACAGTTTTTTGCGTCCCGCCCACATGTCTTTGTGTCCCGTCCCGTTCTGGCATGTCGAGTTTTTTTTGCCCCTTATAACACACGGGATAGGGATGGTATTTATTTTTTTTGCATTTTTTCTCTGCCCATCTTCCAATTATATAAAATAAATATTTTTTAAATATAAATACATATATAAAATATATTTTTTTAAATATAAAAAGTCTAAAATTTTAAAGTATAATATTTATCTCTAATTTATCTTTTTTATTTTTACATTTTATATATATAGTTCTATTGATTCATGAATTAATATTTTTTATTTATTATATTATTTAAAAATTTTATTAATATAATTCTCTTAAATATTAAAAACTATTTACGAAATATCTCCGCCCCCACTTTGTTCTCTGCTTTTTTTTTATATTTTTTTCGATTTTCATTCCGATTAAATAAAAAACAAAAATAGAAAAACTCATCTCCGATGTCAACTGATAATGAAAGAACGAAATCAGGGTACAATACCTATTACGGGTAAAAAAATAGCGATCGAAACAAATAATTCTCGCGGCCCAGAATCAAAAAAATAAGAGTCCACAAAAAAATTATTGTTAATCGCCCAAAGTGAGATTCCGATTAAATAAAAAACAAAAATAGAAAAACTCATCTCCGATCCCCAACCACGACAACCCCCTTGGGGATGGCGTGGCAAAAATGTGGTGTTGTCTTTATTTTTATATATATAATTGTATTTATAAATTTATTGCATATAATTAGAAACTTTTTAAATGATTTAAACTTTTCATTTTGAATTATTTTTTACTTGGTTAATGTGATAATGTCATTAAATGTTAGGTTGCAAAAAATAATATTTTTTCTCAATATAGGTAGAAAGAAGATAAATTTTATTTTTAATATTCATATTTTGTCGTTTCGTATTTTTAATATTAATCTCATATCCAACTTCATGTTAATTGAATGAAAAATTGATCTTTTTTTCAATTTTGTTTGATTAATGAGTGAATTTTATTATTCAATAATTTCATTAGTATCTATGTATATTTTTTCCATTCTCACTTATACATTCTGTTAATATTCTCATTTTCTGCAACTTAAATAAAATTTGAATGAGAATTTATTTTTACTTTCTCATTATTAGAATGCATAAGATAGAAAATGAAAACAAATACCATCAAATATCATTAGGATTCAATTATCCTCTTTTTTAAATATTTCATGATATTTGTGTATGCTCACTTCAATAAATTTTTAGTGATCGATTCTACTATTCACTAGTAAGTGGCTATAAAATTGAAATAAAATTTTGTATAAATTATATCTAAAGAATTAATAATACTTAAAAAGAATTGAATCTAAGATTTTGAAAGGAATATATTCTCAAATTTCAGGTTTTAATCATCAAAACAACTCTTTAGGATTGTGTTTACCACATAATGGCCCCTTTGGATAAATTTGAAATTTTTTTGTTTAATTTATTTTAAGATAAGTGTTATTAATTATATTTTTTATTTTTCCAATTGTTTCAATAAAAAAACATTTAAAAAAATAAATAAAGAATAATTCATTAAGAACAAAAATAAGTAATATAAGATTCGAGTTGTTTAATTTATTTTTGCAATTTATTTTATATTTTTTTA
>JAOTRH010000022.1:18780907-18800470 GCA_034768845.1 Heliamphora exappendiculata
TTTTTCACTTGTTTCTTGTATTGTTCGATGTATTCCAAAAAGATTTTATTTGGGTCTATACTATATACTTTATAATATCTGCTTTTTTAGCACGCATATGTATTATCGTTATTTAATTTTTGCAGTTCTATTAGTTAATCGTTTCTCTAGATGCTCCTGAGATTCGGGCCGTCACAGTTAGGACTCGAAATTGCTCAAAAACTCGACAGAGCTTCTCTCACTAAACCTCTCACTAATTTTTTGTTCTGAAAAACGTACCAGGGGTGCGGTATTTATAGACTTCTTCAACCAATGAGGTATTGTCACGTTTTGGGACACGTCAGGCCATTTGGAGTTGGCAGTCGCCATATTTAGAAGAAGTTCCATAAGGTTCTATTAACGGTCGCCACAATCCAAGTTGGCGGTCACCAGGTTTAAAGCGGCGGTCGCCACTTTTGGCTAGGGTTTTCAAGAGGTTCTATTGGCAGTCGTCACAATGAACATGGCGGCCGCTTTACTTGGACAGCAAGTTTCAATGGTTTGAAAAAATTTCTTTTGTTTGAAGGTTTTTCAAATACTAAGCTTAGATTATTTTTCAACGATTGAGCTGAAGCAAAATTCCACCTACTTTCATCATTGGATTCACCTAAGATTGGACGGGATCAAATTAGGGTGTCTACAGTTGCCCCTCTTTGATATAACTTGCATAGCAACGCGTGATACAGGTTATATCAAAGATCCAAAGACAACAGCTATTTGACCGAGCTATCAATCTTAGGCTACAAGTATACATATGATGTTGGTCGTACTTGAATTTTCATCGAGCTGCTTACGTACCCCCTTGCTAGGGATCAGACCAAAACGTATTTCCTATGGCAAAATGTAAAAATGGAAGATATGATGTAATTGCTAGCATGAAAAGATGCTAACATGATGCAAATACTGGTATAAACATGAATGTGATTGAACAAGTCCTAGAGATCGAGTTAAGATCTAAAGGGAGCATAAACCTAATCAAAGATCGAGTTAAGATCTAAGAATTCGGCTGGGAATTAGATAATTAAAAGGAACGAGTTAGGATCCAAGATATTATCTTAACTGGGAAAGCAGTCGATCGGTCGAGTTAAAACCATGCAATTTCAGGATGAGAACGGGATAAAATTTATTAAAAGCCAAATTACAGCTTAAATTAATTTTATTGAAAAGAGAGACTATGAATTAATAGGTCGAGCTAAGACCTAAAAATTCGAAATAAAAACAGGATAAAAATAACTAAAAGTCAAGTTACAACTTAAAGTTAGATTTATCGGAAGCGAGATAAAAATAATTAAAAGCTAAGTTACGACTTAAAATTAATTTTATTGGAAAGAGAGACTACGAATTAATAGGTCAAGTTAAGACCTAAAAATTCGGAATGAGAGCGGGATAAAAATAATTAAAAGTCAAGTTACGACATAAAGTTAGATTTATCGAAAGCGAGATAAAAATAATTAAAAATCAAATTACGGCTTAAAATTAAATTTATCAGAAAGAATAATCACAAATTAATGGGTCGAGTTAAGACCTAAAAATTCAAGACGAAGCGCGAGATAAAAATAATTAGAAGCCCAGTTACGGCTTAAAATTAAATTTATCAGAAAGAATAATCACATATAAAAATTTTCTTGAAATATTTTTAAAAAACACCTAAGATTTTAAAAATATTTTTGAAATGCCCCCCTAAAGTTAGAAAAATTATTATTATTCTTTTGGGAAAATTATTATTATTTTTGAAAATCATTTTTACTAATAAAAATTTGGGAAATAACGCAAAAGAAAAATAAAAAATAAAACAAACATACTTAAAAGAGAATAAACACATATAAATAACACACCCCCAAATAACTCCTCTCAAAAACCTAAAAATGGACGTGACTGTTGACAGCCTGCATTGTTTCCCCTATGACATGGCTACTGCCGCCTCTAAACCCCTATAACATGGCGATCGCTAGGATAAAAACCCCTTGATCATGGTAGTCGCCAGGAAACGTTTGGGAAACCCAGCGGTTGCCAACACAGGAGATGGCGACCGCCACCTCTAGGAGCGCATGAGGCCCCTAAGGGCACGCAGGTTAGGCTCATTTGTTCACTCCACTTTCTCTTTCTAGCTCTCTCGCGCTCAAACTCTCTCCCATCTCTTTCTTTGTCATTTAGCTTTCGTGCCCTTCGCTTCGAGATGTTTACACTTTTGCTCATGATTCCATTCTTCTTCATAGCGGGCCTAGGCCATGGGGATGATGACCATGGGGCGTGACAAGGCCCCTCTACTGCTTGGAGTTCTTCCACGAGGACTCTCAGAGGTACAGCTTCATGTCTTCCTACTGGTGGGGTCACCTCCATGCAGCCCACTACTGTGATGGATGCTCTTGTACTCGAGGCGGAGCGTGCTTTCCATCGGGCTGAGGAGGAGACACGGACAGCTGCTGAGGCACAAGTGGCTGCTGATGTTGCTGCTAAGGCTGCGATGGCCGATTTCTTGGACCTTAAATCTAGAGAGGGTCAAGCAGCACCCTTCAACCCTCATATTTATGCTCAATCACCCTATCGCGTGGTTCCACGCCAGATGAGACGCTACGAGCCTCCCACCGATGCCGTTGCTACTGACGTTCTTCTGCGGGAGCCTGACCACCATATTTCTCTCCAGCGACCTTCGGTATGTACCCTATCCTTACTGTTTTAAATACCAAAAGCATGATATATCAAACGTAGGCATATGCCTAGGATCCCCCAGATGATATGATAATGTGTTTTGATGATGAATGATGTTTTATTTTGATGATGATGTGAAGCTTTGGGAATTGAACTTAGTTTAGATACCACTGCTATGGAGATTTAAAACGGTAAGAACACTTAGGATTTGAACAAACAATGAAAAAAAGGGCGATTATCACATAATAAAGGGTTTGAATTTTTTTTTTATTTTTAGGAAAACATAACAAATTAAGGGGGTTTTTTTTATTTTTGTTTTTTGGGCATAAAAACTAAAGGGGTAATTTTTATCAAAAATCCTAAAATTAGAGACAATTTTGTCAAAAATTTCTAAAAATTTAGGGCTAATTTTTCAAAAAAATAAATCACACACTCTAGAAATCTAAGGGGTATTTTTCAAAATCAAGAAAAATTTTCAAAAGTCCCAAAAAATTTAGGAAATTTTTTTAGAAAATTCGATGAATTTTTAAAAAATCCTAAAAATTTTAGGAAAATTTTAAGAAAATCTTGGAAATTTTTAGGAAATTTGAGAAATTTGAGAAATTTTTTTAAAAAATGTTAGAAATTTTTAAAAAGTCCTAGAAATTTTAGAAAGATTTTTAAAAAATGTTTGAAATTTTTAAAAAATCCTAGAAATTTTTAGGAAGATTGGTTTAGAAGATTGGGGAAAATTTTCAAAAATTTCTAGAAAATTAATCCTAAAAAGTTAGGGCAAAAAGGGCAGAACACAAATATCAAAGGGAAGAGATAAAGATTTGCCTGGTGCACCAGATCTTGGGATTCATAGTCTTTTACTAGAACGTGCAAAAATCAAAAGATCGTCACTTACACACGAACCTAGAGTTAGGAAGATTTACCTGGTGCACCAGGGCTTCGGGTGCTTAGTTTTCTAGGGCTTAAAAGAACCATAAGGTCGTCACTTACACACGAACCTAGGTTTAGGGTGCCTAGTTTTCTAGGGCTTGAAAGAACTGAAGGGTCGTCATTTACACACGAACCTAGGGTTAGGGTGCCTAGTTTTTTAGGACTTGATAGGACCGAAGGGTTGTCACTTACTCACGAACCTAGGGTTAGGGTGCCTGATAGAACCGAATGGTCGTCACTTACACACGAACCTAGGGTTAGGGTGCCTAGTTTTCTAGGGCTTGAAAGAATCGTAGGATTGCCACTTACACGCGAATCTAGGGTTAGGGTGCCTAATTTTCTATGACTTGAAAGAACTGGATGGTCATCACTTACACACGAACCTAGCGTTAGGATGCCTAGTTTTTTAGTGCTTGAAAGAACCGAATGATCATCACTTACACATGAACCTAGGATTAGGGTGCTTAGTTTTCTTGGGGCTCAAAGGGTCGTCACTTACACACGAACCTAGTGTTAGGGTGCCTACTTTTCTAAGGCTTGATAGAACCGAAGGGTTGTCACTTACACATGAACCTAGGGTTAGGGTTCCTAGTTTTCTAGGGCTTGAAAGAACTATAGCATCGTCACTTACACACGAACCTAGGGTTAGGGTGTCTAATTTTCTAGGGCTTGAAAGAACCGAAGGGTCGTTACTTACACACGAACCTAGGTTTAGCTTTCAGATATTTTTCTATACTTTTCTTGCTCGATCTGTTCTTTATATTTTCTCTGTTTGTCTTCTTCTTTTCAGGCTGGTCACTATGTCTGTGACTTCGGAGGTTCTATCTCTAGACAGGTGTTGGAGTGGTACGATGCCCTCCTTGCTCCCAGCTGGGCTTATGTTGACACCTCAGTTTTGCTCGTTTCATACCCTTATTGGGTAGGACAAGTAACGATCGGGTATGTTTGATAGCTCTAGTGGAGCGGTGGTGGAATACCAACAACACCTTCCATTTCACCAACTTTGAGGCTACCTTGACGCCTCTCGACTTTGCTCTCATCACCGGCATCCGGGTTGGAGGAGCCCCCATCCCGTTTGATCCATCCATAGTCCAGTCGAATGACGTGCTATTATACTTCCTTGGGGCCATTCCAGCTTAGATGGATCACGATAGAGTCCAGCATAGTTGGTTCTTCGATCGCTTTTGCCATTTCTAGTGGACCGAGCCCCGCCACTACGAGTGGGTCGCCTGAGGCTTCTTGATGTATATGTTCGGTACCTCTTTGTTTTCGAACAAGGAGAACACTGTTCATTTACATTATCTCGGCGGCTTGGCTCGCATTGATCGAGTAGCTTCATATGACTGGGGAGGAGCTGCCCTCGCCACCCTCTACAACTTCATGAGGACTCTTACTCGGTTCCCCGAGGAGCTCAGCATCGGGGGATACTGAAGGGTTTGGGAGGTATAGTTTAGTTTCTCCAGTTTTCCATTTATTCCTGTTCTTTTGTTTATTCATTATTTGCTTGCTGACATATTTTCTTTGCAGCTGTGGACCTATGAGTTCCTCGGGCTTCATATCCCAGCAAACTAGGTGGCAGACCCTCTAGTTATTCCCCGTGCAGCCCGGTGGTCCCGAAGGCTGAAGGGGAAGAAGGCCAGGGGAAAGGACATCGACAGCTTCTGGGTGTCTTTAGACCGGCTGACCGCTGACCAGGTATCCTTACTTTCTATTTACTGTTTATTACTGTATGCACTGTACTATTTACTGCATCAGATCACTGCTGTGAGACCGTGACCTATTTTCTTTTTCGGCATTTTTGGACGCACGTTATGTGTTTTCGTTACAGCATGTTTTATATTCTTTTGATGTATGTTTGCGGGTAGAGATGCATGTGGAGAAGGTTCTGGGGGCCGTGGGGTGTTACTGCGTAAATTTTGAAAATTTTAAAAAAAAAGGATATTTTGAAGGCCTATAAATTTCTGCAGTTAGATATTTACATAAAGATTTTTTTTTCAAAACTTCTCCAGTAAATTTTTTATTTTCTCTCTACCTTCTCTCTAGGTTCTCGGGGGCCCGGGGCTCAGTTTTTAGCTATCCAACAGCGAATCCTTACTTTTGGCGTCGTGGGCTACGCAACCATCCGGTCATATTTCAATTTCGGCGAGGCTCAATTTTGCACGTGATTCGAGACGTCGAGTTTTGAACTCACTGAGATAGGATTTTATACCCTACTACTGTATAAGGGTGCTATGGGTAAACGTGTGTGTTTTTAAAGGGTAGATTGCTATAGATCTGCGTTTATTTCAAAGTTGGGTTTTTGGGTTTAAAACCTTGTTTCGGTAATTTTTGTGGATGGAATCGAGTGTCGGGAGTTTCTTTTGAGGTATTGGTGTTAGGTCTAGGCGTGTGGATGTTCACAGGTGTTGATTTGGAGTTTGGAAGCTTCGAATCGGGGTTTGGATGTAGAAACCCATGGCTCGAAATCAAGTTCTGTCGAGGTTCGATCGACTGAACCATGGGGTTCGGTCGACTGAAGTTTAGATCTTGGGTTCGGTCAACTGGACCGAGGGGTTCAGTCGACTGAACCGTGTGTTTTTGTGTTTTGTGGTTTTCCAATGGGGTGTTCAGTCGACTGGAGGTGGGGTTTGGTCGACTGAACCCCTAGGCTGTGTTTTGATGGTTCGGTGGTTGGGTTTTGGTTTTTAATTGGTGTCCTATGGTATTTAATTGATTAATTTATGGAAATTAGTTGATTCAAATACCTATGGATTTCTTTTGGGGTTTGGTTGGTTGTGTGGTGGTTTCGGGGGTTGTGTCGTGGCCTCAGGTGTGCATTTCAATGTTGCCCTCGTGGGTGACGTGCATGGTTGGTATGGCTTGTTGATGCATGGTTAGATGCGTGGTTTGCTGTTGGGTTTATGTTGGCGCGGGTGAGCGTCGTGGGTCTGTGATGGCCGTGTTGTGAGTGTTTGGGCCAGTGGTGGTCGTGTGGGTTATCCCATGAGTGGATGTTGGTTTTGACGGGTGATGTCGTGATGACATTTTATATGGTTATGTGCATATTTAATTTTTGTTTATTTATGTGCAGAATGTGTAAGTAAATTACATAAGGTGATATCGTTATGTGTAACGTGGTTTATGCTTTAAAACTTAGAGTTTTATGTGCATGTGACGTGGTTTGTGGAACGTCGTGTTGATACATGGTTATATGTTTTAAATGTTAGTTTAGGTTTTCATATGTGTATGAAATGACTAGATGAATATGTAATCCAGTAGATGTAAATCCTGGTGGATGATGCACATGTGCGTGTGGGTGTTTGAGACAGGCTGTGAAAGCTGATGTATGAGGTAGACTGCGAAAGCCGGTGTGTGTGTATTTGGGGGCAGCGGTCCTGCGGTGACAGTCCGTGAAGTTGTGTGTGTTGCATTGGATGGGGGCAGTGGTCATTCGGTGAAAGTTCGAGAATATTCATGGATTGCATGTATTACATTTTGGGACGGATATACCAATTTTCTAAAACCTGTATTATCAGTCTACGGGAGTTAAAATACTGTATTAACAGCCTGTGGAAGTCGTAATACTTGAATCGTTTTCAGGGCTCTGATGAGTCAAAAAATGGTTTTTATCCTCGCTTTCCCATTGCATGTGAAAATGGTTTTTTGGCTCTGGTGAGTCGTGATCTAAAACTGATTTCAAACTATTTTTATGACTTGAAAGAGAGTCAAAAATTGCACTTCGTTTATCGAGCATGTTTAGCTTATATTGCATGTGTTGTTTAGAGTCTGCTGAGCATTGGCTCACGATGTTTGATTTTGATTTTTTTTAGGTACTGATCACGCTTGTTGACCAGGAGGTGCGGGAGAGGTGGAAGAGTTGTAGTCTTCCCTTTTTGATCTTTTGTTACATGTATGCTATAACATGTTTTACGGGCGTTGGAGTCATGTAATGTTGCCGTTTGGCGTTTATATACAATGCAAGTATGATTTTATTTGAGAGTGTATTCTTGGGTTGGGTTTTATCTGGTTGTGGTAGGTGTTTCACGTGGCCTGGAGTTTGGGGCGTAACAACTGCACACTGATTATCATACTGTACTGCGTTCACTGTTCACTATTTATCATATTTTACTATACTTTGAACTGTTACAGGTCCACTGGGATGTCTGGCGAGGGGTAGAGGATTAGGCCGGCACAGATCTGATGCGCAGCCGAGATCCTATTTCGAGACGGATCCTGCTGGAGGGTCCATTTGGATGGGAATATTATCTAGGAGAGAGAGTGGATCGCCAGTCGCTCGGCCTGGATCACTTTTGGATACTAGTGGTCCCTCCAGCCTGTATACGCCAGACCGATCATCTAGGCTGGGTCAATCTTCTTTTAAAGCTGGTGGGGACTCCTGCTGCTGAGCTGCTGGTGGTAGGAGGACCCAGCCCAGCTGGTGGTATGAGGAGGCGGGCACCGAAGGCTGTCGATGTTGACGCTACTGATGCTGCTGTGGGAGCTACTAATGGACCTACAGGTGAGGCTGCTAGAGGGATGAGGGGCTCAGAGATCCCCTGAGAGATTCAGACTGTGGCCTACGACTTTCCTATCCCTCTATCGGTTCCTATTTCACCGGCGCCAGAGTTCAGGGCAGAGATTGGTCAGGTTTGTCTTACACCTTTGCTTCAGTTACATCCTGTTTTTACCTGTCCAACATATTCTTGAACTATTCCTTTTTTCTTTTTACAGATTGATCAGGCTTAGTTAGACCGCACGATGCTGATGGTTACCGGCCTTAGATCACTGGTCCGACAGATGGATGCCACTATCCGAGCAGCTGGCATTACTTTCACACCGGTGGCCATTGTAAGTATCTCATATTTTATTTCAGTTTCTCTACACTTTCTTCTATTTTGAGTCTTACTTCTCTTTTGACAGCCCCCAGTACTGGCTACTGGCATAGTACCTCCTGCTCCGCCTCCAGCTCCGGTTCGAGGCCGTGGGTCTTGTGCTGCTTCCTCTAGAGCTCGTTCCCAGGGATCCATCTCTTTTGTTAGGAGCTGATCCAGGGTCATGTCCTCCTCCTCCTGTAGTGATGACGGCGATGACTTTGATCGGCTCTTTGAGGACGACAGTTCAGAGGAGGCCGGCTCATCTTCTTGCCGAGTCTTCCTAAGGCACCACTGAGAGGAAGAGCTCCCCCCCTTTTTATTTTGTAATACATATTACTTTGATGGGCCTGCGTGCCCCAGTTTGATACTCTTATGGGCCTGCATGCACCAGTTTGATACTCTTATGGGCTTGCGTGCTCCTGTTTACTGTTTTATTAGGCCTGGGTGCCCCGGTTACATTTTGATACATTCTGCCATTTATTACTTGACATACTTATCGATTGCATGATTTTCCATTATTTGCTGCTCAAACTATCTTCGATGCATAATTTAGATGCCACAATTTATACAAATCACACAAATTGTAAATTGACACACACCCGCCATGTTCAAACATGGCGGTCGCCATAACAAAACATGGCGGTCGCCACATTCAAGGAGACTGACATTACGGTTGCTATTTCTAACATGGCGGTCGCCTGGTCAAAGGGTTGATGTCACTATACTATGCTTTTCCATGTTAGCAGTCGCCACCTCCAACGTGACGGTCGCCACATTGAAAGTACCTTTTGCTGAAACTTTGATTTCTCGCATTTTCTTACCTTATAAATACAGCCTTGGAGGCCCCATTTTTTGTTGTTCTTACCCAGGTGGCTAATCCCCTTTCTTCATGGATTGAGGCATTCTCTAATGTCGAACGTTTAAACTTCGACCCTTTTGGTATCAACTCCTTACTTCCCCTCATGGCCATAAAGATTTACAGGCCTTTGCTAAAAGCAACTGCTCAGTTGTGGGACCCGCAATCCCACGTCTTCCGATTCAACCTTGAAGAGCTATGCCCCACTGTGGAGGAGTTTGCTGCCATTTTAGATTTGGCTCCTCGAAGCTCTGTTGTGGTTCCCACTTTCTTTCTTTCAACCCGTCAGCGGGTGATATAGCTTTATGGTCTATCTAGGATGGAGGCCTCTCTTCTAACACAGGATGAATGCCTTGACCCTGGATAATTGACAGATTCCGTTCCACCGGTGACCTTAGTGACCTCGACTTTCAACTACGACGGCGTTATGTTATTTTCCTCTGTCTTCTTGCCCAGTATCTTTTTGTCCCTTCTGATGGGCGGGTTAGCTGTGCATTAGTTGACATTACTGGCCAGATGTGGATGGGGAAGGACTTTGTACCACTTGTTCTAGCTAAGACACTGCTGGATCTAGATGTAGTTCATCGTGGTTAGACTGCTACTTTTCCTGGAAGCCCCTTACTTCTTCAGGTAAACTTTAAACTTTTATCAGACTTCTGCTATACTGTAAGGCTTTTCCTTCACCGTTCTAACTCTTGTTGCAGATTTGGCTGATGGAGAAGGTAAACCTTGTACAGAAACCACCATTAGATAGACACAGTGCTGCATCTTTCCTTTACTGCCCCTATTATCAAATATGTGACACTGAGGCAGCCTTGCGACAGTACCTCTCATCCCTGACTGGCCTAGATATCACCTGGCAGTGCCCTTAGTGACGGATCCCCGCTATGACTCTGACCACCATGGATCATCCTGGTGTCTTGCTTATTAGTCTGCGTCCGACTACTTTCTATTAGCCCCATCGGATCATGCAGCAGTTTGGTCGTAGTCAGATCGTCTTTCCTAGTATCCGAGGCCGTCTATTCTCATCTACACTGTAGGCTTCATTTCTAACATTGTATCAGGATGCCTGGCCTTTTCATTGACGTATGGAGATGCAAGAGTTGTAGTGTCCCGATCTTTCTAATGAATACAAGACGTGGCTGATGCAGGATTGGGAGAAGAAAGATAAAGAAGAAGGAAAAGCAGCAAAAATGAGAAGGATTTGAGGCCTCCCACTTTGTTTCAAAGATTTCACAGCTTTTTTTTTGTAGAGTTTGGGACTTGCGTGCCCTCCTTTTAAAAACTTAGTATTTGTAGCTCTAATTGAAGTAATGAAAATCTCCCACTTTATGTTTAAAATGGTTTAAATTTATCCAAAGTTTGAATGACTTTATTATCAGAATTCAAAGACAAATTTGCATTGGCTTTACTCGGATCCAAAATGGTTTAGAACACATAATGTAGCCGAACTTCTCAAAAGCTTGCCTACGTATCCCAAAAAGATAGAATCAGACCATAACATAGTTCGGGCTTGATTTTTACACAGGTAATGCCCTAACTTTTGTCAAGGTCGCCCTTTCGGATTTTCAGCCTTGCGGGCTGCTCTAACTTTTGCCTAAGTTGCCTTTTCAGTTTTCATCTCAATAAGATTTTATTTGATCTTTATTTTTACCTCAAGGATAGTACTTTTTGAGTTGATCGAGGTTAACTGGCATGGAGAACACATTGCCATCCAAATCCATAATGATGACTGTACCACCGGTCATGATGGTTTTGATGAGAAACGGTCTGGACAGTTTGGCTTGAACTTACATCTTGGGTCGAAGATAGGAGCTCTAATTTCCTTAAGAATAAAATCTCCTTCTCTAAGGTCCTGGGTTTTGACCTTCTTATTGAACGCTCGAGCTATCCTCCTCTGGTATCGTTGTACATGAAATAGAGCCTGCAGTCTTCTTTCATCAAACAAGAGCAATTCTTCCATCCAGTTCCTCTGCCATTCTGCTTCTGGAATACTGGCCTCAGCCACTACTCTTAGTGAAGGGATTTCTACTTCAATGGGAAGCACGGCTTCCATCCTGTACACTAAAGAGTATGGCGTAGTTCTAGTTGAAGTTTTGATCGATGTTTTGTATCCCCAAAGTGCAAATGGTAGATGCTCCGGCCAATCCTTATGTGAGTTGATTGTCTTTTATAGAATTTTGTTGATGTTCTTGTTTGCTACCTCAACCACTCCATTGGTCTGCGATCGATTTGGTGAGGACTTGTAGGCCACTATCTAGTATTCTTTAAAAAGATCCAAGACCTCTCCTTAAAAATGAGAGCCATTATCTGAGATGACCTCACGGGGGATCCCGTACCGGAAAATGATGTTCTACTTGATGAACTTAGCAACATGAGAGGCTTTTAATACTGAGTAGGAGGCTGCTTCCACCCACTTGGTAAAGTAGTCAATGGCCACTAAGATGAACTCATACCCATTCGACGCCTTCGGTGTTACCTTACCGATCACATTAATGCCCCATATTGAGAAAGGCCATGGTGATGTCATTACACAATTGAGGTAGGGGAACGTGCATGAGATTTGCGTGAATCTGACATTTGTGGAACCTCCACACGAACTGTACGCAGTCTGTCTCCATCGTCATCCAAAAGTATCCTTATCGTAGGATTTTCTTGGCTAACATATTCCCACTCATGTGTGGCCCACAAACTCCTGTATGGATTTCTTTCATCAATTCTTGACCTTCTTCATTGTTGACACGCAGCTTGTTGACCCCAGAATGCTCTCGTTTGTATAGTCTACCACTACAAATGACAAATTGCGCAAATAATCGTCGTATCGCCCTTTTGTCCTTTTTTTTAGCAAACTTGGGGTATTCTCCTTTCTCCAAGAAATTATGAATATCAAAATACCATGGAAGGTCGTCAGTGATTTCCTCGATTGCGGCTGTCACCTCGTATGCCAACTTTCTCTTCTGTTCAAATATCAAAGGCCTCATTCGAACCCTGAATGGTATGTCAATCGTGGATGCTAAGGTGGCTAGTGCGTCGGAAAACTTGTTATGTAGTCTTGGCACGTGGGTAAATATCACTAATTCAAAACACGGTATTAGTTTCTCTAGCTCTTGATGATAGAGAATCAAGGTTAAGTCCCTGACCTTCCATTCTCCTCTCCCTTACGAAACCACCAGTGCTGAATCTTCGATGACTTCCAACTTCCTTGCCCCTAGTTCTAAGGCTGCCTCCAATCCAGCTAAACATGCTTCATACTCAGCCTGGTTATTGGTAACTTCAAATTTTAGCTTCAAAGATAACGGAACGTGTGATGCATCGGCAGTAACAAGGATTCCTATTCCATAGCCATACTGATTGGATGTACCACCAAAATATAGAGTCCACTTGTCATCCCCAACTTTCATCAACTGTTCGTCAGGAAATTAGAACTCTGTGTATTCACCTCCTTTAACTGGTTGATCAGTCAAGAATTCTGCCACTGCCCTACCCTTGACTGACTTTCGGGTGATATATTGAAGATGAAATTCAGATAACAACAGCAACCATCGAGTCAACCTTCTTGTTAGTGTCAGCTTTTCAAACAAGTACTTCAATGGGTCCATCCAAGAGATGATATTCACTGTGAAAGATAGCATGTAATGCCTTAGTTTCCGAGAAGCCCAAACCAAGGCCCAGCATGTCTTCTCCAATGGTGTGTATCGTATTTCTGATCCTGTCTTCTTCTTGCTTAAGTAGTAGACAGCCTTTTCGATTCCAGTTTCACCCTCTTGCGCTAGCATACATCCCATAACCGAATCAATCACTAACAGATAGAGAATCAGTGGCTTATCAAGTTTGGGAGGAGCTAGAATAGGTAGATTTTGCAGATACTGTCGTACGACATCAAAGGCGTCTTGACATTTTTTTATCCCATTCAAACTCGACTCCTTTCTTTAGCAGACGAAAGAGCGGCTCACTGGTAGTTGTCAGTTTTGTGATGAATCGACTGATAAACTGTATTTTACCCAGAAAGCCCCTGACTTTTCGCTCGGTCTTCGAAGGAGGTATTTCCAAAATTTCTTTCATCTTTGAAAGATCAACTTCAATGCCTCACTGTGTGATCATAAACCCGAGCATCTTTCTGGTAGTAACTTTAAAGGCACACTTTTGCGGATAAAGTCGCATTTTGTACTTCTAAATCCTTTCGAAGAACTTTTGCAATGCTATGATGTGACCATCCCGATCCTTGGATTTAACTATCATATCATCCACATAGACTTCGACCTCCTTATGTATCCTATCGTGCAGTAAACTAGTGGCAGCCCTTTGATAGGTGGCCCCTGCATTCTTCAAGCCAAACGGCATTACACGATAATAATAGGTGCCCCAAGGCGTGGTGAAGGTCATATTTTCTCTATCCTCGGGATCCATGAGAATCTGGTTGTGCCTAGAGAAGCCATCTATGAATAACAACAAGACGTGCCCCGCCGTACTGTCTACTAAGACATCGATATGTGGTAATGGAAAATCATCTTCTGGGCTAGCCTTGTTGAGGTCCCAAAAATCCACGCAGACTCGAATATGTCCATCCTTGTTTTAAACTGGCACGATGTTGGCTACCCATTTTGGATACTCAGTTACCATGAGAAATCCTGCATTAATCTGTTTGGAAACTTCTTCTTTGATCTATAGAGCCCATTTTGGCCGGATCCATCTTAATTTTTGTTTAACTGGTTTGGCGTCAGGGTATAAAGGGATATGGTGCTGGACAATGTCATGATCAATTCCGGGCATATCCTCATAAGACCATGTAAATACATCTTTGAATTCTTTTAATAAAGTTATTAATTGTTCTTGTTCAACTAAGGTTAAAGAAGAACCAATTTCAACATTTTGCGGGTTATTTTCATTATCCAAATTTATTGACAAAGTTTCTTCAATTATGGGTTGAGTGCGCATTTCTTCTTCTATTTTTTATTAAAAGTTTTATTTCTTCGGGGATATCCCCGTCGAATACAAAATCGTCAGAAAGCGTATAAAATAAATCAAACAAAGCAGAGTAACTAAAAATTTCGTTCATTTCATTAAAAGAAGAAGGAATTACAAACTCGAAAGCATAAACAGGGAGAGGTGCACAAACAATCGTGCCCTCAACCGCAGACTCAGACTCAGACTCAAACTTAGAACAAATAATATATACATCAGAAGACTCGAAGGTCAAATTTTTCACTTCCTTTGCAGTTGGATCAACAATGAGCTTGGTGCAGTCTACTGGTGTGCTGAAGCTCATCATGAAGCAGTCCGAGTCAACTACGTGCAGTTATGCCATCTTTTAATTGAACAATGTTCTCATGCCGATTCCATCGAGCTTGTCAGCCCAATCTTCTTCTTGAATCTTCTCCTCTTCCTCTTTCACTTCCTCCTCTATATCATACAACTGATGGCTGAAAAAGATTTTCAGCCCTAGCAGCTTTTGATTGGTTTCTTCGTCAATCCATGGTTCTAGAAAGCAGCAGTACGGAAAATCTTCCCCCTCTTTGACAAAATACCCATTGAGAGTTCCTAAATAATTGACCTTTTGTCCCTTCTTAGGCCCTTCCAAATCTTCCTCCGTTGGTTTGTATCCAAGACCGAATCGGCAAGAAGCTGGCAATACCTGAATAGGTTTGGGGATTCCTTGCTCTTTACGCCCTAGTCCCATGCCCGAAAAGTAAGACATTTGCCTCATCATCGTGATTACCCTTGGGTTGATGTACCTTTCTTCCTCATTCATTAGCATCTGGACAGCCTATGCTTTTTCAAATCGAAAACCACTAAGCGGTACATCTTCACTATGCTGAACCTCCAACAAAGTTGAGCCCTCTCCTCCTCTTAGGGGATGAATGCTGTCTTCTCTGTGAATAGTTAGAACTGCCCCATTTCTTATCAGCTTCAATTTTTGATGGAGAGTCGATGGTACAGCTTGAATACTTGGGTCATGCAACCAGGGTCTACCCAATAATAAGTTAAAAGATGTCGGTACGTCTAGTACATAAAACTCGACTGACATTTCCAAGGGCCCTGTTGATATTGCAAATGACACCAGTCCCAATACGTCCCTCCTTGTGTTGTCATAAGCCTAGACTTCTTGATTGCTCAGTATGAAATGCTATGTCTTGAGTCCTAAACAGAGTGCTATTATGAGCGGACATACATTTAATGCAGACCTGTTATCGATAAGAGTCACATGGACTCATTTTTCCAGGCACTTAATAGTAATATGCAGTGGTTTATTGTGATTCCTTCCCTCAATTGGCATATTTTTATCAGAAAAAGAAATGATTTTTGGTTCTACCGCCAGCAAAATAAGTCCAATCAGTTACTCCGGGGTGGCATCTATTGAAACGCTGGCTTTATTTAAAATCTTTAACACAGCTTGTCTGTGTTTATGCAGGCCATCAATAGCCTCCAAATGCTGATATTGGTTTGCATCTTCTTTAACTGCTTCAGCACTGCATCATCCTCTTCCTCATGTTCTTTTTCCTTCCCTTTTTCACTTGGTTGCCCCTTTTCCAATTGGGCTAACTTGAAATACTGCCCACTTTTGGTCAGATGTTCTATCCCCTCCTCGGGATCCTATAATCCCGTTATTATGTCGCTGGTCTGTCGTACCTCGTTCACAGGCAGAGAGCTTTTAAATGCCCAAAAATTGCCTAAATCTCTAATTGCTATTCTTCATCTTCTCTCTTCATCATCTTCAATAGCCTATGTATTATTGACTTCTTTTTATATGTCCTCTTTGATAAAGTCCACCTACTATTCCCGAGTGGCCTAGAAATTAATCCACTCTATTTCGTCCGATTTTAGCACGACCCATACTAGCCAATAGGACTGCATCTCGTCAACATATATCTCCTCCTCAAAAAGTTAGGGAAGAGTTATGCCATTAAGCACGTGGTCGAACCCATAGGGCCGGGCTGGATAGTCCAATGGTCAGTCGTCTTCCTCGTTATGCTCCTCCTCTTGAATTGCTGCCTGATATCCTTCCTAGTCATTATCATTCCACTCCCATATGACATCCCAGCCATTTTTTATCATAATCAATGAACAAACTGCCTGATTTTCATTAGCTGAAACAAGAGGACGTGGCAGGTATGTTAGACATATATATCGGCTTGGGTCTTTTGATTCCCCTAGAGACATGTAATTTACCCCAGCCTGCTTGGCATGATTTGGCAGTGAGTTAGACGTGACATTTGGCTTTGGGATGGTAGATGGTGGCGGGATCACCTTGTTGTCGATGAGGGTTCTAGATCTCATGTCAGAGTCTTAAGCACTTATCAATTAGGTGTCCGTGACCTTGGTGGAAGGCGCAGTATTGAGAAGCATTAAACCTTGGCAGTAGGGGATCAGGTACGGGCACGGGATCTAATGGCTTGATAAGCCCTTTCTCAATGAGTCGACTCAGGGCGGTGGATAAGGAAATGTTAAGAGGAGTGAAGACCCTCCTTAGCCTTTGCTGTTGACCATTGTCTGACTGATGGGTATTGTTGGATTGCTGGGCGGAAGAAGACAGGTTCAGCAGTTTTACCTCGTTCGAGCGAGACATGAGGTTGGTGGTGACAGTTTAGTTTTGGTTATTTGTAGGGAAGGTCCTCCTAGGTTTCTAGCTCGATTCAGCTTTCTCGATATCCCCAGACTGAATGGCGTCTTCAATCTATACCCCAGCATCAAACTGTTGTTCAATGGTAGAAAGCAACTGAGTAATAAGATACCGTTTTAGTGGAGACTGTAGATTCTTAACCACGATCCTCACTTGCTTCTTTTAAGTGGGTCAGTTTGTCATCTTAGCGGCTTTACCCCTCCACCGAGTTAAAAAATCAACAAAAGATTCTCGATTCTCCTATTGAGTTATTTCAAGTTCCCGGGTGGTGACGTCCAATTGGACATTGTAGTTGTACTGACTGATAAAAGTCGTGACTATGTCC
The DNA here is from genome assembly GCA_034768845.1 of Heliamphora exappendiculata. Lineage (NCBI taxonomy): Eukaryota > Viridiplantae > Streptophyta > Magnoliopsida > Ericales > Sarraceniaceae > Heliamphora > Heliamphora exappendiculata. Next base: position 18,798,151 of record JAOTRH010000022.1, read on the forward strand.
TCCCAAGTTCTAGTTTTGGCCACCTCCAAAGAAAGAAACCACCTTTGTGTAGCCCCAGAGAGTGATCGATGAAAAGTTAGGCTTTGAGCTGGTCATCAATTTCCATAGGAGAGAGAGTTCTGACATACATCCTCAGATGAATTCGGGCGTCACCAGTACCATCAATTTTTTCCATCTCTGGTATTTTAAAATTTTTAGGCAGTTTTGCATTTGAAAATAGGCACAAACCACCTACATCCAACATAAACTCTTCTACTCCTTTACCCTTTCTCAGCACCTTCTCCATTCGATCGATCTTTTTTTCCAGTGCAGATTCCCTAGGCTGGGCAGTGTTTTCTTCATCTACCATCACTAAGCGGGGACCCCGAGGTGGCACAGCAACTTGCGGTATCTCTGATCCTTGGTTATCGTTCTAGAAGTCCTCGCCGTTCTCATTTGTGTCATCCAGCTGTCCATTCACAATGGGCATACAGGCCTGAATTTCCCAGATCTGTGCATGACACTGATTTTGAGCTTGGATCTGCTGCTCCATACCTCTTTATATCTCAGTAATGGCTCTCATTAGAGCTGTCAAGTTCACCCCATTCTCTGCCATTTCAGCTGGCTTAGTTGGTTGTTCAGATACCCTACAGAGTCTGCCCATCACTGATCTTGCCCAGACACATGTCGATTGTGCTCTTCTCAGCTCAATGATCTAGACTCGAAGAAAACCTGGGTCCCAAAAGTAGAATAACCAGTATCAAATATTTCCCGGTCAAGAACTCCAATGACATATAGCAAATATCCTAGATATCCAAAATAGTATACCACAGGCAGATAATCACGAAAGCTATGACAATGCCCATGCCAGACTCATAATAACTGGATAGGTTTGACAAAACTTGGGTGAAGAAATGGGCAGCACTCTGGCAAGCAAATAGAACTAGGCTGGGAGGACTGGGTTGACCTAGAATTCCAAGGAAAAATGAGCAGCATAACAGTAAGAAACTAGCTCACGCGGGTATAACAAGGATCTGAAGAAAACGAGCTTAAACAAAGGCGAGGGTATGAAACTAACCGTCCGGGAAGAACTTGGAAGAGAGAGAAACTACCCTAAAGGCTTGAAAACAAAACACAGGCATGACACCAAAAAAAAAACTATGGCATGAAAACCAAACATGATGAAGAACAAAACCAAGGTAAGAACCCAAAGGAAAAGCTAACCTAAACAAAGGATGAGAGAAAACTCAGGCCGAACCGAGAAGAGGAACTAGCTTAAGCCCAAACAAACAATCCTAACAATATGCAAACAAAATATACAATTAAGAAAACACATAATCCTACTAGGGTTAACAGCACCTAATGGAGAGTTCTAAGTTTACTATATGCAAAAGGCCAATTTTGGTCAATCGAACAAGTTACCTCCTGAATAGAGCCAAGTATATACCTCAAATTCCTGGAGTGGTGCAGGACATGGTCAAGCGGTATGCCCAAACTCTTTTACTGTACCTATGAAAGCGTACAGTCAGTAAGGCTTTTCGCGTTCCCAACAATCCCCGAAACGGAAGAACGTTCAGGGCATTGGGTTCACCAGGCAGGGAGGGGTTTGGAGAACAATATATATGCATGTGAAAATGAAAATGAGAAATACTGTGGCGTTGGGATTTTTTGGAGTTTTGAAAAATGTTTCAAAAATAATGGAATTTAAAGATGTTTAAAAAATATTTTAACTTCTTGAAAATCAAATTTTGAAAATTTATTTTTGTTGAAAATAGAGTCGCCACTTAGTTTTTGAGAAAAAACTAAGAAAAAAAAATGGCTACTAATTTTTGAAACGTTTAACTAGAGAAAGAGGGTTCGAGGGTTAAGGTATGAATTGAGAAATGTGTTAGACACCCCGTTCGCCCAACCAGAAGGTTGGTCTCTACTAATCATCATTAGTCCTTCAGTAAGATTTCTCAAATGCATGCAAATAAAAAAAATGAAGACAAAGAGAGAACATCCAAAATTAAATATGAAAAATACATAACATATGTACATAGCACTTTCAAATTAGGACAAATAAAGGGATAAATTCCTAAGTCCTAGGATACATGCAATTTTTAATTAAAGGATACATAGAACACACCCGCGTGCAATATTATTAAAACAATCTAAACTAGCATGATTCAAATAAAAGAACAAAAATATGCTAAAAATTGTTAAAATTACCTGAACATGAATTGTTAGTAATAAATAAACGAAACTATCCTAAACATGATTTCAAAGTAACAAAAAACATGCATATTAAAACATACATTTAGAGAAACATTAATATGGTGAATGTTTAATACTAAATGTA
>JAOTRH010000022.1:18800570-18829637 GCA_034768845.1 Heliamphora exappendiculata
TTTCTTCGGCTTTTCATCCACAAACTGATGGTCAAACAGAGGTTGTTAACCGCAGTTTAGGTAATCTACTTCGCTGCCTTGTTAGTGATCATGTTGGCAGCTGGGATCAGGTACTTCCTATGGCAAAATTTGCATACAACAGCTCTATGAATATATCTGCAGGTCGTAGTCCTTTCGAAATTGTTACAAGTTTGCTTCCAAGGAAACCAATCGATTTGGTTCCTCTACCTATCCAGGCTCGCCCAAGTGCAGAAGCTGAAGCTTTTAGCCAACACATCCGTGATATCCATGATGAAGTGCGACGAAAGATTGTCATCAGTAATGAGGATTACAAACAACATGCTAATTTGCAGCGGAGATTTGTTGAATTTAATGAGGGCGATATGGTTATGGTTCGAATCAAACCAGAACAATATCCTAAAAGGGTATATAAGAAACTTCATTCGAAAAGTGTTGGACCATTTAAAGTTCTCAAGAAGATTAGTTCAAACGCTTACGTGCTCGAATTACCTGATGATATGCGCATAAGTAATGTGTTCAATATTGAGGATCTAGCCCGATATTCTGGGCATGTTGAGAATAATAACCGGGTTGACCCTGTGGCATCTCTCCCGGTACCTAAATCTTTTCAGGATGAAATCGAAGACGTGGTTGATCATCAAATTGTTTATCATCAAATTGTTTCAACTCGACATGGATGTTATCAAAAGTATCTTATTAAGTGGAAAGGACGTTCACTGTCAGATTGCACTTGGATTACTGATGCGGAGTTTCAGCGCCTCAACCCTGACCTTTATGAAGAGTTTCATGCTTTTAACTCGCCAAGGTCGAGTTCTTTCAAGCCGGGGAGAGTTGATGGAAAATGGCAGCAGCCAATTAAAGTCTATAAAAGGCGTGGATCCGATAGATATAAGGCCCAAGCCGTAATTTGGCATATGCTAGATGACGTGGGGCCTATATGGGAGATTAACTAGATTTGGGAGATTAATTAGATTTGGAATTTATTTAAAAGTGTCTTTTGAGTTCTCAAGTCAAATGTTTTTAAATTTCTAGTTAAGGTCTTTGGATTATTTAGTTGGTCAAAGAGTCTTTTGGTGTTTTCTACATGATTAATGCATTAAAGAGTCTTAGGAAATCTAAGTTAGTTATGCCATTTAATTTGGGAAGTTCTAGAGTCAAGATGAAGTTAGTATAAATTAGGTTGTAAGCCTTATGGCCAAGGAGGATGGATGAAGTGAAATAAAGTTTATTTTTATGTTATAATTGTGTGATACAATCTTTCTTTAGTGTGATGCTAAAGAATCCCTTGGTGTGATGCCTTGGGTTTTCTATGTGTAATGCCTAAATCTATCTTCCGTTAACTCTTCATCTTCTATTCACAAACCACTGTTTACGTCTACTGTCACGTCCACTGTGCATAGTTCCAAAACAGCCCCTTGTCCCTTGTGTTTTGATCATACTTAGCCCTATTTTGAATCTGTCTTGCATCATCAGTTGTGTTTGTTTTATCCTTCTTTTCAAACGAGAATGTATTAAACTTAGCGTTCGCTTAGCTCTCTATTAGGCTATGGTATTCAACAAAAATGGTATCAATATTATAATCCTACATCTAAACGGCTTTATGTCTCCCGCCATGCTGTGTTTCTTGAGAGACTCTCATATTTTACTCTCCCTTCCAAATATGCCCCAGTTCCCAAAGAGAATTTGATTCATATTGATCATTTTCCGAATGATGTGCATTTTGTAGAGTTTTCTATTACTCTCGATGTTTCTGAACTCCCTTATCTGTCTCGTCCTTCTGTTATTTCATCTCCTCTGTTAGTTTATTCTCGCAAGAATCCTCCTTTCCAATACGTCCCCACCAGCTCCGACTCAACTCCCTCTACTTCTGTGGATCCTCTTCCACATGAACAGCACTATCCATCCGTGCTCGTATTGTGCCAATAAGACTAGGTTTTTCTAACATATGTTTTTCGTCTTCTTATCGTACCTTTTTATTTACTATTCATACTTATTTTGAGCCTCAGGCCTATAAAGAAACTTGTACTGATCCAAACTGGGTCTATGCTATGCAAGAAGAACTGATTGTTCTTCAGAAGATTTGTACTTGGGATTTGATTCTATTGCCTGCTAGTAAAAACTTGATTGTAAATAGATTTACAAAGTTAAAACTCGTTCTGATGGTTCTCTGGAGCACTATAAGGTCCGGCTAGTTGTAAAAGATTTTTCTCAAGAGTATGGGATTAATTATGAGAAAATGTTTGCATCTATGGCCAAGATGACTTCAGTTCGTACTCTAATTTCTGTTGCTGCAATTCATCAGTGGCCTCTATTTTAGGTAAATGTCAAGAATGCTTTCCACAATGGGCATATTAATGAGGGAGCTTATATGTGCCCTCCTCTAAGCCTTTAGCATCCTACTGATTTTGTATGCCTTCTTCATCGTGGCCTTTATTGTTTGAAGTAGTCTCATCATGCCTAGTATGACCGTTTTTAGTTCACTGTTACCCATATTGGTTTCACTCATAATCCTCATGATCCTGCTGCTATCTCTGAACTGAAGTAAAACAACATTTGTTTCGTGCATTTGAGATGAAAGATTTAAATCCTTTGCACTACTTTCTTGGTATAGAGGTTGCTTTTTCTCCTAAAGATTATCTCATCTCAATCAAAATATGCAAACAAAGTGATCCATCGTGCTCGCCTCACTGATGATAAAGTTGCAGATACTCCCATTGAGTTACATGCCAAGTTCTCTCCTCCTGACGTCGTTCTTCTTGAGAATCCCACCGTATATCGCAAGTTGGTTGGATGTTTAGTCTATCTTACTGTGACTCGTTCCAATATTGCATATGTTGTTCATGTGGTGAATCAATTTGTTTTCGCTCCTCGATCCACTCATTAGAAAGTTTTGCTTCGCATTTTGCGTTATGTTTGTGGTACTATCTTTCAAAACTTATTATTGTCTTTGTCTTCATCCTTAACTCTTCGGGCATATGCTGATGCTGATTGGGCTGACAATGTGTTTGGTCGCAAGTCTACTATTGATATTTGTGTATTTTTTTATAACACCCTCATTTCCTGGAAGACCAAGAAATAATCTGTCATTACTTGTTCTACGGTTAAAGCTAAATATCGTGTCATGGCTCATACTACTGCTAAGATTATTTGGCTCTGATGGTTTCTCTCTGATTTTGGTGTTTCTCACTCATCTCCTACTTCTATTTACTGTAATAATAAGAGTGCTATCCAAATAACTCACTACTTTGTCTTTCATGAATGTACAAAGCATATAGAGATTAATTCTCACTTTAAGCGTCAACATTTTCAACTTGGTACTATTGATATTCTTTTTGTCTCTTCGTCGTTGCAGCTTATCTATTTTTTCACCAAGACTCACAATTCGGCTCGGTTTTTGGTTCTTACTTGACAAACTCTCAATGCTCACCGGGCTCGCATCATAAGCTTGAGGAGGAATGCGAACGTGTATTTTTTGGGGTGTTATTATTATTGTAGTCACATGGTAGTTTAGTCATTGAGACTAATTAGGATTTAGGCTTTGTTTATTATATTCTGTAATTTCTCTTTAGTTGTTAAACCTTTGTTAATACCGATAATATTTTTCTCATCTTTTCTAACATTTACACACTCACAATTATTGACCAAATGAACATTTTAGAATGCCCATAAGAAGACTAGCTTTATCACAGATACAGAAAGTCATCGGAACTAAAAAAAGCATACCTTGCAAGTACCTACATACTTGGTAAAAACAGTAAATGATGTTTTTAAAGTTCAACAAAAGAAACACTGACCTGCTTCTGCTCGCGAGGCCCCAAAAGAATTGATGAGAGCACGAAGCCAATAAACAATAACGGTGTGACTAGATTTTGAAATTGATTCATGAAACTTTCCTGAAAGTTCCCATGATTACCGGTGCTTCCTTCCTCTGCTGAACATCATTATATGAATTAGAATTAAAAAGATTTTAAAAGAAAGAATAGAATGTAGGAAATGGCAGCCCAAATTTAAGTCTGAAGTTCCTTAAATTACACGTTACTGAGCCAACGGTATGTAAATATTAACATCGTGTTTTGACAACTCTAGAATTCATGTTTTATTCCAAGACCTTTAACATGTACCAACTCGAACACCTATGGCACCTTTAACAAAGCTTATATTCTTCTACATGTGTAAAATGCTCATCTACGAATAAAAAAAAAAAATTTTTAAAAAGGAAGAGGAGGCATAGGTTAAAGAATGCCTGCATTTCATGCAACTTCTGAACAAAACATCTAAGAATAGAATACATAAATAGAGAGTATATTGGTTCCTGAAAAATCTATATCTACAATCCCATCAACCAGAATTAATTCTGTCTCAAAATCATAGAAATTTTCAGTGAGTTCAGGACAGCATAACTTCTCACAGCATGGAAATCACCAGCATCGCATGGAGAATTACACAATATAATAATTGCTGAATCCATTCAAATTATAATATCACCCTTGCATGAGCCTCTAAGGTCAAAAGTGACCTCGGCACCTTGCTACCTCAGTTTTCAAATAATCTCCACATGGAAAATCATGCTAGTGAAAGATTTTCCAACTACAAGTGGCACTTAAATTACGCACATAACTTTCAAGACATCAATATAATTCCACTTCTGAAATGAGTGTCATTGCAGTTAACGAAGCAAACAATCCAGCTATACATACCTTTAGATCCTGACTTGCGATTGTTCTCTTTCGGGATTTCTTTCTCGTTTTTTGGGAAATAATTCTCGTAGTCTACAACCAAGCATCATAAAAAGAAAAAAAAAAAAAAAGGCAATCAATACTTTGCAACAATCAAATGAAAACCCCATAATATAGACGATTATATTATCAAAATACCCAATATTTCTTACTTCTTTTCTTAGGCGCTTCACTGCAAAAAAGCCGCTGGAACCGAGAATTCGCAACAATGGAACTAAACACTGACAAGTATGAATTGGAAACAAGCAGCCTCCCAGAGCCAGATTCTATCGAAGTCAAATAACCCATCACAAGCCCTAATCTCTGATCAACGCACGCATTTTCGGACAACAATTTATTCGAAGGCATTAGCCTGACACCGTAATTACCAGAAACAACATTCTACAGACAAATAACCGAGAAAAGTAAGGAAATAACACACAAATGAACACATACATAGCTCCATGTGTAGGAAAACTTAAAAATTGAATTGAGAGTTTACTCTGTGAAGCGCAGATCGAGCGGAGAGAGCGATTGAGCGTCGGAGGCGTAAAAATATCATGGTGTAGATGATCTGAACATGAATTGACCGGAGATTAAGAAACCCTAGAACGAATCAAAGGAGTTGTTTGGCGCGATCGAATTCAAATAGGGCTCCCATATTTGAAGATCCTCAACCGTAGGGTCCCGAGTTGGGGAAGAACAGAGCTGCAGCATGAAACAGAGCAACAGTTTTGTTAATTGGATAATATGATAGACCAAACCGCTCTGGTTTCTGTATCATTTTTTTTTTTTTTAATGTTTGGCTTAGTTTTTTTAAAAGTTTTTTTGCTTAATTTTTTTAAAAAGTTAATTTATTTAGCTTTTTATTATAATTAATTAATTTTTTTATATATTTTTTCACATTTATTTTTAAAAAAAGCCAAAAAACGTGATTTAAAAAGCTATTTTAAGATTTTCTTACAAAATATTTACGGTAAAACATCTGATGTTGTCGGTGATCCGAAAGGATGATCAATTTAATTAAAGTTGGAAAACGTGGTTTTTTCTTGTTTTATTAATATATGTTTAGTTTATAAGTAATTTTTAAACTTTTTTTGTAGTTATTTTTTGTTTTTTAAAATTATTTTTATTTTTGAGTTTAATTTTTTTATCTTTTCAATACAAGTTTTAAGAAAGTCAATAATCACAAAAAGCCAAAAAAGCAAATTAAGTTGGCTTTTTCTTCATCATCCAAACTTTAAAAAAATTTGTTTTTTTGATTCTCATCATGAGAGAAATTTTAAAATACATTTATTTGAAATAATATTTAAAAAATCTCATTAAAGACAAAAAATGTGTATAAAAAAAGCTAAACCAAAAGCAATTGTGTTATTTTTTATAAAAAAAATATATAGTTTTCTATTCTTAATAATGTAAATTTATACCAGTGGTGTTTGGCATTACTGAAACTAATAACTTATAAATTATAACTTGTAACAAAAGTTGTAAGTGATTGATAAAGATTGTAATTTGTAACTAAAATATAAAAAAATAGTAATAACTTATAATAAAAATTATAAGTATTTATAGCAGAAGTTATGAGTATTTATAAAAACTTGTAAATTATAACTAAAATTAATAAAAAAAAATTAAAAATTACTAACAATAATTTTGTCAAACACCCTCACTATTATATAAAGGCAACAACTTATTTTGTGGAAACACTACATTGAAACCTATTCTTACTTTTATTATTTTAAAATTACCCTTAAAAAATTATATTTCACTAATGTTCTATGTTTCAATAATTTTTTATCCAATAAGTACAAAAGCATTAAAGTAAAAAGATTCTACATAACTATTTTAAAATGCATTCTTTTTTTCAAATTTAAATCAAACTAAGTCTTTGTCTCAATTAATTAGGGTTGACTATATAAATTTTTTTACGTTATTTTACTATGTTAAGAGACATATTTTTAGTTTATTTTTTTAATACGGCATGTCATGTGAATTTAGGTCTATTTTTTCCTTAATATTTTTATTACTCATGATCTTGTCGTTTTTTTTACTACTACATCAACTGATCTATTTTGTATGTGTCAAAATCATCTTAATTTATTTTTTCTCAACTTGTTATCAATTGGTGCAACTTCTACCATTCCACAAATCTTTTCATTCATACTTTTATCTTTTCTAGTCTTATTACACATCTACCTTAACATTCTTATTTCTGTAATATTTATTTTATTTATGTGATATTTCTTAACAGCCTAATATTTTATCCCATATAAAATCGTTGGACTAATAGCTATTTAATAAATTTTTCTTTTAATCTTGTAGGTATCCATTGATCACATAAAATTTCAAAAGCACTTCTCTACTTGAGCTAATCAACTTTGATTCTATGGAGTACATCATTTACAGCATCTCCATCTTTGTTAATAATCGAACATAGATAACGAAAATATTCACTTTTAGGTATCTCTTGATTTTAAATATTTATTTTTTCACAATTTATACTCTTATTACTACTAAAATTATATACCATATATTCAGTTTTGTTTCTACTCACTTGAAACTATTTTAATTCCAAAGCATCTCTTCTCATTTCTAACTTAATGTTAACCTCTCTCATACTTCCATCCATTAAGAGAATATCATTAGTAAGCAAATACACACCATGGAATCTCATCATGAATATATTTAGTCAATTCATCCATAATTAAGGCAAAAATATAAGGATTTAAAACAGATCTTTAGTGTAATTCTACTGTAATTGAGAATTCACTTGTTTTTCCTATAATTAATTTAATTTTGCGGCAGTTCCATCATACATATCTTTTATCACATCAACGTAATCCTCTTGTCATTTTTTCTCTCTCCAAAGCCCACCATATGATATTTATAGACACTCTATCATAGGTTTTTTCTAAATCTATAAAAATCATACAAAGACTCTCTTATTTTCTCTATACTTCCATACTGTAAGGAATTTTAACCATGGTCTAATTCGTTTTTAATTTGAAAAATTTATGACAAATTGTTATTTATATTATTTATATTTTATTCGTTGATATTTTGATACTTATTCTTTTCGAGTTGTGATTTGATATTACAACGCAGCGAAAAGGAGTAGAAAACGTCGAAAAACTGCAAGTAGTGTTAGACTGCTCGATAGACCAATCGAGCGGTCAAGTTCAGTTCTCGGTATCTCAGAAGTCTGTACGCGTCAGAGCATATTTTAAGTTTTGGCAGCCAGGTTTTTTGGTGTATGTTATAAATAGGCGGCTATGGGTTCATTTTTATGAGCCTTCATTATTATTGCTATAATTTCTAGCCACAAGAGAACTTCTAAGGTGATTCAACATACTTGCAAGCTAGTTTACGACTTGATAAACATTTAGCTTCCGCGAAATTAAGTCAATCATCAAGGATTCAAGCCTTTGATGATCTGTTCGTGTTCGTGGAGTCTCTTGAGAGGAGTCTCAAGTGTCGAAGTCTGGTGGAGAATTCTATTAGTATTGAAGTTCGATAGTGAGTTCTAGCGGCAGTCAAGCATGGAGTTGGTGCACGTGAATTCGACAAAGATAGGCTTACTACTATTGGTTGTAGGTGCAACGTCCGGATTGTAAGATTTCTTTGTAACCAACGTTTGATATAGTGTTTGATTTTCTAGATTCAGAACGATCTTGTGATTTTTACCTGGTTTTGAAATTTTTACGTAAAAATCGTCGTATCATATGTGATTGTAGTTCCTTTACTTTTTTGCTTGTATGTTTGATTGTTTAGCTTTATTTGTGACGTTTGACTTGTTTAATTAAATCGATTAGTTCAAATCAATTTTATAAACGGAGTTTTTCATATATTATTCTATAAAGGGAGAACACTTATTTGATGTTCCTCAATATTGAAGTTATATAGGTCTTTTTTATTTTTCTTAAATTACACTCCGCCCTTTAACTGTCCATTTTCTCTCTCTCTACAAATCAGCCTGTAAATTGCCCACTCTTTCCAAATCTGTGTTCTGTGTCCTATCTTTGTTTTTTTTATTTCTTTGTATTTTGTCATTAATTTTTAATATTTTAAAATAAGTTGAATTGTACATGCATCGTGTACCCGATGCTAGTCTCTATTAATCTACTTAGTAAGGGATTGCTTTTATAATTAATCTATCAGGCATAAAATCAAATTGATTTTTTGATACTGTTATTATTAGTTTTAGACACTATTCAATCACTATTTTCTATAATTTTATCGTATGACTTATTAATATAATACCTCTATAATTGTTATGATTTTGAATATCTCTTTTATTTTTATATATTGGTACTATAATACTCTTTTTCTATTCTTTGAACATTTTTTTAGTCATTATAATTTTATTAAATAATTTTTTTAATCAAGGCACTCCCAGTTCACTTAAATATTTTCACATCTCCACATAAATACAATCTAATCCTAAGATTTTTGCTTAAAAATATTATATTTAATTTAATTTTAAAATTTAATATTTTTAAAATAAATTAAATATTGCACATGTATAACGTGTGCTCGTGCTTGTAATTTTAAAAGTATACCCCTTATAAACTAACATGAAAAATACTAAAAAATTTAAAAAAGAAAAAAACAATTCCAAATGTAGGCTCTCACTTCTTTATTTTGCTTTTACTTTTTTATTTTTTTTTATTTTTTTTTATTTTTGAACTATAGTGAGTCCATTTAAAAGCAGGAAGCTTCACTAATTAAAAATGAAAATATGTTCACCTACTCCATGAAAGAGTATCACCACGCAGGTTACCTCAGGAAAAGTTTATTATAAAATTAATAGTGTTAGCTAGGCTTATAATTTACTGTTATCATTTATTATTTATCATGCTTATTGTAAATGGGTCGTCTCTTATCAATATATTTTTTTAAATAATAAATACATAAATAATTATGGGCCAAATTACTAGGGCATATAGCTTGAGCAAACCAATGTTAAGAATAGGGATAAAAGAAAATCAATGCGAAACTTCTCAAAATTAGTACGACACCCGAGCTACTCATGAACAGTCAACCTCACAGTAGACCTACTCGAGTAGTAGACCCACTCGGGTACAATAAACCTACTCGGGTACAGTAGAGTTACTCAGACAGTAGACCTACTTGGATACAGTAGAGCTGTTCGGGTATAGTAGAGTCACTCGAGTACAGTAGAGTTACTTGGGTACAATAGAGTTACTTACAGTAGATCTACTCGGGTAGAGTTGAGCCACTCGGGCACGATTGATCTACTCTAGTACATTTCACCTGCTCTAGTACGGTCGGCTCGCTTGACAGTCGAGCCACTTGGCTGCCCTTTTCAGGCGAGTGGTTCAACCTACATGCAGAACTCTATTTTGGCGACAAGAATTATTTCTTCTTCTTAATTACATGATTTAAACAATACATCCGCTCGAGTTACTCAGGACCCGAGCTACTCACCCCTCCAGTAGCTCCGGTACAATACTTTTGCTCATAACACGAGTCACTCATGACCCGAGTTACTCACCCCTCTAGTAGCTCGGTTGCAATACAGATACTCATAAATTGAGTCACTCAAGACCCTAGCAACTCACCCCTTCAATAGCTTGGGTACACAACTTTTGCTCATAACACGAGTCACTCATGACTCGAGCTACTCACCCCTCTAGTATCTCGAGTGCAATACTTCTGCTCAGAACTCGAGTCACTCATGACCCTAGCTATTCACCCATCTAGTAGCTCGGATGCAATACTCATAACTCGAGTCACTCATGATGACCCGAGCTGCTCGGGTATTCTTTCACTTAACCAGTGTCAACTATTCTAACCCAAGTACTCAAATGATGACATAAACTACTCATTCCACTGGTGACTCGAATTACTAGGGATCCGAGCTGCTGGGACCCCCTATAAACTCGGCCAACTAATATCGTTGTTCATCGTGCAGAGGCAGAAGACATTCCATAGCACAGGCTATAAAGCGTAGCCCTGACTACGAATGAAGACCTTCCATAGCACAGACTACGAAGCGTAGCTCTTACTATGAATGAAGACTTTCCGTAGCACATACCATGAAGACAGCACATACTGTATTATTACCATGGCATAGACCATGAAGACAACACAGACTGTATTATTACCACGACACGGGTCGTGAAGACAGCACTGACGTAGCTCTGACTACCTAATCATGATGACATAGCACTGACTATGTGGCTCAGCACAGACTGAACAACCAAGATATAGTACAGACTATATAATTATAGATTCATCTGAGAATCGAAAGACCATCCCAAAGACAATGAAGACAATGGCAGTACAATCCTGCACAGGACGTAGTGAGACATGTTGTTTGGTGGCTAAGGATTAGAATTTGTCAAGCTATGAGACAAACCCACTCGACTCACTCGACCCGAGTGGGTCGGATACTTGACCCGAGCGGGTCGGGTACCCATGTGACACTCGTCGGCCGACCTAGTTGAGTTGGAATAGAATACTACTTGGTTGATTATTGGATAGAATCTCTTGATTTTCTGATATCGCCTCTCATGATTCGATTCGATCTCTTAGAAGAGTCTTATCCGAACTCCAACATAGCTCCTCTGAGTGCTATAAATAGGAGGGATAGTCATGTTTTTGGATCAATCAAATTTTGATAGCGGAATACGTTCATACTGTCAATATTCCAAACTCAGCTAGCCCTTCTCTTTCACCCAACCTCGTCTTTTTCCGTTTTGTATTTTTGACTATTTTACAAATTTTACCTCTCAATTATTATTTATTATTTTCAAAAGAACCCTACACATATCAAGTGAATGTGACCACTCTTTTATTGGAGGACACACTAAGATATTGTCTGCTTTGTGTTACGTGGCACGTATTGTTTTTATCTTCTCTTTCAAAAAAAATATCTTTTGATGGATTAAGGGTGATGCACACCTTACAATGTGAGTTTAGAAATCCAAACAATGCGGGATTCATATCCTTTATGTTATCCTCGCATTTTAAGCCAAGTAAAATACAAATATATGGAGTGCAAAATAAGTTTGCAGTGACAGATAAACAACAACAATTAGTGGGTGAAAAGCAATTCTGGTGATTTTCACGAATGTGGAGGGTAACATTGGTATTTAATTTGATTCAACTGATTAATTCAGGTCTCTTTTGGGGTAAATTGATAATTTATTGGGCCTATTTTTACTTTTTGTATTATTCTTAATTTGGATCCCTAAAGAGGAAATGAAATTAAGCAAAAAGAAAAATCTAACTTATTTTTGTTTTTTTCTATTTTTTAAAAGGTCTTAGTCACTATTCTTTTACTCTTTTGATTTATATCAATACAAATAATCGAAAAAGGAAAAAATATGAAATAAATAAAAGGTGGAAAAAACTACAAATATAATAAATAGCATAAAATAAGTTAACGATTATCTTTAAAAAGGCCTCAACATTTTAGGTCCGTTGTTTAGAAAAAATTTATTTTCTATCCTTCATGTATTGCGCTAAATCAATCTGAATTACATATTTGTATGAATTTTATATCAAAAATGATAAAATCCACACAAATGTATGGCGATATTAGTTTGGGATAGTAGAATAATTGCTCCCATCTTAGGAAACTCTCTGTGTGGGAAGAAAAATCACATTGGTATAATAATTATTACTATGATTTTATTATGGTTGTTTTCATAAATTACTATATATTTTTTAAAATTATAATTGTTTGACTTTAGTTATATCGAATTAATTTTTTTTCCCTTGGCTGATGAGAGCATAATGAATTAACAGTGATAGAAAAAGTCAAAAGTACACAGAATTTATTATCACACAAATTAATCTTAATCATTTATATACATATGTGTTAAAAAAAATTCATCAAAATGACAGACTGATCGATTGGTTTTAATACCGATCAATTAGTCTGTAAAAATACAATGCGTAGGATTGATGTTAGATCGATCAGTTTAAAACAATATTACATGTAGTAAGAGACAGATCGATCTCGATTCAAGATCTATAACAGATCAATATGTTTGTCAGACGAATTAATCGTTCTGTTGTGGGACTGCACATTTAATCTTAGTTAAGTTGCAATTCGTTGTTAGATCTAATAGAGTTTTATCGCATAGTTTTAGGCTAAAACATTATTCTTATATTTTTTCAAAAAAATTTTGTGAAAAATGCGAGTCTGTGAACGTAGGCACAACTTACTGAACTATGTAAGATCTGTGTCTCGTATTCTTATTATTGTTTCTTACTTGTTTCTATTTTTTTGTGATTTCTGCGTGATTCAAGTAATCTGTGGAGATATTATCGTGATTAATATCCCTTAACAACTGGTATTATGACAGTATTATTCTAATTATTTCACAACTAGGGGAGCTATGTGTATTTTGGGTCTTATATCATATGAATGACCGATATCATTTTATATGGTTGAATATGATAAAACAAATTTAATTATTAAAGTGGCATATGGTGAGCCCATAAGACCTTGTTTGATTCATATTCCTTATATTACTTAACTGGTATCATTTTATGTCCTAATTAATTTTGATCAAGGAGGCTTAGAACTATGAAGCCTTGTTTGATTTGGCAATTTTAGAACACTGTGTGAAGAGATGTTGTCATTTAATAATGTAGTAGAAAATATTTCAAGTGAAATCGTATTGATTTTACATTTTTTGAATAAGTAAAAAAACAAAAAAATAAATTACTTAATATATATTAAATATTTTTATTTGTCAAACATACAATATTAAGCAATGACACTTAATATCTGGAGAGTACCTACTAATTTTAGTTGCTTGTGTGGTCGCATTTTGTTCGTTCAAATAGAAAACTGAAAATGTCAGCTGATCACCAATCCCCTAACCACATGAGTGCCTTTTTTTGCCTCTTCCTCTTGCGTTTTTGGTATTTTGTTTTGAGGGATTTTGCTGATTTTTGTCTTCTATGATTTTTTAAAATTTATTTTTTAACTAAATCTTTTATTTTTTAAAATTGTTTCGATGAAATGAATTAAAAAAAATTTTAAAAAAATAATATTCTAAATTATTTTATATGTAGCGAAAAAAAAGTAGCATCAGTTGTTAATTTATTTTAGATTTAAACAATCACAAACAATAATAAAAATAAATCAATCACACAAATTAGATGCTCGCAATTTTTTAAGTGGAAAATCCCTACTTAAGTAAAAATCACGGGACTAATCCAAGTTCAGGCAATCAAGCACTAAACAATTGAATAGTTACAAAGCACTACTTTACAGACTTTGATCAAATTCTCAATTCAAACGTTTTAAGCTTGTTTGCCGAATTCACGTATACCATTCTCAGCTTGATCACTGTAGCAACGAATCCTTATAGTTTCGCACGTATCGAATCTTCAATACTTCACACCAATGGAATCCTCTATCGGTAAGTTTAGAAATCCATTTAAGTCGAACACGAATTTTATTTGTTCTTTTTGAAACTTGAAAGACAATTAGAAATATAACTTTAGATCTATGTTCTCAAAGTATATTTTTCGAACTTGGTGTATGTCTTCTTATAAAGGTAAACAAATCTAGCCGTCCGAATTTTGATGAAACTGAAACTGTTAAAAGTTCGCTCAAATGAATTATCCACCGCTCGAGCGGTCAAATTGCAGTTTCTATTCTGCGTGCACTGCACTTGCTCGAACCTATTTTATTCACTTGTACTTAGAGTTTTAGGTGTTCTATTTCATTTTTCTGATATGAATAAAATTCTGACTTAATATTTTTAATACAATTGAAACTCTAAACACATTGAGGCTCTTAACTTCAAGAGGAGTTTTAATAATCTTATAACTTCTAAACAAAATAGAATTTTTTTCATCTAGAATTATAAAAATAACTAAACTCCTTCGATAATAGAAATTTTACATTAAACAGAATTATCAGAATTTAAATAAAATCAAGACCTAACAAAAATAAAAAAGTTCGATAAAAAGATAAAAAAATTCACTAAAAACAAAAATAGACAATATTAAATTTGGTTTATTAGCTTATTTTGAATTATTTTTATCTTTTTAAAAAAAATTTATATTTTAATTAAAAAAATTATTTTTTCGGTTCGTGGATGAATAAAGTTAAAAAATATAATAGTTGACAAAACGATAAATTTATTTTACTAAAAACAAAAATATTCAAAACAAAATAAACAAACAAATAATTATCCCAAATAGGGCCATAAACACCATTTTAGAATAAAAGTGAAGAACTTAACTTATTTTCATCAAATGATGATTTATTTTTTTACTATGTGAGTGTTAATTCGTATGAGAGATTAAAAGGGAGAGAACCAATTTTTTTTAAAGCTTTCTTTGTGTCAATTTCTTTTGTGTCCTTTGTCCAAGTAGATGGTTAAGGTAAAAATGTAATGATCCAAATAGAGTATTGATTTAATAATTTAAATAAAAAATTTAATAACGCGATTTAAAATTTTAAGTTCAAATTATTAGTAGTAGTTCAAAATTTTCATTATATATCAAATTTATTTTTTATTTCCCACTGATGTGAGATGGAGTGTCACAATATCCCTCACTCAAATACACAACGCTCTTATTGCATGGTTCAACTTCTTCTCCTATTTGAAAAGTAGATAACAGTCTATTAGTAAACACAAAGCAATCCATTAGCAAGTAAAATGTCTATAATCTCAGGGTCTCTATCTATCTCCGGAGCATCTACTCTTCAATTCACGCTACTACGAAACCCTACATAGGAACTAATATTGGATCTAATACTATTTGTAATGATCCAAGTACACTACTGGTTCAATAACTTAAATAAATAGTATAATAACACGGCTTAAAAATTTAAACTCGAGTTATTAGTAATAGCATAAAATTTTAATTATAAACAAAACATAATTTATATATCCCACGGCCCAAATCTTGATTCCAGCTTCGGCCCATTCAAGATCTGGCCTCCTTCAAAGTGAAAAATTCTAACTTATTTTTATCAAATGATGAAATTATTTACCAAAAACGAAAAGAAACAAACACAAATCACTTATTGACTTACTTTGGAAACATTTTTATTCCTCTATAACTTTTTAAAAAAATATTTTTTCAGTTCGTCTTAATAAAAACAACTAAATAAGTAAAGAAATTGTGACTAAGGGCCCGAATAGTAACTAACTTAAAAATTAATTATTTTTATTTTTTTACATTTGTAGCTAAAAAACTAAATTTGGTTCAAAATAGATTGTTGTGTAACTAAGTTTTATGCTAACTTTTTTAAAGTTAGTTGTTTGAGTAAAAAGCTAATTTTTTTTTGTTCAAAGTAGATAATTTTACCATTTTATATATTTAACATTAATAATTATATGTAATTGATAGTGGTAGTAAATAAATTATAAATAAGATATATTGTTGTATTTTGAAAGTGGTAGGAATTTAAATAGAATATTCTGGGAGTTTTGTTTTGATTTGATATTTTTGCTTAATTTTTAGCTTTTTTGCTTAATTTTTAGTTTTTTTATTTTTTTACCAAATGAGCAATTTTGGTTTTTTGGTGTTTTTTAGCTAAAAAAATCAAAAAATTCAGCCAATCAAGACTTAACAAACATTTTTTTTAATACTAAAATGAACAAAAAGAAACAAGCCATTATTCCAAACGGGTTTACAAAAAGAATATGTATGAAAGGAAGCGGCATCAGTAAAGAAAGAAAAAATGGTGCCAAAGTGAGTGACCAGAATGGACGTATGATAGAGAGATTTGTTTTGAATTAGCAGATTATTAGAGGGTGACAGAGCTATTATGGTAAATAGAGTTTCTTGATTTCAAAGGCAGAAAAAGTTGGAAACTGACCTTTATGGGAAAAAATATTTAGGTACCGATGGGGTACCACACTGTTCTAGATATTTGGTATTCTAAGAACATTTTTAATATTATTTTGTAAAATAATTAGTTAAGATATAATAAAAAATATATTCTTTATTTTAATTAATTATATATATATTTCAAATATTCACTCAAACATTGCCCTTTATTGTAGCTATTTATTTAAACCAACTTAACAGATTTTTCTTTCTGAGGTAAAATCACCCCTTAAATTTGTTGAAATCCAATCTCTCTCTTCAAAAATACCAAAAACTTAATCAGAAAATATTTCCGATGCTGACTTCACAAAAATACCAGAAACGTAATCAGAAACCTAATCACAAAAATCCAATTTGTTGATCTCGACTCTGGCATCTCCGACGCCGACTTCACTTCCTCCGGCTAACGTTCCGATGAAACCTATTATTCTAGCACCTTGTCGACACCAGTGGAGAGGGAAGGAGACAAGTTCGAATCGAGCAAACTGAGTTTGAGTTTCACCGCCTGTGTCCGCACCAATGGAGAGGGAAGGAGACGAATTCAAAATCGAGCAACGCGATGGAGCTCGTTTGGTGGCCCTCGGCACGGGTGATGGAGCTCGCTCCGACGAAACCTACCGTTCCAGCGCTAAAAGAAGGGGAAATAGGGAAGAAGATGAAGAAAATAGGGCGGGAGAGAAAAGGAGAGAGACTATAGCGAGTCAAGGTCAGTTAGCTAAATATGGCTAGCAAGATTGTGTTCTGTATAATGGCAAGCTATTTTGGATTGCTTGTTCGAGTTGAAAAAAGTTAGTTAAGCTCGGTATTTTAGCTAATAGGTGTAATTTGCATTACTTGTTAGAGCCTTCTAAGTACATGTTTGATTGAATAAATTAGATATAAAATTAAATTATATATTTTATGAAATTATATTTTTTTTTGACTAGAATTCAATAAATAGTGGTAGAATTATGCATTCATTAAATTATTAATATAATAAAATGTAAAATAAATAATGTTTAAGAGAATATTATATTATTAATTCATTTATTAATAGTCTTATAGGACTACTTATCAAGTAAAATTATATATTTTTTTAGTATTAATCAAATTAATTAAATATTACCTAAATGTTAGTTACTTCCATTCCACCTTCCGTGTGCTCCATTCTCTTTTTCCTTTCTTAGTTAAGAGATGAATAGTGCTCATCTCCGGTTGGAGATTAAATTAATATTTTCGTTTTTCTGTTTTTAACCCTTTTAACATGTGTTTGTAATAATTTTCTTATATAATTTTTAAAATGTCAACTTAATCAAATATATTTTAAAATTTCTCTTTAAAAAATTAAAATTTTTAACAAAACTTGTCAAAAAATTCAAATAAAAAAAAATCACTTGACGAGTTTTCATTGACTGAAGGTACCAATTATTCATGACAGCGTGGTACCAATTGGTACCTAAATATATCTCTTTATGGGGAGGCCCATTGATGCCCAAGGGGTTGGACAGGGACTTGACCTCCTTCCTCCACGATCGATCAATCTGGATCATCCATGGTTGGAGTGAAGAAAAATCCTGCAACTGTCTCACCTAATCACCTACTGAAACTGCCAACAAATTCTCCTCCAACTGAATTATCCACATTACCCTTCATTTTTTACATTAATACCTCACTAATTAACATTAGTTTCATGTTACCCTGGTTTTTCAATTCTTGAATTTATTTTGTAATAGAATTCCAATAAAATTCTATGATTCGTGGTTCAATCTACGAGTCGATTCACTGTTTGCATAATTCGATTCATGAGTCGATTTAGTTTGCGATTTGTGTGATTATTAAATTATCATATTTAACGGATTTCAAATGCCTATTTAACTCCTTTTTTTAATTTTAAAAATACGCACCGTGATACAACTCATTGTGTTATTATGGAAATAAGAAAGAAGTGTATAACTTGTTGCTCATTTGCTTAGTAGAGAATATATAATAAGAATAAAGTTAATTAAACTAAAGCTCCATTTACTGAACTTACTTGTTTTGAAAAAAATTCTATTTACTAGTTAATTATTCTAAAAGATCATATTTTAAAAATTATTAACGGCATAAACAGTTTTACCCATCTCCCATAAAAGTGATAAATAATAGATTTTGGGTGATTTAGCCCAAAGTCCTATTTTTATGAGTTACTTGTAATTAAGTTTAAATTCAAAACTTTTAACCCAAGAAATCTTATTATAAGATGAATGTTCTAAATTGCTCTTTTTTTTTATTTGGTATTCATCCCGTGCTAAATTAAATAGAAATGACTCATAATATTTGGTCTACAACTAAGCTACCATTCCTAATATAAATGCATCATTACATGTTTTAATTTTTATCATTGTTAGGATCTTTCAAAATGAAATAATTTATTTTATTATAGTAATATTTAAACTTTTCTAAAATAAAATGTTCTATTAAGGTATTGTTATTATTTTGAAAAAATGATAAATGTTCCATTATGTTTTTATATAGGAGAATTTTTATAGTTAATGATGCAAGAATTTAAAAAATTACATATTTTAATAATGTAAATTTCATGTGAAATGGATAATATAATCTTAATATTATTTTTTTTGAAAATAAGAACAATAATCATAAAAATGTCTTCATTTTTTAAGTTGTAAATGTGCTAATATTTAAAAAATAGTAATATTTTAAAAATCTGTCATGGTAATATTCTTA
This sequence comes from Heliamphora exappendiculata, assembly GCA_034768845.1. Taxonomy (NCBI): domain Eukaryota; kingdom Viridiplantae; phylum Streptophyta; class Magnoliopsida; order Ericales; family Sarraceniaceae; genus Heliamphora; species Heliamphora exappendiculata. Next base: position 18,819,848 of record JAOTRH010000022.1, read on the forward strand.
ATTTTTAAATATGTAAATGTTCACATATTTTAATATTCTCATATTTCTATTATTTGTTAGTAAAACTTCAAATAAGGGCATAACAGTCCAAATTTATGAAAAATTTTAAAAATTAAAATTTTAAATGAGGGCATAACCGTCCAAATTTATGAAAAAATTTAAAAATAGAATCTTGTGAAATAGTAACTTATAACTGGGATTTAACTCAATACAATCCGTAAAAATAGGACTCCATGATAATTAACTCATAGATTTTTGGTGGCATAGCATTGATGTTTAGTTTTGTGTTTTAAGTTTTAAAATTTTATAACTTTTGTTATATATATCTATTTTTAATTATATTTATATTTTTATAACCTACTCATCATAAATTATAAAACAAAATTCATAATGAAGATAAAATTTTGAAAAAAAAAACTAAAAATAAGAAACTTCTTAAAAATGTACAAATATTGTATACATAATATTAAACTAGTAATGAGAAACTAGAAGGGAAAAAAATGAGAACTTTCTGAATTGATATTTAAAATTTGAGACTAGTGTTAAACATATAAAATGTGATATGAAGTGGGAAATTTTTTGTTTGTTCAAAATGTAAAATATTGTATAACATAGCATCCAAAAAATGAGAAGTTTCCATTTTTAGATGTAAAAAATGAGAACTTTCTCATTTTCTTCAGTAAGTTATCATTAAAAAATTTACCCAAAAAAATGATAATTCTATTAAACAAATACAATGATAATACTGTTAAAAATCTAAACTCAGTTAATGTTAATACAAATTAAGTTTTAATTAAAACCAAAAAAAAAGAAAACCCTTTTTACTTTTATATATATATATGTGTGTGCGCGCGCGCACATGTGTATATATATAATAATTTGTAAAAATTAAAATAAATAAATAATAAAATCAACTCAAAAAAAATTATAACTGAAAAGATAAAATCATAAAAATTAGTACTTCTTATTACAATAACTCAAAATTATAATTAAATACAACTTCTTTTGCATTTTTTGTTACAAAAGTACTAATAAAATCTGTGTAATCTAGCTCATTCATCATATCATTCTCAATAGATAACATGGTTCGTCTATTTAATCTTTCTTGTGACGTAGTTATTCGAAAATAAGTTTTGACCAATTTTAATTTTAAATTTTTTTTTTGTCATAGGCAATTGTAACCGGTATAGTCAAAAAATTTTTATAAACATTTCATATGAGAAAATACTAAATTAGTTAGGGATTATCATATTAGACTCTTGTTCTCGACAGTGCACAGTGGGCCTTTATGTTTTAACTATGCTTTGAGAGAAAAAAATAATATTAGGCTATTTGTTTGTTAATTCAGTTTGGTTATATGCAAAAAAATTATATATATAAATGCTTAAAATTTTGGGACCCTAAAAGTTTATCAAAATTTAGGAGCTTAAAACCATGATTTTATTGGCTTTAGCCGAACGCTGAACTAGTATATACATATATATATATATATATATTTTAACTAGTATATTGACACTCAAAAAATAATATAAATATTTAAAATAAAAATATACGATTATATATAACAATAATATTACAATAAAAAATCAAAAGAAAAAAACTTTAACAAATAGAAATTATATATTTATATACCGTTACATTTTAGTTAGGGCTAAAACAATCCAAAATACTACTAACTTTTTTAAAATAAGACCTCATAGAATAGTAAAAAGTAATTAAGACTTATTCCTAAATAAACACTCAAAATAGGACTCACCAAATATCCCATAAGAATAAAGCAAATCTTATAGGTTCTTAATCTCTTCTTTTATTTCTTTTGTATGTAAAAAAATGTTAACATACATCTTTAATTTAAGAATTTAAAAGATGTAATAATACTTTTAGTAAGTATTTTTTATTATTGTTTTAGTGAAACATTTATAGCTTAATATGATATGAGTAAGATTATAGCTTAATATTCTATTTTATGAATTTTAAAAATATATATATTATATTTTTATAAAAAAATATGGTAAATTGGATTTGAGTGAAAACATCTTGTAATGAAAGTAAAACATCTTCTTCTCAAATAGATTACATAATCTTATTCTTATTGCATAATTTGTGTCAATATTAATTTTATTTACTTATCAAATGTAAATAAACTAAAACATATTGTATTTATATGTAAATTTTATGCTTAATTTTATGATTCTTAATTCAATTTATGATTTATAAAACTAAAATTTTAATTCACAATTTAGCAACTATTATCACAAATATGTTGTTGAAAATTATTTTTGCACATTATAAAATCATTCTTGTGCATTATAAAACTAAGGAGTGTTTGACAAAATGACTGTTAGTAACTTATAAATTATAGCTTGTAGTAGAAGTTATGAGTGTTTGGTAAAAATTATTGTAGCTTGTAACAAAAAAAAAGAAATTACAAGTTGTAGTAGAAATTGTGAGTATTTAAAAAAATTATAACTTATAATTAAAATTAATAATAAAAAATTAAAAATTATTAACTATAGAATTTCCAAACACCATCTAAGATTTATCAAAACATTTTCGCGTGTTATAAAATAAAATGATATTAAAACCGTGAATGTTTTCAAAACTTTTAACTTATTGATATTAAAACCGGGAATGTTTTCAAAACTTTTAACTTCTTATTTTTCTAGATAACATTGAAAGTGACAATAAAAAATTAAACAAAAAACATAAAAAAAGTTTCCAAACAGGCCGTTAATTTTTTTGTACGAAGTGTCAATTTGGATGGCTTAATCCCCACTCTCTAATCTCCAATTTAAACACTATCAAGTGTCAACCAGAACTATTGGCCTAAGTAACGTAAATAATTTCTTATGCGCGCGGGCGTAAATACACACACACACACACACACACACACACACACACATATATATATATATATAAATTTTTGAATTGTTTGATTAAAAAAATTTTAACCCGAGAATCAAATTACTTACTACATCTATTTAATTTTTTTAAGACCTAAGACAGCACGTGACATAGCCTTCGTTTGGCTGCCGACTTTAAACAGGTTAACATCAGTTTTTTGGTTTTTAGCTTAAAAACCAAAAAGCCAAAAAACATCATTTTTTAACCCCCAGCTTTTTGCTTATTTACATTTAGGCTTTTTGATTTTTTTTATAACAATTTTCAATTTTATCATTCTTTTTTTTGGACAATTAATTTTATCATTCTATATATAAAATTACACAAATTTCAACCAAACAATCACACCCAAGCTTATTTAGGCTGAAAGACAACTATAAAATTTCACATTAAATTCATTTGACTTTTTTAATATCTTAAAAGTTTCTATTTTTTCACCCAAACGAACTTTTTAACTTAAAATACTTAAAACCAAAATACAGGCTTAAAGCCATGTTGCCAAACAAAGGCATAACCGAATCAACCATGCTCATGAAAATCGTATTAAGTTTAATCAACCCTGCCCATAAAAATCGTATTAATTTGGTTCATGGGTTTTTCGACTTAACCCATCCAATTAATTAATCTACTGTATGAAAAATTTACAGTATATCTGAAAACAAATTAAGATCGGGTCATTATGGTAATTGCATGTCATTCTCCCTATCTAGCTAATTGTGTTTTTTACGAAATTATTCTCCTGTGTTCAAATAACATGTAGGTCCGGGAAAACCCACTGGGTGGGTCCTTCACGTAATCAATATACAGTGGAAGATAGGAAATTAATAATAATAATTATTATCTTACTTTATCAGCACTCTAAAACTAAGCTTGACCAAAGCACAGAAGGTGGCCATCTCTATGCCACATTACCATTTCCCCATATATACTTTGCTCTTAATGCCCTCTTTTTTCATCACCTAATCTTCATTATATATATGTTTAGCCTCCTTGGTTCATCGCCACTAAAGAAATAGAGATAGAGAGAGAGAAAGAAAGAGAATCTAGAGAGAGAAAGAAATGGGTTCTCAACTTCCTTCGTCTTCTACAATGTCTCTTATTCTTCTCTGTGTTTTATTTCTAATGCCAGAATTTGGATTCTGCATAGCAAGGCATTACACGTTCAATGTACATTATTGCAGAGCTAGTTTTTGTATTGTTGAGTAATGATATGATTATCATATTTGTTAATTACATGTATTTAAGTACCACATGATGTGTCATTTCATATGTGATGCTTATGTCGCATTATAGATTCACTATTTATTTTTAAGTATCACATATAAAAGCCATATCATGTGGTACGGGCTTTAAATATCGACCGTTACGTATCGTATTAGGGGTTTGAATCTCTAATACCGATACTTACTATTATATGGATTGATACTGCCCAATATTAGTCTATACATGACCGTATTACTAATACCGATATATTTTCTAGTACCGCGATTTAAAACTCTAATGGTACCTAAATGTGGCCCCAAAAAATGTGGTCACCGGAATTACTGTTTACTATTGTTATTATTACTTTAATTTGTGTTTGATGTATATATCAGATTAAGACACAAAATGTGACAAGATTGTGCAACACAAAGAGTATTTTAAGTGTGAACGGAAAGTTCCCAGGGCCGCCGGTAGTAGCTAGGGAAGGTGATCAAGTACTAGTTACCGTGGTTAACCATGTCCCCAACAATGTATCCATTCATTGGTATGCAATTAAACCCATTAACCTAATAATTTAATTATATGGTTCTCTTCTTGATAGATTGGCTTCATTTCATGATCTTCCATAAAGTTAGATTTTTTTTTGTTGAATTTTAAGTCAAATTAGTAATGGATGGACACAATTTTCTAGAAATTGGTTTCATGAACCTTTATATTTTGTAAAATTCTGACTATTCATACATTTTTCTATGTTTTTATGTTTTTAGAATTACTAAATAAATATGAGATGGTAAAATAAATTAGCCTTTTTAATACAATCGTTATATTTTTATTCACTAAGACTCAATTTTTTTAAAAAAATATGAAAAATACAATTAACATGAAGGGGGTGATCTTGATCTTGATGATTTGCATGAGTGTGCAGGCATGGAATCCGGCAACTTCGGAGCGGTTGGGCGGACGGACCGGCTTATATAACACAATGTCCGATCCAAACCGGTCAGACCTATACGTACAACTTCACGGCCAACGGGCAGAGGGGCACACTCCTCTGGCACGCTCACATCTCGTGGCTGAGATCGACTCTGTACGGACCCATCATCATCCTGCCCTCCCGCAACCAAACCTACCCGTTCCCGACTCCCTTCAAGCAAATCCCCATCGTTTTCGGTACGGAAAATCTTCAACAACACATTCTTGCAACCATAAAATACACAGAAATTTAATTTCCGTGCCTTTGGATAGCTTTTAATTTAGTTTGTGTTTGGATTAATTTTTTTAATAATATTTTAATTTTTTAATTTTTTTTTGTAAAAAAATAAATGTTAAATAATGGTTTTTTTTGTGAGACAAAAAAGTCAAAAGCCAAGCTAAGCCAAACTAAATGGCTTTTTTTTGTAAAAAAAGCCAAAATACTTGACTTTTAAGTCAGGTCAAACACAGGCTTAGTTTGTAAGAGATTTAACTTTAAAAAAAAAAGATTGTTTAGAATAAGTTTTTGTAAAAACTTTTCTGCTTTTATATTTTTTATTAAAATGTCTAAAATATCTTTACTTTTAATTTTTAATTTACAGTATTTGGGATATTAGCATGATTTTTTTTGTGACTGTGGTTGACTTTTTATGTAAAAATATTATAATAATTTTGTTTGAAAAAAGTTAGGATTTTTGGGATATGTATTAACTTTTTTCTTTCAATCAAGAGGTGAAAAAAAAATTAATTAACTTTTTTATGAAAACTAAACAGTGCAGTTTAAAAGCAATTTTTTTTTAAAAAAAAAATTAGCTTAAAAGTTAGCCCAAACAGAGCCATTCATTGGTATTAAATATTAGAAGTGTTATAAATTTTAATATAAATAAATAATTAGAATTTAATTATATAGTTTATGTGTGGTTAAAATTTAATTTGTGTGCGTATATATATAATATTACTATTTTAGTAGTTACGAATAACTATTTTCTACAGTAATACTACTTAGCATTATTTTGTATGGTACTATTACATGAAAAAAAATTGTAAAATTAATTATTAAAAATAATCTCAATTATTTATATACATATAAAACCCACACATTTACGAGTTTTACGTGCAAATAAATAGTTCAGATCATGCGATTGTTCTGTGTCACTTTTTCTATTTTAAGAATATCCAACTAATCACTATGGGGGTAAAAAAGGCTCTAAATCTAAGAGAATGCGGTAGGTGGCGAGGTACATGTGCTCGTTGGCTGCTTTCTATCACCCAATCTGAGGTTGACGTTTGTTATTGTTAAAATTAATAGTTTATAAATTATAATTTATAATAAAAGTTGTAAGTATTTAATAAAAATTATAATTTGTAATCGAAAAAAAAAATTATTAATTGTAATAAAAAATATGAATACCTAAAAAAATTTATAATTTATAATTAAAATTAATAGTAAAAAACTAAAAAATGTAGCTTTGAGAAACACCCTTCGAATATTCGCCGATAGGCCTGATCGCAGTTCTTAATAAATTTCTATTTATTTTCAAAAAACAAAACACTAATATTATGTACTTAAAAAAAATTTCAAGAATTTTACCTTGAATTCATAATGAATGGCTTAAATTTACTTGTATGTTGTGTGACTCATACTGTAAATAAATCTGAGTCATTCACTTTGAATTCATGATAAATTTTTGGATAACTTTTTTGAGTTTGTAGTAGTGTTGTGTGTGTGTATATATATATATATATATATAGAGAGAGAGAGAGAGAAATAATCTTGTGTTTGTGGGATCACAGGGGAATGGTGGAATGTAGATCCTGAGGCTGTAATTAACCAGGCTATGCAAACAGGAGGTGGACCCAACGTTTCGGATGCATACACCATGAACGGCCTCCCAGGGCCCTTATACAACTGTTCTTCTAAAGGTAAATCACTGATGACAAGTTCGTCCCACACCTCACTCACATAAATAGCTAGTTTTTTTAGGATAAATATATACTCTAACTAATTCAAACTTTTTAAATCTAAAAAATAAGATAAGTTTAACATATATTAATACCATTATTTTCATAAAAAACTTATAAATAGATGTAATTTTATAATTGCGTTAGATGATTAATTTTTTACATTTTAAAACTATTACATGATAATCTTGTTTTAATACTATCAAATAAATCTTTTTCAATTTATGTAACCAAACAATTATTTATCTGTTCATCTTCCTTTCAGTTATGCAATTGGTTAGAGTAGTCACTGGTGGAATTCAAAAATCTAATAACCTATGCAATTGGTTATCTTTTCATCTTCCTTTCAGTTATGCAATTGGTTGTCTGTTCATCTTCCTTTCAGTTATGCAATTGGTTAAGTATTTAACTATATAGGTATTTAACCTTTTTCCGTGTTTATACTTTTAAATTGACAATATAAATACAAAATTTATATGTATGTATAAAAAAAACTAAAATCTAGAGAACACCTTCGTCACTAAATGGAATTTTGTAATTAACCCATGAGTTTGGCTTGGTGGTGAAGATTTATGGAGATTTGTTCTCTTCAAGATTTCAAGTCAAAACTTCTTAAGTGTCATTAATTTTTTAAAATTAATTTATATAATTTTTTTAATTTTAATTAAATTTTCACTAGTGAATAATAAAATTAATTATTTAAATATTAGTCGAGAGTTGCATAAACTCACCCCACACACACACACACCTTCAAATTAGGAAAAAAATGAAATTTTGTAATGTGGAAGTTAATTATTATTTTCACAAATGTTTTGCCCATGCAGATACATTTAGGTTGAAGGTGAAGCCGGGGAAGACATACATGCTCCGGCTGATCAACGCCGCCATGAACGACGAACTCTTCTTCGGCATCGCCAACCACTCCGTCACCGTCGTAGAAGCCGACGCCACCTACGTAAAACCCTTCGTCACCGACGTAGTTCTCATCGCCCCAGGCCAAACCACCAACGTCCTCCTCAAAACCAAGCCTTTCCTCCCCAACGCCACCTTCTTCATGATGGCCATCCCCTACTTCACTGGTTTGGGCACCTTCGACAATTCCACTGTCGCCGGAATTCTCGAATACGACAACCCATTTTCTCACTCTTCCATTAAAAATCTCCCCCTCCTGAAACCAACTCTTCCTCTGCTCAACGCCACCGGTTTTGCCGCTAATTTCACGAAAAGATTCCGGAGCTTGGCCACCGTGAAATTTCCGGCGAACGTTCCAAAAACAGTGGACAAGCAGTTCTTCTTCACGATTGGACTTGGGACCCAACCCTGTCCTCAAAACACGACTTGCCAGGTAGCGGCGACGCCACATACATGATAATGCTGTAATTATTTGGTAGTTTCGAAATACTAAGTATTATTTATTTTTATAATATTTTTATTTAATAACGTAATAAACAAAATTAAGAATAAAATAATATTAATAAATTTTTATTAAGTAAGTAAAAAATAAATGATAAACTACTTAATATATATCAAATATTTTCTACCAGAGTAATAATAGGGTAAATTGACCACCCTATTAAAGAAACTACTTGTAATTATTATTATAATATTTTTAATAGTGTATAATTGATTTTATTAAAAATATAATTAATTTCATAGTAATATAATAATATTCTATTATATAATCAATTTTAACAAATCACACTAGATTATTTTTTCCGGTCTTTGTATTTTCAACATAGTTGATATATTCATATATAATTTTTTTAGAGGGCATGATGTAATATAATTTACAAATTATAAATTTATGTAATTATATTGTGTTAAGTTATTCTACACAATTCCACACAATATATATAGTGTGTGTGTGTTTTTTTTTAAACTAGCTTAAAAATTGCTTTACGAAGATAAATATCCAATTATTTTGTTGTGTTATTTGTTTTAATAGTTGTTTGTTCATCTGATCTCGAAGTGATGTACACAGTACGTCCTCCTATTTTACTTGATTTATTGTAATTATTATGATTCATTTAGGCAAAATTTAGCAAGAGTTTATTGAGTGAGCTGATCAAAATTGTATTGCCTGATATTGCTAATAGAATTGCATTTACCTCAATACAACATCAAGATAATGGTATCGAATTGAAACATAAAGAGGAAAATATTGATCAAGTATGCGAACTGTTTTTTTCTTGCTCGGATCAGAATATCTGATTTATTTTCAGGAGCGAGATCAATTACTGCAAGAAGTCACTGCACCTGGTATTGTTTCAGCGGATTTTAGCTATGATCAAAATCCATTTATGGCAGCTAAAGGCGAAACTTTTATGGCTTTTGTGTCAAGCATAGATAGGCGTCATCAATTGATTTACATTCAACCAGAATATTATACGGAATACCTGGCACAATTGACCGAACAGCTTGAGTAAGAAATTGTTTGTTTCTCAGAAAAGATCAGGAATAAACTTCGAATTTGAATTAATATTATTTCTAGCTTCTATTATTCAAATTCGATATCGAATGATCTGATAGTAAAAGAAGTTGCAACCGGTCTAGCCTGTGTATGCAAATATGAAGGAGTGTGGCATCGTACATTAATCAAAAAGAATCTTGTTACTACCTATGTGATTGCATACATCGATCTTGGAATAACAGAAGAAGTTAAAAAGACCGATATACAATTCAAACATTTACTTGCATACTTTTCTAAATTACCTCGTATTGCTGTTCCTTGTCGCCTTGTGGATATCGACTG
>JAOTRH010000022.1:18829737-18855562 GCA_034768845.1 Heliamphora exappendiculata
TATATAACTATTCTATGTAAAAAAAACCAAAAAACTAAAAGGCTAAAAAGCCTTTGGGTTTTCAATTGATGCTTTTTAACTTTTTTAGCTTTAAGTAAAAAAAAAAATGCTCAGCTTAAAATTGATTGCCAAATGAGGCCTAATTTTTACCTATCTTTGACTTGGTTTTCCTCTTTGTTATCATTTTGCTTCTAATCAAAGCAGTGTTTCTCATGATCATATATGGCTTAGAGATGATGGAATCTGGTGCGATTGCAACCACCAAATCAAACTAGATGTCTCCATCTGGATTCTGGAGCTGGGTCTTTTCTTTATAAACCAAATCAAACTAGATGTCTCCATCTGTGTCTCTTAAATGGGGTGAGTGTTTGGATCTGGGTCTTTTCTTTACCAACCAAATCAAAGTAGACATCACCATCATGTTTGGGTGTCTCAATCTTCTATTGGTAGGAAAGAAAAGTAAGAGTAATGTTAAGGTGACGATATTTGATTATCATATGTGAGTATTATATAATTGTGTCATTTTATGTGTGGTATTTATGTTATTTTATAAATTTATCATTTAATTTTAAATATCACGCGTAGATACTATATCATGACATACTCAAATATAATTATTAAAATATAGTCACCGTTGCATTATTGAAAGTAATAACTTTTCACTCGAAACGCAAATCTTAATCTATATTGTAGGGAGATGAAAAACGACCAAGACAAAGTGGGTTATAAACCAGAGGTATCAACGTCCTTTGATTTGGAAAAAAATCGCCCCGTTTAAAATGTTTCATGTTGCTCAGGTAGAGACTCTTGACCAACTTTATTAATAAGCCACAATCTCAAATCACCAAGACATATTTTTCATTGTGCGAAAACAAAAAAAAGGGTGTGCTCCCATAGTGAAAGCAGACATATTTTGGAATAAATGTGCTTATAATTTTTAGTTGTAACTTCTTATTCTACTGTTATAACAAATACTTATTAACTTTTATTTGAAGTTATAACCACATTTTTAACTATAGTTTATAAGTTCATAATTTCAACTATACCAAACACTTTCAATAACTACATGTAGTAGCAACTCCCAATAAAATTAGTCAGAATAGAATCAGAGAATTGATGAAGGAACAACAGAGAAAGGCCAGAGGCAAAAAGATAAATGAAGTAGAGTTCCACTGAAATCGCATAACAAGCTATGTTTACATTCTTAAATTTGGCACAAATTAAGATTCACATACAACAGAGAACTTTTCAAGCTTACACATTTTTAGGGTCCACATTTGAGAAATTTCTGCTACAGCAAAAGCATGGAGAAGTACTGCTCAAACTCTTTATCAATGGTCAGTTCTGTTGTCAGCTCAGTTTCTGCATTCAAAACAAGGCAATTTCTTCATCATTCGGGATTGGTCAAAAACAAAGGCTTTGGAGGAAAAAAAAGGGCAAAACATGAAGAAAGAAAAAGCAAAACACCGTTTTCTACAGTAGACGGATGGACACAGGAGCATTCGAGCATCAATGACAGATTGAAATTTTGAAATACAACAAGATCAGTTCCTATTAACGAACACCTCGGTTATCATAATCCTCCTACACTTGCAGAAACGCCACAACAAAGATTTATTACCTTGGTTAACACTCCATCTCCCAGACGAAAGAACATAATTATTTGGAGGAGTCTCATTTGAGTTGAGCATATCTTCAAGTTCCTTATCTGTACATAGCTCGTTACTGTCATTTCCATGTTCTAAGCAACTGTAATCCATGCGACTCCCAAATTCAATGAGGTGCTCGTCGAAATCCAGACAGGTGTGTAGTCCAAAATCATTATGAGACTGATCTTTGTCCAAAGAATAGAGGCTATTCTTAGAACTGATGCTGCCCCAATTAACGGATGAACTGGAAGGTCTATCAGATGGATGTGTCTTCGGATACTCTGATTGAATTTTAGCTTCGCCAGATACAGACGTAGCAGAATCCGTATCTCCACCAAAACAATTGCTATCTTCTGCTGAATTCTGGGATGATTCATCATCGTTTGCCCCATCAACAGTTTTACCCTTCATGAGGTGCATATCAAAGTCCTCTACTCTAGCTCTTTCATTCGGCAGAGAATCACACTCTGAACTAAACCCCCAGCACTTATGCTTTGGAAGAGGCAAGCCCGATAGCTCTGCTTGAAATTTTCTTTTCTTGTTCAGGTAAACAATGCCGGATTGCAGTACTTCGTAGACATCAACACTGCATGACGAGTAAAAGGTCAAGAAAAACCAAAAAAGTTCAAAATTTTCAATAACATAAGCAAGCGATCATGATTTTGGCAATTTATTTAAGAGATTTCAAGCAGCAGATCAACAATTTGTCATGTCCGATGGCCAAGAGCTAGCACAAAAAGAAGTTCACCGTGTTTCAACCCTCCCTGTCATGCCATATTAGGCTTCAACACTTGAAGGAAAGAAGGCAAGAACAATAACCAGTGGTTAAACATTAATGGAAAGGACAACCATTGAGTATTAGCAACCCTTTGTTTGCGGATTGATCAACATCTTACTACGAAATGGTAGTAGTACCCAAACAAGCAATACGTTTTCAGCATTGCTATCAACTCAAAAGTGGTGAAAATAAGATTTTAGGCAAAAACCAGGCATATTGAGAGCTGGTATATAGACTAAACAAAAAGCCCTGTAATCATATCTTCAGTGAAGCGAGCAGTGCCAGGTCTGTATAATATGATTGTGAAGCCCAGCTAGGAAGCAATTTAATTTTAAGCAGCCGTATGAATTTCTTTTGTTGTGTCAGGTGCAAGCCATGGGCGTTAATGTGTCAATTGATGAAGTCTTCAAATCTAGTGAAACAACTGAAGGTGGAACTAATGCCACACAACCATTTGTTGCTTCCACGGGAGGATAATTAAAGCATTAATTATGATAAAAGAATGCCACCCCTCACTAATGACACACGACCATTTGTTGCTTTCATGGAAGGATAATTAAAGCATTAATTATGATAGAAGAATGCCACCCCTCACACAATGTTTTGACTGTTCCTCTCATGTTTACTATTTTCCGACTGTTCTCTCTCTATTTTTTACTGCTTCCCTTCGTCTATGTAAGTATGATTTCAATTTAAAACCACACAAACTTGCCAATATTCTCCACCACCTCCTGTTTGTCATCTTTATCTCATGTGTGATCATCAGGATTTTTGCACTTTAAACAACAACAAAGCACCAGCACAGCACCTCTGACTCTCATGTCGCCATTTTCATATCTCTCTCTCTCTCTCTCTCTCTCTCTCTCTCTCTCTACATACATACATACATATATATCACTTGGACTACATATCAAGACATTACACAACTAATTCTACCTTCTTAATACTGCCAACATTCTCCTCACTAAAGCCACCACCGTGACACTATCTCCTGAGCAACTATATCATTACCTCCATGAAAACAGTATCAATCCAAAAATAAGGTCACAACCTCACTAAACCATAATACAACTCTACCCAATTATACTGTTAGTTAGCAATTCAAATTGCCAAGTCAGAATGAAATGGAAGTAATATTATTACTTAATTACATAATAAAAATTAAATGATTCCAATTCAAAGCCCATTAGATTTTAACACTTACATCAGTTCCAACTTCCAATCTTAAGAAGTTATACTTGTATTAGTTTTATAAGAAACTTCAGTGACTTTTTCTCTAAACCGCTGTTCATACCTTTTTGCCCAAATACCACAAAGAGAACCAGCATTATTAGAATCCAATAATCTTGAGGAATCAAGGTATCACCATTGAACTGTTAACCATTCAACTATTGAACTGAAAGGATAACAATCTGAGATTACAATTGAGGATCTGAATTTTTTATGGTCATTTTTTGTACAGAATTGTAGGAGTAAGCCACTCGAATCCAACAATGTTGAAATGACCCAAGTGCACTGCTGCCTAATAACTTGAATAAAGAATCTAATAATACGTCCCAAAAGCTTAAGCTTAAGTTATTTGTAATAGTCCACGTGTTTTTGTATATATCAAACTTATTTTCTATCTCGTACCGGTGTGGAATGGGGTATCAAAATATTCATCACTCAAACACATGACATCCTCGTTGCATTACTCAAGTTCTTTCCTTGGTTGCCATTGTGGATAGAAGTATGTTAGCGAACGCATAGCAGCATATTAGCATGAACACAGTATACTAGACCCCTCTCATAAATCTACCCACATTGTCACATCCCTACAAGCTACTAGTGCCGTCTCTAATACCATTAACGACTCAATTGCATTACTGAGTCAATAACTTGAATAGAAAACCTAGCAACACAGCTTAAAAGCTTAAAAGCTTAAAATCAAATTATTAATAATATATCATATGTTTCTATATATATCAAACTTATTTTCTATCTCTCATCAATGTAATAAGGCATCACATGTTTACAATCAACTTGGACAAGGCATTTATTATATTTGCATGTGTTATCGATATGGAGAAATCTCTATATCATGTTCTCAAAAAGTGCATCTCTTTTGATCTGGTCCCTAAAGGACAAAGGACAAAGGACGCATTCAGCTCAGCAGATGTGTGCTCTACCACTTGATCAGTTGATCCACTTATGGGGCCATCCGAAGTTCTTCCATACGTTCCTCACTTTTGTTTTCTGTGGGATGGAGTCATCAAAAGTGGTCAGCAACAAGATCACACAGATTAGAGAAAGAAAAAAGGGAGCATTGGGGGAAGGATACCAGCGATACGGAGTTTAATGCCAATTCCGCTTCTTAAAATTTCCCACTTTGAGATGCCATGGGCGCATCAATAGGCTCCCTAGAAATATGCCCCAAATTAGTTGTCGAAGTGTTCAGTCTTTCATCTTCTTCATGGCTATACCTAGAGTAAAGATCTTCCAATATTGAATATCCAAACAACACCAATATAGGTGCTTCATCCTCATATGCAGTCACATACCCTTCTCTTCACGTGTTTGCCATAGCAATATCAGTAATCTATGCAAGATACTCTCTCTCTCTCTCTCTCTCTGGGTTTTAGAAACAATTAAAGCATTATTAGTGCCAACAATAAAGGGAAAACTTCAGTGGACTTCTTCCAACTTGATTAGTAAAAAACCACTCAACTTGATTAGGCAACACCCAGTGTCTGCGTTGTAAACTGATGGCACAATCAGAATCAACTTTGATTGGTTCGATCCCTGATGATCCCGGACAGAGCTATGGACCGGACTCCCAGATGCCGAACTCGCCAGAGACTGCACGTGTTGTTCCCGAACTCCTGCAAAATGAGAAACACCGTTAGTGCTTTCCGGCTTGATTTGACCGAAAAGCACTCTAACGTTTAAGTTAGATTTCTCTCTGAGAGATTTCTAATCAAGAACTCGGTTGGAATTACGTACCTGGGGGCTTAGAGTGCCTCTCCTTATATAGGGGTGGAAACCAGGGAGACTGAGTCCTCCTGGGACTTTGCCTCTTGTCCCTTATCTCTTGGCTTATCAGAGATCCTATCTTATCATTAGGCAATTCTAGTTGTTGTGGGAGACTTTGGCCCTATCCTCCGAACTACTGTATCGGGGTGGAGTTCCTCTAGGGCAACTTCTCCCTTTTTGGGCTCCCAAGATGGAACTAGCCCTTCTTGGGGGAGGACCCGAACTTCTTTTTGGCTTGGTCCATATATCTGGCCCGAACTAATTGTGGGCTGCCTTGTTGGGCAGCCCAGATTCTTATTGCTTCGTATCGGGCTTTAAGCCCATTGATTAATCCACCCTCGCCCAGTTGATACCATAATTTATATTTCCTGTTGAGGATGTTATTTCTGTCCAAATGCCCCGTCAATTTTTACAAAGCTTGGTGGAAGATAATTCTATATCCGAAATGCCCACAAGGAATATTCTTAAAGATGTCAAGTGATAATCGAAGACAAGAGCATGACGGTTAGAAAAAGTTACACAAATGACACTTAGTATCATAAGGATGAGTCTTGTTTAAAGTAGTTATAAGAAGTTATTGTTACTTATAATTAGTTATTTATGAAACTTTTTTTATAAATAGGTATAATATAGACATTGTAAACCCTACAACTTCACTCCATCAATCCATCAATGAATTTTATCTAGTCTTAGCAGTAATTAAACTTAAATCGTAAAAGTTGCGTAATGTAGATTTTTCTTCAAAAATCTTCAAAAGAGAGTGCTCAACATTTGCCGAATAACTGTAGGTGAATGAAAATATTTTTTTCTTTGTATCTTTGTATTTATTATCCTGAAGATTAATAAAATCTCTTTTGATTAGTCTTTAGTTTTTATTTTTGCCTCAATTTCTTTGTTCGTTTGGCCATAAGTCCAGAAACACGGCATCAAACCGCAACACAATTTATTGATATAATTCTCTAACGATATTGGATTTTTATTTGGTTCACAACCCCATAATAAAAAATCCTCCCCTCAACCCACCATAAGAGAGGAAATTAACGGCATGATGCGGATCCAACAGAGAGATCTATCAGTTTCTTACCCAATATGATACCTTAAAACAAGAACCACTGGGGAAGAGAGAGAGAGAGAGAGAGAGAGAGAGAGAGAGTCAATAAATTGCTATTTTCTGCTAATTTCCACTGGTAAATAGAAGTTCAAACATGCTGATCTCAAAACGGAAGCTTCATAAGTGAAGTCAAAGGAACCAAACATGAAAACAATAAGAATAATAGTAATAATAAGGCCGTAAACGATAGAAAACGATGAGTAAATGCAAACAAATTAAAACCCAGAAATCAAACCTTTTAATCTCAGATGGGTGGTTGTTCTCTTCCTCCATAGCCACCGAGAGATTAAGGGCAGTCGATGAGATCAAACCAAAAAGTGAGCTCCAAACAGTTTTGGATTGTTCTCGCTTCTCATTGATTTGGAAATTCCGACCCGGCTAAGTTTGAGGTTCCCAAACCTAAGTTATCCTAAAGCTCCTTTTTTTTTCTCTCTCTCTCTCTCCCATACTGTTCTTTATGTCTGTTTAGGCTGGCTTTTGCTTAAATTTTTTTATTTTGAGTTTTTTCGTTAAATTTTTTTTATTTTTTAACCTTCTGGAGAGTAGAGAAAAATGAAAAAAATGATTTTTTTACATAAGAGTGTAAAGAAATTTACTAAATAAGAAAATCAGTAACAACCTGTTTGGCAAAATTACTATTGCTAATTTTTAACTTTTTACTACTAATTTTAATTATAAGTTACAAATTTTTTTAAACACTCAAAATTTTTATTACAATTTATAATTAATTTTTTTTCTATTTTAGTTACAAGTCACAATTTTTATCAAATATTTATAATTTTTTTTATAATTTACAATTTATAAATTACTAGTTTTAACAATTTCAAACACCACCAACATAAAATTTGTTTTACTAATTTATTTTAACCTATTTTTATATCTTTTTTATTTTTGTATATTTTAATCAAAAGTCCTTTTATTAAAAATAAAAAATATAATAATTTAAATAAATAATATTTTTTTTATTAAAAATAAAAATAAATAAAATCAATCAATCAATCAATATCCAATGTGGCTAGCTTCCTAGAGAAAGTGCAGAGGCACACCCAATATTCACATCTCCAGCCACTCATCTGTTTACTCAGTTAAACTTTTTTAAAAAAAAAAAACAAAATAAAAAAGAAACAAAGAAAGAAAGAAAGAGAGGAAGGAAAAAATTGAAGCAAGTGCCCCTCGACGCATGCCACACCCTTGCCGTCGCCATTTTCGGTGGCTGTCAACGCCATCGCTGTTCATTTCCATTGTCGCTGCCGTCCCCAGTAACTTGTTGTCGCCTCACCGCCTCTGACTCGGTTCAGCGACAGCGGGGTAAGGGTCGGTGGCTGTTAGCAGCAATGGTGGAGGGCCGATATATATATATATATATATATATATATATATATATATAGAGAGAGAGAGAGAGAGGGAGAGAGGAAGGGATACCGAGAGAGAGAGACGCAGAGAGGGACCCGACGGCGACGACGGGGTGCGGGCCAATGGCTGTTAGCGATGGTGGAGGAGGGTCGATATATATATATATATATGGAGAGAGAGGGACCGAGAGAGAACAAAGCCGGAGGTGGCGGGTTGTCGACAGCGGCGATGACGGAAATGAACGACGGCGGCGGTGATGGCCACCAGAGGTGGCGACGGCGAGAGTGTGGCGTCAGGGAGGGGGTTGTGCGGCGCTGCTTCAGTTTTTTTTATTTTTCTTTTTTTTTAAAAAAAAATGGGCTGAGTTGACAAAGGAGTGGCTGGGGAGTGTAAATTGGTTGTGCCTGTAGTCTCTCTCAGTTTCCTATACGACCAGGGGCCAGTCTGCTCTCTCTCTCTCTCTCTCATCTCTTTAAACGGTCATTATTATTAAGCCAAATTTTTTGAAATAATAAAGATACTATGTAGGACTACTAGGAAGTGCCCATATTCAAAGGCATTTTTCAAAGTAATTTATTTATAAAATTAGTTGCAAGTAATGAAATATATATAAAATATTAAATGAGATATTTTAAATATTTTTATTAGATTTAATTTTTGTAGGTGGATCGTCGCCTATTAACATGTAAATTTTGAATAATAAATACACAAATAATTATGGGCCAAACCACTCCGGCAAATAGCTTAAGTAAGCCAATATTGAGAGAAATGATAGAAAGAAGTCAATGCGAATTTTCTCAAGATGAGTACGACATTTGAGCTACTTGGGTACGGTCGAGCTATTCAGGTATGATCGAGCCACTCGGGTACACTTGAATTACTCGAGTATGCTCGAGCTACTCGGGTACACCCGAGAAACATGGGCGCACCCGAGCCACTCGAGTACAGTTGACTTACTTGGATACACTCAAGCCACTCGGGTAAAGCTGACCCGCTCGGGTATAGCCGACCTACTCTGGTACGCCCAAGCCGCCCAGGTACAGTCATGCTACTCGGCCATGATTGATCCACTTTGGTATATTTTACCCGCTCTAGTACGATCGGCCCGTTTGGTGATCGAGCCACTTGTCTCTCCTTCTCGGGTGAGTGATTTAACCCATGTGATATCTCGGGTTGTTCGAGCACAGAACTCCATTTTAGTGACAAAAATTATTTTTCTTCTTAATTACATGATTTAAACAATACATCCATTCGAGTCACTCATGACTCGAGCTACTCATCCCTCCAGTAGCTCACATACAATGCTTTCACTCAATAACTCGAGTCATGAGTGACTTGAGCTACTCACCCCTTCAGTAGCTTGGCTAACTAATATTATTACTCATCGTGTAGAGGCACAAGACATTCTATAGCACAAACTATGAAGCGTAGTCCTGACTACGAATGAAGACATTCTATTGCACAGACTATGAAGCACAGCACAGCACAGACTGTGAGTAGCTCTGACTACATGACTATATGGCCATGGCACATACTATGAAGATATGACAGACTGTGAGTAGCTCTGACTACTTGATTATATTATCATAGCACAGACCATGAAGACATCACAGACTATGAGTGTAGCTCTAACTACTTGATTATGATGACATAGAACAGACTATGTGGCTCAGCTCTGACTGAATAGCCAAGATATAGCACAGACTATATGATTACAAATTCCTTTGAGAATCAAAAAAATGTCTCAGAGATAATGAAGACAATGGTAGTACAATCCTACACGGGATGTTGGGAGACATGTGGTTTTGTGGCTAAGAAAATGACTTGTCAGACCATGAGACCCTTCAACTAGAGTCACTTGAGTGACCCCCGAGTCACTCAACCCGAACAGGTCGGGTACTTGACCCGAACAGGGTTAGGTACTCATGGGGCACCTGTTGACCAACCTAATTGAGTTAGAGTAAAACACTGACTGATTGATTTTCGAAATAGAATCTTTTGATTCCCCCAAAGATCACATTTCATGATTTGATTAGATATTTTAAGGAGTCATATTCTAATCCTAACAAACTCCTATGAGGGTTATAAATATGAGGGATAGTTGTACTTTCGAAAATAATCAAATTAGAGAGTCTGATACGCTGTTCATACTACCAATACTCTAAACACAATTAGCCTTCTCCATCACCCAACCTTCTCTCTTTATTTTGTGTTTCTAACTATTTTGCATATTTTACCTCTCCATTATTGTTTATTATTTGTTGTTAAAACAAAGGCAACTCAAGAGGGGGGTGAATCAAATCTTTAAAAAATAAATTATAATTTAAATTTTTTTTCAAAACCCTTCTAATATTGCAATCAAATAAAGCGAATTCAGCAAATATTAAAGCAATGCAAATATTAAAAGATGAGGGATATAGAAATATAACTGGACGTCAAGGATTTATAGTGGTTCAGCTTTTTCTTAGCCTACGTCCACTCCTCAAGTTCTCCCTTGAGTATTTTCACTATATAGAATACTTCACAGGCGTATTCCAAGCCTTTACAATCTTCAAGATTTCGCTTAAATGAGCTGAATGTTTACGGGCACATTCACAAGTCTAACAGCTTTAAGAAGATCCTATGAAAATAAGTTTTTATTTTCTTCTAATCTCTCTTGAACTCTTCTTTGATGAGATTTGCTCACTCACTCAATGGATAAAAAGGGTGACTCACCATTGATTACAATAAATAAAGTGTATAAATGAGAAGTACACACTTTCTTTATAGAAAAGATTTACAATAAATGAGAAAGTAAATAGAGATGATAAACAAGAGCTGGGGATTCAGCAACAAATGAGAGCTTGAAATTTCTGAGTTTAATTCAAGCAATGGAACAGAAAATGTAGGTCTCTAATTAGAGTAAATGTTGAGAAATTACTCCTTATACAAGCTCTTTGTGCATTCAGGATCGTTGGAGGTAAGTGAAAGCAATAAATTCCAAAAATTCAGCGTTGAAATGTGTCGCAAGTTTGAATTTTTGTCCAGGTATCGACACAAATGTCTTTAGTGTCGACACAAAATGTCTAGGGCAGGGTCCCTTAAGTGGTTGAGTCGACACAGATATCCTGAGGGGTCAACACAATTCTGCACTCTACCTTACCAACATCATGGTATTGACACATTTGGATCTGGTGTCGACTCGTTTGAAACTTCAGCATCCTGAGGAACCACTTTGTGTCGACTCAGCTTTTCCTTGGCGTCGACACTAATTTCTGCAGTAAGTCTCGGTTCTTTTGTGTCGACTCATCTTCAGTTGGTGTCGACTCAAATGTACTTCCGAATCCGAGAGGAGGCACTTTGTGTCAACTCATGACTTCTTTGGTGTCGACACTAAGTTCTTCAAGTAGTCTCGGGACTTTTGTGTCGACTCATCCTTAGTTGGTGTCGACACCTCAAAATTTGCAGGTGGCTTCGGTTGTTTTGTGTCGACACAATTTCCATTTGTGTCGACCCAAACTTTCGAATACCAAAAGTGAGGATCAGTTTTGTGTCGACACAAAACTAATTTGTGTAGACTCTTTTTAAGTCTTGAGAGTTTCGGCTCTTTTGTGTTGACACAAACATTTTGATACCTGAAGATCAACTTCATACAAATGTTAGGGTGTCAAACTATTTGATCAATATGTGTTGACACATTTGATGAGATTCAAATATACTTTGCCTTAAAAGTGTTTGACTTATTTTCAATTGGTTTCAACACAAAATATTCTTATTTAAGAATCTGTGAGTGTTTTAATCTTTTTTAGAGTTAAGTCATTTTTTTTTTATTAAAGGTGTCAACTTAATTGTTCAAAATGTGTTAACACTTTTATTTTGAAAATTAAAAATATTATCTATTTAAATCTATTTATTTTTAAAAAATAAATTAAAAAAATCATCAAAATCAAAATAAAAAATCCATGAACTAACATTTATCTATTTTAAAAAGATCCTACAATCTTAATTTAAACTAAAAATAACAAAAAAAAGTATATATAAACTAATAAAATGTATAAAATCAACTATATTTTTTAGATAGTATATATGTGCATATATTAAAGATTGAGTTAGGAAAAAGAAGAAAAAAATAGTTTTAAAATAAAGAGAGAAGAAAGCAGTTGGAGAGAGAGAGAGAGAGAGATTGCTACAAAGTACAAATGCCAATATCAGCACTTCTCTATTATATAATAGGTTTCCATATAGTCGAGGCCTAGCTTCCTAAATCCACAACCAAACATAGCCTATGAAATTCACCAAAAATCAAAAACAAAAAGTTTGTAAAACCAAATGAGATCTTAAAATATCAGAGCATTAAAACTTCAAGAGGCTGGCACGGTTAATGTTTGAGACTAGTAATTTTGATAAATAATTTTTAGCCATTTAGATTTTAAATATTTTAAGTGCTATCAACTCTTTAAAATTAATTTATAAAAAAATTTATCTCAATTTTAATTAATCTCCTAATTGGATTTTTGTAAAATAGTCCAGCTACAAATAAATTTACCTTAACACCTATTGAAGGGTTCTGAGGGTAAGTAAAGAATTTAAAAAGAAATAATTAATTATAATGTTGTTTAGATAATTTTTAATAAGAAGAAGGAAAATAAATGAAAGGAAAATGCAGAGAAAAATTGTCCATTTTAAAAAAAAAAATTTATCTCTTCAAAACTAGAAGAAAACATATAGAAAGTAAAAAGGACACAGTTAGTTTTATAATGTTAATTATAACATTTTATGTATGTATTGAAAATAATAATTTAGCTAACATTAAAAGATTATAAAAATAAATAAGTATCAAACACTTCACTTTTCTTTATTAATTAGTACCAAACATATAAAAAAAATAATACCAATTATTCTATTCAAACTTCTACCATATTTAAAATACAATAATACCAATTATTCATAACTTATTTACTATCACTATCAACTACATATAATTATTAATATCAAATACATAAAAAAATAAAATTATCCACATTGAACAAAAAAAAAACTAACTTTTTACCCTAACAATAATTTTTAAAAAACTAATTTAAAAACTAAATTACCAAACAACTTACTTTGAACTCAATTTATTTTTTTTTGACTAAAAATGCAAACAAAATTACAAAAAAAATTAACTTTTAAGTTAATTGCCAATCGGGCGTTAAAAATACTTTTTTTTTATCAATAGCATTATTATAATTTCCAACAATAACTTTTAAAACTTTATATAGAATAAATTTGCCATTATCTTTCTTAAAAATACAAAAAAGCTAAAAACAAATGATTAAAATCTTCCAACTATCTAAGATTTTTGCACTTCCCTAATCAAGATCAAAACAGGCTCACCTCTCATTATGGCAACAAACTTTAATTTCATTCTTTCAAGTTTAAAAAAAAAATGCTGGGAAGAATATCAAATTACATGAACAACAATATTCAGCTCAGGCAAACTTACGGTTGAGACAACTTCTATGTTTTCGACGAGGAAACTGCCCAATTCAACTCTCTTTCAACTGAGGTATTGGTGGGTTAGCTGGGATCGATTCCCTCTTTGTACACGCCGTATCAACAGAAGATAATGATCCTACACACTACGTCTTCCATATAAACAACAGAGGCACTAACCTATATCTAAAAACGTTTCAAAAACCCGCAAAAAAATGGTGTTCGTGGTACTGATCTCAAAATCACCTGAGTTGCATCAGAAAGTTCCCCCAACTCCTCGATTCTGGTTGTATTCACCAAGTGATAATTCGAGACTCGTCTCTCCTAGCAGAACAGTTGTCTCTCCTAGCAGAACAGTTGTGCAAGACGCAAAACTTGTAATGGGAACTCGAGACTTCCATCACATGAATCAGCATCCATCATTCTCTTACACAGTTAAAAAGAATCCATAGCTTTGTATTGCCAACTTAGTTCCAGTATCAACAACTCATTTTGATGTCGATGCGCTAGCCATTTTGTCATCATATGCTGTCTGAAAGCGAAGACCAGAGCCGAGATGTCTCGATGAGGGACATACCCAGCAGAGGATGTTTGGACCCAGTGCCTGAAGCATTCAAGAATAACCAGCCAAGGCAAAAAACTAAGTGACAATGTTAAGAGACAAGATAAGCTATCTAATAGTTGCCAGGCCATAAATTTGAGTTTTTAACTAGAAGCCAACAGAAAACCATTTGTAGACAGGAGATCTGGTCAACCGCAAGGTAAACACTGAAGCTCATCACAATCAGTGGACCACGTTCAACCAATTCGGGAAAAAATGGTCAACCCCAGGAAAACGAGAAAGAAAAATTGTGTACCTACATAATAAAGTAGGAGAGGTTTCTGGAAATGTCCCACATGGCAGCATATTTTGAAAAATGTCCCATGTGTCAGTTTAAACGGCAGAAATTACTTTGATCCAACGACCAAATGAAATTTACAGCTGCTCTTCTCTCCCTCCCAATTTCAAACCCATTCTCAGAAGAGGAATCATTTCAATCCCGTTTTCTCAACCACTCCGCTTTCAAACCCATTCTCACAAAAGATCAAAAGATCCCCCATCCAGCCCTAGCTCTGCTAGCCACACAGGTAAAGCATAGACTCTCTCTTTGCCATTCACACGACTGGATTTATTTGTGTTTCCCTTCTCTGACTCCCATTTGCAACGGTAAACTCTCCCTCCCTTTGTCCTCTGTTTTGGGTTAAGAAACGATTAACATATGTACACACACACACACATGCGTGTGTTCTAATCATTTTTTCTCTCTGTGCCAGTGAGATTTCATGAACTGCAACCGCAGCCACCGTCAATGGATCTATATAACAGTATCTTCTCCATACGAAAAGAAAGGTAAGCCATCTCTTTGTGCGTGCATGTGTGTGCGTGTGTGTGTGTGTGCGTGTGAGAAAACAGGGCCTGCTCTGCCCTGAAAAAAGAACTCTGATACAGCAAACCCAGATGTGGAGTCTGTGGAGAAGACGATCTCTGGAGCCAATATGTAAATGCAGATGATACACTTGGTTGAAAAATAGGTCTCCCTTCTCTCTCTTCCGAGGGTTTCTATTATATTCATTTTCAATTTGACGATTAACAATAGTGCTCTATGAATTGGGGTTTTGATAGATAGTTTATCTACTAGCAAATAATAATAATTACTTCATGATTTCAGCTCCAGGAGTGTGTTTTTCTTTTCTTTTTTTTTGGTCATCTCATATATAAGGGATTCTTATATGAAACCCTAGCGCTGAGTCATTAATCATTGTAATTGTTCTCTCTCTCAATAACTAGTGAAAAGTGTGAACTTCGTGAACGCAGACACGATTTGTCGAACCATGTAAAATTCTTGTGTCGTTTTTCTTGTGTGTGCACGCTTGGTTTTATTCTTCTTTGTCATTGTTCGTGTGATATCGGTCTCGGTTCTCTGGGATTGTTTGGATTGACAAAGGTTCAATCTTCAACAATTAGTATTAAAGCGAGGTTTAGGAGATCAAAGATCGTTCAATGGTAGAAGGTAGAAAGATCAAGATTAAGAAGTTTAATGGCTCAAACTTTGCCTTTTAGAAGATAAAGATCGAAGATGTTTTGTATCCGAAGGATTTATATCTTCCCCTGCTTAGGAAGAAGCCGGAGAAGATGCCAAAGGACGAATAGAAAATATTGGATTGTAAATCCCTAG
Organism: Heliamphora exappendiculata; assembly: GCA_034768845.1. Taxonomy (NCBI): domain Eukaryota; kingdom Viridiplantae; phylum Streptophyta; class Magnoliopsida; order Ericales; family Sarraceniaceae; genus Heliamphora; species Heliamphora exappendiculata. Next base: position 18,845,311 of record JAOTRH010000022.1, read on the forward strand.
GGGCCATGCAATTAAGTCTCGCACTGTCAGTGACATCTAACATCATAAAAGAGAAGATAATGGCGGATTTTTGAAGGCATTAGAAATGATGTACAAAATGTTCTCGGCATCAAATAAAGTATATTTGATAAAAAAGTTGTTGAGCTTGAAGATGACGAATGGTGCCATTATTATCGAGCATCCAATGAATTTAATACCATCACTAACCAGTTGGAATCGATGGGTATTGATTTTACTAATGAAATTAAAGCTCTACTCCTACCCAGTTTGCTAGAAAGCAAGAATGCTTAGTCGTGGTGGTCAGTAATTTAACCGAATTAGCAAAGTTGAAGCTAGATAATGTTGTTGGGTTTATTTTGGGAGAAGAGTCACATAGAAAACAACAGGTGATGGGTTGACACCGGAACCAGTTCTGGACACCAAAGGAAGAGGTAGAAAGAATAACAGAGGAAATTAGGATGAATGGAAAAACCAAAAACCGAAGTCATGGGAAAGACCACAGTTGTGGGCTGGCGATCAAAATCTAGGGGTGTGGTCAAAAGGGACACTTCAAGAAGGATTGCAAGACTCCAAGAAAGCAATGGGATGACACCAATCAAGTGGATAAGAATAGTGTCAATTTTACCAATGATGATGATACATATGCTTTGATTTGTGCCAAGGATTCTTGATTCCCATAGCGAGTCATGGATTGTAGCCTTTGGAGTTTCATTCCATGCCACTCCATGTGTGGATATTTTAAACAATTACATGCAGGGTAACTTTGGCAGAATGTATTTAGGAAATGAGGAGGCTTGTAATATTGTTGCGAAGGGTGATATGTTGATCACCAGATAGATGGTAGAGTTCTAAAACTAGAAAATGTTAGGCAGATATCCAGTCTAAATAAAAACTTAATATCAGTGGGTCAACTATCAAAAACTAAGATTGTGACATCATTCATAGGCAACTCATGGAAAATTGGTAGGGGGTCACTGGTTTTGGCCAGCAGCAAAAGGAGGGCACTCTATACATATCCACAAGTTCGTATAGCAGCATAGAAATGGCAAAATCTGGAACTATTGCTGATAAGTGGCAAAGAAGACTCGACTACATGAGCGAAAGAAGGACAAAGATGTATTATCAAAAGGAAAATTGTCGTGGTTGCAGCCAGTGAATTTGGACATCTATGAAATGATCAAATTTTTTGTACCGCTATCGTGGTGACTGCTCTAATTCATACATACTTTTCTTTAACTTGCACACTAGAGTTTCCTTGCCTTTGACTTGAAACCCTCAGGCTGTTCCATGTAAATCTTTTCCTCTAAGTCACCGTGGAGGAAGGTCGTTTTCACGTCTATCTACTCAACCTCCAAATCCAGATTTGCAGTCAATCTGAGAACTGTCCAAATGGATGTGTCATCTTCACAACATGTAATAAGATTTCTTCAAAATCAATACTTTTTTTTTTCTGATTGAATCCCTTCACAACCAATCTTGCCTTGTACCTGTGCTGTGAGTTTCCTTCTTCTGTTTTCAATCTGTAAACTCATTTACTCTTCAATGTTCTCTTGCCTTTGGGCAATTTTACTAGATCATATGTTTAGTTATCATGTAGGGATTTCATCTATTCTTACATGGCTCTCATCCACTAGTTATCATGTCCATGTTCAAGTGCTTCTTAATAATAGTCTGGCGCTCCTCTATCTGTGAGTATTAGATATTTAGTAGGTGAGTATCTGCTAGAGGCCAGATGCTGCCTGGTAGATCTTTTCAACTGTAGCTCTGTTGGAGGATCAATGTGAACTTGCTCTATTTGTTCTTCTCGGCCTGTACCATCAGCTGTAGACGTATTATCATCAGCATATGCACTATCTTATATCTACACTATCTTATATGTCTCTCCCATCATCACTATAGATCGTAGGAGTGAGTACTGGATCTGTATCAATCGAATATTCTGTGTAGCTGACTCCTTTTTTCTGTCAGTATCTTCTATGGCATCTGCTTGAAGACATCTAGCAAATACTTGAGATCTTCATGCCAAGTATTTGCTTATAGCCTAATCCAAATTCTTCATTGTAAAGAATTTGCTCAACTTTCCTTTAAGCTTTTAAAGCTTGCTCATGTCGTGACCGATGATTAACATATCGTTTACATAGAGCACCAATATAATGAAATCACCTCCTACAAATTTCTTTAGAAACACACAATGGTCTAAAGTGGTCTTCTTGAACTTGTGATCGGCCATAAAATGGTCAAATTTCTTGTACCATTGTCGCGGTACCTGTTTCAACCCATACAGACTCTTGCACACTAGATTCTCTTTGCCTTTGACTTTGAACCCTCAGGCTATTCTATGTAAATCTCTTCCTCCAAGTCACTATAGAGGAAGGTTGTTTTCACGTCTATCTGCTCAATCTCTAAATTCAAATTTGCAACCAATCTGAGAATTGTCTAAATGGATGTCATCTTCACAACAGGTGAAAAAATTTCTTCAAAATCAATACCTTTCTTCTGACTGAATCCCTTTACAACCAATCTTATCATGTATCTACGCTATGAGTTTTCTTTTTCTGTTTTCAGCGTATAGACCAATTTATTCTTTAATGTTCTATTGCCTTTGGGCAGTTTTACTAGATCATATGTCTGGTTTTCATGCAGGGATTTCATCTATTCTTACATAGCTTTCATCAACTCGTTATTCTGTTCATGTTCAAGTACTTCTTGATAAGAGTATGGCTCTTCTCCATCCGTGAGCATCACATATTCTGTAAGTGAGTATCCGCTAGAGGCCTAGTGCTGCCTAGTAGATCTTCTCAACTGTGGCTCTGTTGAAGGATCAATGTGAACTTGCTATGTTTGCTCTTCCTTGTCTATACCATCAGTTGTAGACGTATCACCATCAGCATCTACATTATCCTATGTCTCTCCCATCATCACTGGAGGAAGTACTGGATCAATATCAATCGAATATTTTATATGTATGTATAGTAGGTTCTTTTTTTATGTCAGTGCCTTTTATGATTTCATCCTCAAGGAAGATGGTGTATGTGCTTTTGATGATCTTCTTGTCAACAAGATCTCAAAGTTTGTACCCAAACTCTTCTCGGCCGTATCCCAGAAAAATGCACTCATTTGACTTCCCGTCAAGTTTTGATCTTTCATTTATAAGATGTGAACAAATACTCTGCACCCAAATATCTTCCAGTCATCGTAGGAGATCTCATTTCTTGTCCATACTCTGTCTAGCACGTTACCCTCAAGCAGAACTGATGGAGATAAATTTATGAGATCAACTGTTGTCAACTGATGATCTTCGGGAATTTTGCATGCGACAAGATACATCTGACTCTTTCTATGATTGTTCTGTTTATCCTTTCTACCACTCCATTCTACCTTAGTGTCATAGGAATGATATCTCATGTCTGATGTAGAGGGAGCTATATCTTAGCAGAGCATATTACATCACATAGTGTAGATTTGGAATCAGACTTCGATCCTGTGATTTTTTTCCTTACATGTTTTTAATGTAAAAATCAATATCCTACAGTTTCTGATTATTATTTTTATATTGCTATTGTTGATCTCATTTAATCAAGCGTAAATGAGGCGAAAATATTTAATATTCTTTATCTTAAGGTTTATTCCAACCAAATAACCAAAAGCATGTTTAGATTTCACCGGTTAACGATCGACACCAATGAATAACAAAAATTGAGTATCGAGAATATATGCCTGCAATTTCCAACAATCGGGCTTTGTTTACTATTCGATAAATATAAGAAAAGTGGGCTAACTTTTCTCTACGTAAACTTTCTCGGTAGCCATGTCATGCGTTGTTTTTTATTTTTGAGCCAAAAGCAGCAAATGCCTTAGGTGGCTTTACATAGCTAAACCTAATAAATATTCAATTGTCATAAGAATTCTATTTCCATAAGAGTTCTATTGCCAATTCTATTTCAATAAAAATTCTATTTTTTGTTTTTTTCTTAGCCCACCCCATGTATGGGCACCAACAAACTCCCCATTCGCCTTATGTGGGGGGATCATACCCACTGCCTCTCTGTAAAAATCATGCTTCTCCTTAGGTTGAATATTTGTCATCATATCTGCACTATTCTGGTCAGCATGAATATTCTCTAACTGCAATAACTTTTTTTCTATGAAGCATGGATACTCTGAAAATTGTGCCGTATAAGTATTGGATACGTATCGGATACCAATATGCGTCCGATATGTGGGGATACGTATTGGATACACCTGAGAAGTAACCAAAAATATATTTTTATTTTTTCAATTTAGGATACATTTTGGATACGCCCGGGATGGGGCGGGATATGCACAGGATAAGTTTTGGATACGGATGAAATACTTTTTGGATACGTTTCAAATTTTTTTAAGTTATTTTTTTATTTAGTTGATTTTTCGGTTTAATTGTTATGAATGTACTAACATCTAGATATTTTTTATGTTTAATGGGAATTCTTTTTATTTATTACTTATTTAGTTATTCTTGACTTGCATAATTATTAAACATTTCAAAGTAAGAACAAAATGAACTAACTCTTACTTTCAGTTTAGTTTTATAAATAATATAATACTACAAACTATAAAAAATATTTTTTTACAAACTTATTGCCGCACTCGTATCCTACTTTTTTTAATTTCGTCATATCACCATATCTGTATCATATCGTATATATATCCCGTATCCGTATCCGTGCTGCTTAGCTTTCCTTCCAACACATTCTGAATTCAGTGATATCACACGTCAATGTGTTTTGACTGTGGGTGGAATTGTAAGTTCTTATTCAAATGAATAGCACTTTGATTGTCACATAAAAGTGCATACTTCTCATGTGTTAACCACAACTCCTGTAGTAACATCTTCATCCACAGCATCTCATTGCAGTCTTTTGCTACTGCAATATACTCGGCCTCTATGGTGAATAGTTCAACACTCTTCTATAATCTGGCCTTAACCTGATAATACTGTTGAAACGGCTCTTGGTACTCACCACCATTGTGAGTCTAGATGCACTTCAACAATCTTCCTGTTCATTGAGCATGCTTTGCCCTAAATCAAGAATGGTGACTGCAAACTCCTTTGAAGTCCACAAAGTGAGCTGATCTAGTGGCTGGATAACATTTGCATTTGTTCAAATCTTCAAGGCTAAGAATGGCTATTGATTTGGTTGATTCAAGCCAATGTTTAACAATTTCCACCTTAGCGAGAATTCATCTTCCAAACAAATCAACGCTGCCTTCAAATACGCTTGGAGGCGCTATGCACCTTTGGATGCTCAACAATGCGATATGTTGATCAAGTTCAAGCAATGTTCGAACTTGTCTCCAGTAACAATTTTTGTCCGCATATTTGGCGAATTATCAAATGTACTAATCTTCTAAAACAATATGTCCCCTTCTTCTAGAATTTCGCGAATAAAATGAAAACGAACATCTATATGCTTCGTGCACTTAATTCTTCGCCAGATGAATCACATTCTGACTTCACAGCGATAGACGTGGAGTAGTGCCAATGATATACATGGTTCAGCAAATTTGCCTATGTCCACGGGGTGTGGATTTGCACTATAGATGAGGAATTATACAAATCACTCAACTCACAAAACCACTCTCTGTTCTTCTCTCTACACTTACACGCATATTCTAACAAATGCATAAACATATATAGGGTGAGAGAAACTCCTATTCATTAAGCATGCTTTGCCCCAAAATATAATATATTGTTGGAATCGTTTCGATGACACGAATTTTGTGGAATATTCAAAAGTGATTTTTGTCATTTCGAAATCTGGGCAAAGACCAAAAAAAGCTTTAAACAATGGCGTTGATACAATTATTGTGTAAAGAAGGCCCAGAACAAACACATAAATACAAGAGGCAAAGATATACGTGGTTCAGCAAATTTGCCTACGTCCACAGACAGCGAATTTTCACTATCGAGGAAGAATTATACAAATTACTCAACTCACAAAATCACTCTTTGTGTTCTTCTCTCTGCACTTGCACACATATTCTGACAAATGCAGAAACGTATATAAGGTGAGAGGAACTCCTATTCATTGAGCATGCTTTGCCCCAAATCAAGAATGGTGGTTGCAAATTCCCTTAAAGTTCACAAAATGGGCTAATCTGGTGGCTGGATAAGATTGCATTTGTTCAAATCTTCAAGGACAAGAATGGCTGCTTATTTGGTTGATTCAAGCCAATCTTTAATAATCCTAACCATCAAGTCATTGGTCATTGTAATCGTTCTCACTTAAGCATAGGTGTCAAATCGTGAATTGAATCATGAATCGTTTTGTCAAAATAATGAATCGTAAATCATATCGAATCGTGAATCGTAAGATTTATTTCAATTTATAATTTTTTTGTAATATACAATTATACTTATGTATATATTATACCTAATTTGTTTATTCTTACTTAATTGATAACAATGATTGTACACTTGTATTTTTGCAAATAAATTATATTATTATAATTTATAAATTATTATAAAATTCATATATGTGGCAATACACATATATATGGATGTATATATATATATACATATATATATATATATAAAGATTTAAAATTTAGAATTTCAAAGTTTATTTAAGGAGTAAAAAAAATAAATGATTAGCATATAGTAAATTTTCTAAAACCAACAACAATAAGTATATGCAAAAGACCAAGCACAAAACCACTGAATCTTTTTTAACTTTTTTAACTGATGGATAGGAGTGCACAATACCACCTTCCTAAAAGAGGGGTAATCATGATAAGAAAAGGAAAAAAATAAAAAAATGTGTTGGGTTATCATCACTGCCTTAAGCGGCATCATTTAAAACTTTTTTTTGTAAAAAAAAAGGTTGGTCTGAATCGTATGAATTGTATCGTGACTTAGATGAATCAAATCGTGAATTATACAATTCAATGTGATTTTCGCTTCCAAGTAACAAATCGTATCGTGTAGTTTGAAACCGTATTGAATCGCATGAATCGAATTTGAATCATACGGTTCTAACAACCATAAATAGTGAAAAATGTGAACCTCGTGAACATAGGCATGATTTACTGAATCACGTAAAATTCTTGTGTCGTTCTTCGTGTGTGTGTGTGCGTGCTTGATTTTATTTTTCTTTGTTATTATTCGTGTGATCTCGGTCTGGAATTGATTGGATTAACGGCGGTTCAATCCCCGACAATTGGTTTATGTTTAGGCAAAATTTATTGGAAGTTCCTTTAGGCACGAGCCATGTATTATATATATATATATATCGGGGGAAGCAATTTTCTTTACCGAAATCAGATTTTCATAAGCACCAAGATCATATGGATGTGAATAAACATCCCCTCCTTTCTCTGCAAGCCACATAGCTCTCACTCCTTCATGGTACTGCAAAGATACAAAACAGCAATAACAATCACAAAAAAAAGTTCGTGCATCAAACAAAATAGCAATGACAAACAATGCCAATTTTTACGAACCTCTATTGTGGTCTTATTTCTCAAAATAAGGTAGATATGCCAACCCAAAAGAACGCTCAGAGCCACACTTAATGGGACGAGCAATAGCCCTGATATGACCTGAAAATGGAAACTAATAAGTAAACTGACTTGAGTGACAGCCTGTTACACAAACCAGACAGTTTGTCGCTGATCTTACATATATAGTTCTCAATGATCCTTCACTTTGCGGCTCATCATTTTCAGAATCATTCACTAGACTGCCCACAAGCAAAACCTGAAAAAATGGTACAGAAACGGACATAAATCTTTAGTTTCTTGAGCTGACGTTAAGAATCTCAAAACATCATAAAGAAAAGGTTTGATATCCAGCTGGTATAAAGGATTAAAATGCAAAGACGAAAGCAGGGAATTTTTACTTTGGGATAAAGAAGTCAAGCATACCAGGGAGTAAACGCATGCAATTACCGCATACAGAACAAAAATGAAGAAGACCTTATAGTTAGCATGGCCCACACAATTATTCATCCATATGCAATGGTGGTCCTTGCATTCAAGAGAGAGTATTTTTAACACATTACACGAGATATTTGAGAAAAGACATCCTTGATAACATAAACCATGCATACCATTCGCAAAACACATCGCTTACATATACGGCAATGATGTGCACGGGGAGGCTTATAGTGTGAACACTTCTGGCAATATCTCAAGTCCCCACCCTGCGGAAACAATTAACATAAAAATTAGTTGTACAAGTCAATTTTCAAGAAGCTACTTCCTCTTCTTTTTTTTTTCTTTCTTTTGAACTTTCAAGTTATGGGATTCACAATATTTAAAATATTTACTTATATTATTGCCAGTTCAGTAACAATTTTGAAAACGAATGAGGATTTCAATTTAATTTCAAGAGTGGCATAAAAGGTTTCCACTAGTCTTAAAAGTATTAATATAACTACTCACATGACTTCAATTAAGAACCCTAATGCATGAGTCAAAAACTCCAGCATCTGGGTTACATAAAGAGGTGGAGTGTAAGTTGTGTAACATCTTAGCATAGAAGGGCCCAAACCATCTTTAATATTATTTCGCAACGTTATTTACTAATTTTTTGGTTGTAGGCCAAAAACCACATCTAGATGCTTAAAAGTATGGGCAGTAATCCCAACAGTGAAGACTATCCCAACAATCCTTATCTCTACATTCTCAAGCAGATACCAAAGGGGGTCAAAACCAAGCAAGTCAACAGAAAGATGAAGAATTATTTTAACCAAGTTCTTCCTGTACCCTTAAACCAATCAAATCAAATGAAATAAAACAGAATAACAGTTGTTCTGAGCCGTGCCTAGTGTTGAGGGACCAAGATCTAAAGAAAAGATTGGCTGTGGTAGGGAACAAGACAGCCTACATAGGGACATCTAGTTCCATCTTATGTTCATAATTAGCTAAACCCAAGCAATTAAAGCTAAGGCTTTCTAAGTTAAGTTGACCGCCTTGGCAAAATGGTTTCAATTTACCATCACAATGAGGCAATAATTCTTGAAGATTCATATTCTGATTATTTCACTAGCAGAACAGTGCTTTGCTTCACAGTTGTAACAATCTTCCATAAATTTCCAAAAAGAAAACAGTATATCACACAATGAAGTCAAACAGTATGTCAAAGTTCCTACAACTAACAGTACAGATAACAATTGTAGATCATCTACAGAGTAAAAGCCACGCTATACTTGTCACAAATCAATGATTGGATAGAATAAGTTACCCCGCATGCGGGCGTGCACACACACATAAAGGAAGGGAAAGGAAATTTAATATCAGTTTTCCTCCTAAATCAAGAATCCAAGATAACCTCAGATTGAAATAATTGCTAAATCGAAACAAGATCTTTCAGAGCCCGAATGCATTCTTCGCATTATTATATTTCAGTGATTTGTCGCCGAAGTTTAAGAAAATCTACACACAACAGATGCAATCTCTTTGAAAGAAAATTCAAAACTAGCAATTACAAGATCAAATCAGAGACAGTAAAAATCACAAACAAAACTCCAAGAGGAAAAAATGCAAAATCAACGGCTTCAGGAATCAGGAGTACCTTGCGCTTGATCTCGTGGATAGGGTTATGGGCATCCTCGACGTCCGGCATGAAAGTGGCGGGGACACGACCGGGATCCGTATAGATGGCGACGGCGTAGTTGAAAGTGCACATGAGTGCCACGGCGGTGAACACGACGGCGTTCATGATCCCCGGCGACGACCTCAGTCCGAACCACTGGTCCACAAACACGAACACCGTCGACACGTATATGTAAGCGATGGCCGTTATCGCGACGGTGACGGGAAGGGAGAATCGGCAGCTCCGCCTCATTGCTTGATCTGATGATCGGGCGGTGGTTGGGTGTCGAGATGGGGATGTAGGGTTGGGATCATAAGGAGTTGAAGGGCATATCGGGATTCGTGTTCGAGTATGTGGTGGGGGCGTCGGAGCCACCGGCGTATGAAGGCTACGACGGCGTCTCCGGCGGCTGTTGTAGTTTTCCGATTAAGGTTTTGGGAGAAAATTTTTGGGAAATGTGAGGGGCTTGTTCGGGAAATTACGAAGGACTTTAAATGGCGAGGTTGGTGGGTGGTGCCGGTGATTCTATTCACACCCAAAAAGGAAAGCATACTTTTATTTTTTATTTTTTTTTATTTTAAATAATAATATTATATAAATATATGTATATATAATTTTATTTACTATTTTATAGTATAAGAAACACATAAACCTACCTATATTATATCAATAATA
>JAOTRH010000022.1:18855662-18879065 GCA_034768845.1 Heliamphora exappendiculata
CTATAAAATAGTAAATAAAATTATATATACATATATTTATATAATATTATTATTTGTATTGTGCTTAATTAAAATAAAACAAGGTATAAAATAAAAATTTAAAAATCGTTTTTGATTGTTGAACAATGTGAGAAGAGATAATTCGAGGGGAGAGAGAGAGATTATTTTGGGGAGATTGAATTTTCAATTCCTTAAATACCTCATAATAGTTCAATAGATATAAATAAATATGGTATTAATTATTTAAAAAGATAAAATTTAGTTATTTTAAGAGATAAAATTTGAAATGCCGTCTCTCACATATTTTAATTTCATTCTAATCTCTTACTAGCACAATAAAATTCACCATTATAAGCTTATGTTTAGCTGCAAACATATCAAGCTTAATCCAGGCTAGTTTTTACGAGTTTAAATTTTTTTTAATAATGTTTGACCTTACTTCACGTTTGAATAAAATTAGTTATTTTTGTTTGAGTTTGACTTATTTAAAAATAGTTTTATTTGAGCTCAGCTCAAATAAAATTAATGAGCTCAACTTCAAGTTTTTTTTTTTTTTTTTTGTAAGAGATCAAATTTCATAGAAATTCTAAAATTTGTAAGAGTATTTATACATTATTTTGAATGAGCTTAATGAGTCTATCAAATTGAACCGAATTATTAAACAAATTATTCACAAACATATGGTAACAAAGCCGGGCTTATAATAGTGGAGCTTGTTTAATAAACTAGCGTAATTTAAAATTCTTGAAGATTTTGACTTCTTTTAGGTTTGGCAACTAATATAATTGTTAAGAAATTCAGTTGTCTTTATGTTCTGCTAATTGAGTTATTGTAAATTTTCTGTATATAAAGAGTTGCCAAACCTAAAAGAAGTCAAAATCTTTTAGGTTTAGCAACTAATATAATTTTATTTAAAAACAAACTCTAGAAATTATAAGAACGCTAAAAATTTAAGAGTTTGTTTTCAAGTTGGAGTCTTAGTTTATAATGTTGAGAAATTATATCAATTTTAGAAAATTATAGTACAAAAAATTTAAATTTGAATTACAACAAAGAAAAGCATATTCGAACAGTGCAGAACTCTCATCTGCCATGAAATTGCTTGAACGATAGTAAGTTCTCTTAAGTTCTAGGAATTTAACTCGAAGATTATTCTGCAACATCTTAGGTGGATTTCCGTGCTTATCTTTGGTGGATTGATAAGATTACTATCGGTGGATTCTTAAGACATAAAATATTGATAATTCGATATTTTGATAAAGCATTAAGGAGTCGATGTGGTGGTGATTAAGTACATAGAATAGTATATCTGAATTCGACAAGTTCAACTTAAATCATATGAGATTGTGGATTCAACAGGAGTTTGTAAGTTAGTTATTGTAATTATTAATTAATATGTTGCTTGATTTACCTGAACCTGGGTCGATTCCATGATTTTTATCCAAGTTGATATTTTTCACATAACAAATCGCGAGTCTTATTCTTGTTTGTGATTCATTTATTTTTTTATTTGCGATTGTCTGAATTTAAAATAATTCAACCACATTATCTTATTTATTAAACACTTCGAACTCAAGCGAACCTTAACTAACCCGAGCTCAACCTGGTCAAGAACAATTTGATTAGTTTGAATGCATTAAAATTGTAGGCTCTATTTCTTGTTATTTTCATAAAATAATTCATTGAAGTTGTTTTAATAATTATTTTGAAAAACAGAACAATCATTCTTTTGATATTATATTTATTTTCAGCACAAAAAGATTCTAGAGAGTTCAAAAACATATTTTTAGCGTTCTTAGAAATTTATCATTTTCAATAAAACTTTTCAAAGAAACAAATAAAATCTGAAAATTAGTTTCAATAAAGCTTTTCAGAGAAAAAAAAAACAAAATCTGAAAATAAATCACCAAATATTTTTTGTGTGTTTCTTTAAAAATGAAAAAAGAACAAAAAAAATTCAATAGGAAACAAAATTATATATTTAAAAAAGTTCTTTTCCTAAAAAAAATATGTTATAAATTTCTTTGAAAAATATCATATAAGTTTCTTTAAAAAATATATTTATAAATTCCTATTTTCTATTCTATCTTATGAATATCTATTTTCTATTTTATATTCTTATCTTTCTTGCTAATTTTGTAGGGGACAGCCTCAAACCAATTGATGCTATTTTCCTTATAAATTATATGAATCCCATCACAATTATTATATACTGTTGGATGGATGACAATGTTTTTTAATAACTTCTAGGTGCATACAGATCCGTGTTTTTCACAGTATATATACGTAAATAGTCTTTATTATTAAAATTATGTACTTTTATGTACGTTTAGAGGAAATAAAATGCAATGAGCACTTCATGATTAACTTTAATATTTTTTGTATGTGTTAAGTTGTTTGGATTAATTTATGTGTATTTTAAATAATTTTAAAAAAATTAATCTCACAGTTCATTATTAGAGAATTCAATTAAAATTGAGACAAAATAGAGTATAAACTTAACCAATTATAATTAATAGACTTAAGAGATTTTAATACTCTAAACTTGTTATTTTCATGTTTGTTTTAAAACTAATATTCCGAATTAGTAATTCCTCTTAATTATGAATCACCCCAATTTAGAGTTTTGTTAGAGAAAATCCATTTAGGCTATGTTGGGGACTAAATTTTTTTTTTCCTTATTTTTCTCTTTTAAATATTTTTATTTTTTGATTAAAATTTTTATTTTTTTCAGATTATTTTAATGAGATGAACTAAAAAGTAAAAAAAGGTTGATAAATTTTTTTTTTACTAAAAGACAAAAATAAGTACATAAAAGTTGACTTATTAGTTTATTTTAGATTATTTTTGTACTTCATTTGTTTTTCCTAAACTTTTTACATTTTGATTAATTATTTTTTAATTATTTTTTTGACCTCTTTTGATAAAGACGAATCGAAAAGTATAATAGTTTGACTAAATAATAAAAATAAATTTTACTAAAAATAAAAAAATAAATAATTATTTTAAACAAAACTATATATATATATATATTGCCACTTTATATTCATGTCTACCTTTTCTTGCTCAATATGGACATGAATCTGATTTAATTTGCAAAGACACGGTGGCTTTGACCCACATCTAATCAAATGTAAGTTTAGAACTCAATCCGACCCCACTCGACCTACCTTGATAAATATATATGCGGTTGTTATGGGTGAAGCATGGAAAATAACACCGTGTGGGACCAAACAGTATAGATTTGGTTGTCACGTTGGTATCAAGCAATTCAATGGTTTTCTGTCAAGTGCACTTTTTGAGTAATTCAACTGTTTCAAGCTATGTCTAGAATTAGTTACGTCATTTTCACCAAGTTACTATTTGTCATTTCCAGAAAATTATTATTTATTAAATAAGATTTTAAATTGTAGTATTTGGCTTTTTTAAAAAGCTCATTATTTTTTAGTCATTTCTTAAAAAATATATATATATACCATCCACATCCCAAATGCTCTAAATTTTTTTGGAAATAAAATGATTATTGTAGTAGTTAAAAACTAACAAATACATTAAACCTAATCAAACACTTTTTAGCAATGAGTAAGAAATGACAAAACAAGACTAGATGGTCAAATCCTCCATTTTCTATATATAAGGATCTTCAACCAAAGCAAAGATATGAACTCAAATTCTATCTTTGATACATATTTTTTCTTTAAAGACTTTTTTGACTTGGGTATTGAAGGATCTCTCACTAGCCACCAGCTGAGGAGTTTGTTTTGTAGGTATCCAGCCATCGAAACATCTGGGAATTCAATCATCTTCATTTTCGTTAAGTTTTTCATTATTATTAAGGAAATAATTACATTTTAAGTTCTCTTAATTATAATACTTTTCATTAAAATGTCAACTTAGCCCTCCAAATACAAAAAAAAAATGTTATTATTTCAAACATTACAACTTAAAGTAAAAAATAAAAACATATTGGCCTCATTTGGTGAACTTGCTTATTGGCTTATTTATTTATTTTACTTATAAACTTGCTTATTTGATTTATTTGCTTATTTTCGTCTTTTCTGAATTTTTTTTATATTTTGATTAAAAATTTTTTTTTTTTCGACTCATCTCAATAAGAAGAGTCTAAAAAGTATAAAAATTCGACTAAATGATAAAAAAAATTCACTAAAGACGTAAAAGTCAACTTAGTCAAACTTGCTTATAAACAAATAAGCAAGTTTAGCCATACGGGGCCATTAGATATTTTAACCAGAAACAAGAAAAGCTATCTTAAATAAATTATCCCAAACAATTTTTTTTTTTTTTACTTTAAAAAAAAAAATTTAAAAATTAAATTTTATAAATATCCCAAACAGAGCTAAAGATTAGTCTTGGAGGAATAGTGGGAGAAGCAAGGTTGGTGGTGGTGGCTATGGCTGAGATGATATTGGTTGAGTTACAAGAACCAACTTACCAGTTTTATGAAATTCTCACCCTTGACCTTCATTGTGAAGCCTTAATCTTTTCTTTCTTTCTTAGGAGGTGTTTGGCAAAAAAAATTTCATCAACTTTTAACTTTCAGCTACTAATTTTAATAATAAATTATAATTTTTTTCAAACACTAACAACTTCTACTGTACGCTATAATTATAATTTATTCTATTTTAGCTATAAGCTAACACATTTACTAAATACTCACAACTTCTGTTACAAGTAATAATATAAAAGCAACTAATTTCAGCAACGCCAAACATCCTCCTAAATTTGTTATTATTTTTTTAAAAATAAAAATAAAAAATTGATTTAGCGTCCAATGCTTTTGTTTTCATATCATTTTTATATTTTAGCGACAGCAACATTCAAAATTATAAAAAATATTTTTGGTTTTTCTAAAAGTAAAATTACTTAAAAATAATTAATCTTCAAAACAAAGTTTGTGTATAAAATTTTGAAACAAGTTAGATTTGTGGATGATTTTTGCCAACATTAATATCATTTCGTATAGGTAGTCACAACATTATCGGCCTGGTTGGCAATCTAAGTTTTTTTTTAAATTTTTTGCTAAAACGTAAAAGAACTAATTAATATAGTTCATATGTCGAAAAAGTAAAAAAATTAAAATTAAATTAAAAAATAAAATAAAAATAGTAATTTGTAGAATACTCTTGCAAATTCGTACTTTATTCTAAAAACTAATAATATCCATGTTTGATAGCTTATTTACTACAAATGACAACTATATACGATCGTTATAATAAACTATATATACAGAATTATAATACTGCCTAATTTCGTTATTAAAAAAAACTTTTTACCTAATTTATCATTTTTTAATGAAAAAATTAATTTAAAATCTAATTTACCAAATTATATATTTTGAATTTAATATTTAATTTTTTGACTAAAAATATTTAAAAATTTAATTTTTAAACTAGTTAATAATCAGGCTATAAGTACGTGATCAACTAGAATTAAGTATGCATGCAATCAAATGGCTTGCGAAGAGTTCGTGCATGGGATATATAAAGAAAAAAATAAATATATTATTAGAACTTGAATCGCCGAAGATGTTATTGAGCACCCTTAATTACATAGCCGTACTGAATTTTGAACGTTGGAAAATAAAAAAATTATAACTCTTCTTCTTCTTCTTCTTCATAAATTATCGGAAAAGGCAACATTTTTTGAAGAAAAAATAGAAAAGAGATGTGATCTCAGGTCTCAGCAAGTAGGGAGAGGGAGCCGTACGTCAACAGAAGAGAGGCAAGAAGCCAAGAAGGCAAGAGTATCAACATTTGGGGAGATCGGCGGGCGGCGGAAGCAGCTTTTGGTTGGGAAGCTTTCCATCTAAGACGAGCCAAGCCATTTTCAAGCCCCAGCTGGTGTGGGCTTCCAGGTGACAATGCATGAACCATACCCCTATTCGCACACGCTCAAATTAATTAAAAGACCAGAAATCGTGGCCATTTGGAATAATTTTTTATTTTATTTTTTAACAAATTTTTTTTATTATTTGATGTAATTATTAATATAATTTTTTGATTACTCTCGTCAATACGAACTGAAAAAATACTTTTTTTACCAAATTGTAAAAAAAATTCAGTAAATACAAAAACAAGCTAATGAGAAATTTTACGTTGTTTGCTTTTATTTTTAATGCAAATTTTTTAATTTTTAATTAAGAATCTTTATTTTTTTTTTAAATTTCTTTTCAAAACAATTTGAAATGGTCAAATAAATTATCCAAAAGATATTAAAAATTAAAACAAAAAACAAAAATAAGTAAAAATTTTAAATTTTAGAACAGATAAGGTAATTCCACAGCATTAGTGGGTTTTGGGCAGGACCCATCATATGCAAAAAGGGTGTATACAGTTTAGTTTGTTTTTGTTCTGTCTTTTGAGCCAAATGCTAAAAACTCATAATACTTAGACATGAATTGAGATTATGAATTTGTTTGGGATAGCTTTTAAGTTGATTTTTTTGGTAAAAAATTGGCTTTTAAGTTGCTCTATTTGATTTTAAAAAAAGTTAATCAACTTTTTTTCTTCTTTTAATTCAATAAAAAAGGCAATATATATTCTAAACACTCTAATTTTTAAAAAAAATGAAATTACTATTATACGTTTACTTAAAAAAGACAATCCTACTCACAAAAAAAAATCGTGCCAATATCTCAAATACTATAACTTAAAAGCTAAATATAATGATATTTTAAATATTTTAATAAAAAAAAAAAAAAACTACTATAAAACAATTATTCCAAACAATTAAACTTTTTTTATTCATATTTTTTTTCTAAAAAAGTTAAACTTCTTAAAAATTAAGTTTTTTAAACATTCCAAACATTCACTTAGGTATTTTTAAGATGGGTCATATTGCAAATGAATGTAACAACTCATTTTAAATGATGGACAACTTTAATTATGAGTAGACCTTATGGGGTTTGTAGCATTGATGAAGGTTTAAAGACAGTTCTACCTGGATTGTCGGCTAGAAACCGAATGGCAATCCACCCACCAGAGGGCACACCGGCCGTGTTCCTTTCAGCTGGATCAACAAGATTGAACCTTTTCGGATCATTATTCGGATCGAAGTTTCCAAAACCTCGGCCAACGACGAAGAAGTTGAATCCATGGAGGTGGAGTGGGTGGCTCTCGGCTCCAAGAATGCTGGTGTCCTGCATGATCAGCTCCACGCTGGTGTTAAAAGGGAGCACCAAAAGTCTGGTTCCGTTGCCCACCATCGTATTGTTCGGCGCGGCGCCGGTGAAGTTGAACCAGTGCGCCGGACTGAACGGGAAGTCCGGCCGGTAAACCCCATTGGACCGCCCAAAGAAGTGGGATTGGAGGAGCGCCGTCGTCGGTTGTACGAACGACACGTTGTTGACTGAGGCCGCAAATTTGGTTCCGTTCGGTCCCTGAGGTTAGAATACAGTTTTTAACGATTTTATTTTTTTTGAAATAAAATAATGTTAAATTTAAGATATTAAAAATAATAGAGCATGAAATAATATAAAGTAAAAAAAATTAATTTGTGAGATTCATATACCCTTAATTACTATCTTAAAATCAATATTTCTCCATGTGTAAAAATTTATATAAAATATATCAATTACAATATATAATTCAAGAGTATTTAGAAGTTTTATTTATTTGCATAGTTGTAATTTAGTAATAAATTTACCTTTTTGATCATCTCTCATGTGATTATAATAAAATATTAATCACCAAATTTTATAAATAATTTTTTAACTTTTTATTGATATGATGTGATTATTTTTCTTTCTCATAATTTTTTAAAATAGAAACTCTTGTCTATAAGAGTTTTTATATTCACCGCCGGCGACAGTTGTAATAGAACTCTTGTATAATTATTTTAAAATAAAATAATATTAATAGTAATAAATATAATTTATTTATATAATGACTAGTACTATAATTTATTTAATAAAAACCTATTTATACTTTTAATGGATAATAATGATTTTTAAAAATAATTCTTGTTTAAAATTCTAATAATTCATAATAATTAAAAATAATATTTTATTTTTATTAAAATTCTCCCACACCTGACACGTTTGGTTTTGGTCACACGGGTTGGTTCCGAGGCTCATCGTGAAGAAGAGATGCCTATCAACTTTCTGGGGCACATTCGCTGGGTATTGAGCGCTCGCTAAGCTTCTGAGCCTGTTGCTGAAGTTGGTGGCAAAGGAAGTATCGTTCAGAGGCGGCAAGGTTGGTTGGAAGAGCGGAAGCTTCTTCATTGACGCCGCCGAGTGAAGCGACGACGACGGGGATTCGTATTGGAGAATTCCGGCGACGGTGGAGTTGTCGAAGGTGCCGAGGCCGGTGACGTATGGTCGAGCGGTCATGAGAAAAGTGGCGGCGGGGAAGTGAGGTTTGGCCTTGAGGAGGACGTTTGTGGTCTGTCCAGGGGTAATGAGAAGCGTGTCGGTGTCGAAGGGTTTGACGTAAGTGGCGTCGGCTTCAACGACGGTGAGGGTGTGGTTGGCGATGCTGAAGAAGAGCTCGTCGTTTAGGGCGGCGTTGATGAAACGAAGAAGGTAGGTCTTTCCGGGCTTAACCTTCAGCTTGAATGTATCTGTCAACATCCGGCTAGACATGGTTAGCCCAATTCTATATATCCTTTTATCTCACATGCAACAACAAGACCAAAATATAAGAAAAAAAAATGTTTTGGACCCATTGATAAGAGTGTTTTAATCATTGACTGATAAGTGCGCAGGCAACAAAACTCATAAAAAAAAGAAACAATTTGGAACATATGATACCATTTAATGAATACTTATTTAGTGTTTTAAGAAAGATGATTGCATGGTACCATAAAATTTTAAGATGAGGTTTACTTCTAAATGTAGAGACTCACGTAACGTAATGGTTGATAACTTGTGTCACGATGTGTCATACGATTTGGAGTATTGAATAATTTTTCTTATTCCATTGAAATTTAGTATAGGACTCTCCATTTGGATTAAGATTTGAAATTTTAGTTTATTTTTGTCATTTTGATCTTTTTCTAATCTTTTGAGTATTTTTTAAAAATTTTTATAAATCATCTCGATGAAAGGGTCAAAATTTTTAAATTTGTATATTAAAAGATAAAACAAACGAAAGACGAAAATAGATGGCATAAAATTTAATTTATTGACTTATTTTTTACTTAATTTTTCCCGTATTGGTAATTTTTTTAATTTTGGACTCTTCTTTACGAAAAGAGTCGAAAAGCATAATACTTGACCAAACAATAAAAAAATTTATTTAAATTAAAATTAAATAAATAAAATAAGTAAATAAGTTATTATTTCAAACTCGACCTCAAATATTATTTTTAAAAAAGTGATAGCCCTCGGCGCCTTTGCGCGCAACGGCTTAACTTAATTAATTAAGCTAGCTAGCTTCGAAAGCTACAGTTTTACATATCAATTACTATTAACCGTATCAGTTAATACGTAATGGGATTTGAATATTCGATATTAATATTTACTAATGTATCAATCGATATTCTTTGATATTAACTGTGATATATATATATATATGTATATATATATATATATAATCGTATTACCGATGCATATTCTAGTTCAGCAATTTAGAACACTATTTCATACCTTTGGAAGAGCAATTATACAATGGACCTGGAAGTCCATTTATGGTATACGCATCCGAGACATTTGGGCCACCACCTGTTTGCATGGCTTGGTTAATGATTGCTTCAGTATCTGTGTTGAACCACTCTCCTGAAACCAAAAAGTGTTATGCTTTGGTTTGTGTTACTAATTTTAGAAGGCAGTTTAGTACTTGGGTTGAGAATATAAATATTAAATTTATTATTTTTTTTGAAATTTTAAGTTTTTAAATGAGTTGATCATCATTAATAATCTAATATAGTATCAGAATAAACAATAAAGTCACCACCCATGTCATAATAAACACGTGCACATGTTTAATCAAAGTATGAAAAAGAGTCGAGCCACACGTGAGGGGATAGGTTAAAAATACAGTGACCTTAATTGGCAATCTTGATTTTTTAATTTTTTGGCTAAAAATACCAAAAAGTAAAAGTTACCTGTTTGGCAAAAAAACAAAAAGGAAAAAAAGTTAAAAAGTCAAATCGAAATACAAATTTTTAGAATATTCTATTCAAATTTCTATCATTTTTAAAATACAATAATACTCCTTATTAATAAATTATTTACTAGCACTACCAATTACATATAATTGTTAATAGAAAAAATATAAGGAGATAAAATTATCCGCTTTGAACAAAAAGCAAAAAAATTAACTTTTTACCCAAACAACAAATTTTAAAATGTTAGCTTAAAAGTTAAGTTACCAAGCAACTTACTTTAAACTTAATTTAGTTTTTTAGCTTAAAAAAATAAAAAATTTAATTTTTAAATTAGTTGCCAATCGGGTCCAAATACTAAAGTTGTTTATTTCTCTGTCAGTTTGAGTTTTAGATGAGTTAGGAATTAACAATCTAATATATATAATAATATCATGTGTAGGTAATGCCGGCGTAATAAATCATGGGTTTAAGCATCACGGTCGATGATGGTTATGGAAAGTTAATTACCGAAGATGATGGGAAGTTCCTTGTGTGGTTTGGGAAACGGGTAAGGAACCTTAGACTTGGGAAGAATGATTAGAGGACCATAGAGAGTGGATCTTAGCCACGAAATATGGGCGTGCCAAAAAAGGGTTCCTCTTTGTCCAACAATGGTGAAGTTGTACACATAGCTCTGTCCGGTTTGAATGGGGCATTGGGTGATGTATGCCGGCCCATCAGCCCACCCGCTCTGGAGCTGTCGGACCCCAT
The DNA here is from genome assembly GCA_034768845.1 of Heliamphora exappendiculata. NCBI lineage: Eukaryota > Viridiplantae > Streptophyta > Magnoliopsida > Ericales > Sarraceniaceae > Heliamphora > Heliamphora exappendiculata. The sequence goes on from JAOTRH010000022.1 coordinate 18,866,484, forward strand.
GCCTGTTTTCAAAAACACATTCTAGAGTTTAACAACATTAATAATTAAGTCTACTAAAACTTCAAATCATACTAAAACTTTTATTAAAATAATGAAAGAATCTTTGTGTACTTCATATTTTATTTCACTTTTTACTTCATAAAGACAACTTTGGTGGACTCTACTCTAAGTGTTGGTGCGGAATCCATCCAAAAATTATCTGAACTTGTGTTTATAGAATAAAATATGAGATGTAATATGAGTTTTACACATTGCATATCCAATGCATTTTTTAAAATTCTATTGTCTTTCGTATTCAACAATGCTTTTTAATGTTGACAAAAGGAATGGTATTAAATTTCTAAGAAAATCTTAAGCAATGATATCCCACATAATTTTAATATATGTAGGACAAAGAAACTACAATAGTAATGTTTTTTTTTTTCTAAAAAAAATTTGAGGGATTTCGGGGTTCTAAAAATTCTATATACTCGGAAGACGTACATATCGGTACTTAAAACGTTGGTACTGGATATAATATATTAAAAAATATTAGTATTGGAGGGTTAAAATTCCGTTGCGCATTGACTGACAAAACATATATAGAGGTCCGATAATTAAACCCTAGTCATCCTAACAGCCCCTCAAAAGAAAATGATTTGCTATTTAGGTTATGAGAAAATGTGGCGTTTAATTTGCTTTGTTATACAAATGAAATGAACTCATATATATACCAGTGAATTGATATATTGTTCTGAACATTGTTAACCACTTTTATGAGAAGACGGTCACCCTCCCTGGCCACAATGCGAGGCCCTGGAAATTGCCCGTTCACAGTAATCATGCTCTTCCTGTGGCACAAGCGCGTCACATTTTGCAGCTTTATCTACAAATTTAAATATTTCAACACCGTTAATTAAAAAATCAAACAAAACCAAACCAAAACAAAACAAAACGAAGAACTAAAATTTGTTTTCCAAGGGCAGAAATGGGTCGTACATCAAAAGTGTAGTGCCTGGTTGTTACGCCAGCATTGTCGATGGCGATTGCCGACCAAGGAAGGAGAGACAATGCCATGATCAAGGAGAAGAGAACTTCCATGAGAACTGTTGATGAAGAAAGAACAGAAGCGGCCATGATCGATCTAGAGCTGATCTAGGTGAATGAATCTCAAAACTCAACCTTTTGTTGATGGGTTCTGTTGCATAACAAAGCATTTAAAGTCGTTTATATATAGGATAGATAGATAGAGGCGGGGGAAGAAAGGATGTTTGGTTGATTAGGTGAAGAATGCAAATAATAATAATATATTATTTATTATCTGTTAATTTGAAGGAGAAGCTGCCAGATAGCAAAAATCCAGAAACAGCTTCATCAATAAGAATTTCGATTGGAACAACAGCTAGCTAGGCTAGTTGTTGTTAGATAGCAGCCTTAGAGTGATGTCAAAGACAATCTTCTATTTCATTTGACATATCTTTTCTAGCTCCTTAATTCCTATCTCAAACGTACTTTCCTTCATGGAGATGCCTAATTATTGGTTTGAAAATCAGACTTGATTTTGACCAGACCTCATGTTTGGTGCCAAATACAGCAAAGTTCAAGTTTTCTGTCAGATTTTTTCTCTAGTAAAAGTTATTTTTAGATAGTTTTATTAGTTCATTCTAATAATCCCTTTTGGAGGTACCATAACAAGTAAAATGATAGAAATCTTCTTAACTCACATTAATTTTTCTGGAAGAAAAAGTTAATAATCACTCATTCTATACCTAGGGTAACGGAAGATATACAATACTAACATGTGCTTATACGTGCGACCAATTTTTATATTTATCACGCATTCTCTTTTTTTGTTTATTATTATGCAAATAACATAACAAGTAATGTGTGTTTATACGTGTAAATGTTTTTGACATTTATCACGTCTAGTCTCTTTTTTTGTCTATTATTATGCAGTATTTTTTTGGGAAAGTTTGTCAATATGAGGTATGAACGTTTTCTTTTCTTTTTTGTTTTTTTGAAAGATGGGTAGAATGTGTCCCACTTTAATATAATGTAAAAGCATTGTATCCAACTTAAAAGTAAGTTATTAAATGAAAACAAAAAGAAAAAAGAGAAGGGTATGTGCATTTCACATTCAATATTGTTTTTGCCCTCCAGTTGGGATCCTTGGAGTTTCATGTTGGATTCAGATTTCCTGTGAAGATCAAATCCGCAATATAACATGTTAATTATTGATCGATACAAAATGAGATTAATTTTAAGCTTCCAATACCAATATTTGTCAATCCATCGGTTGATACTTTTTGACCGTCCAATGCATGGCCACAGCATCACCGATACTAATAACCATTCCGGTGATGCAATTTAGAACCCAAGTTTAAACTTAAATAAATCACATGATTAAAATCAAGAAAGACAGCGTATGCATAACACTTTTTCATCAGGAGTTTGTTAAACAGGATGGCCATTTTTAAGTAGTTGAATAAAGATTTTCACCGCAATCCAAGCATGCAATAACATTACCCAACCCCATAAATATTAAAATATTTTCGATATGTTTCAATCAGAGTTCTTGGTGAATAGGCAAATCAAAGGGATTCTATCAGTGGTAGTTTTCAGGTCCCATATGTTTCCTTTATCATTTTCACGAAGGACGCGCTGGTCAATGAACATTTGGAGGACTTTGGGTAGGTGGTTGGGGGCATGTCACATTTAGGGTTTATAAATAGGTAAAGTGATAAATAACTGTACAATTTTACCCTCTTGTCTTTCAAGCAAAGATGAATCTGATGTGTTTGCTTCAATGTTTTTGCTGTGAGACTAAAAAAAAGGGAAAAAAAATACTGGATTACATACGAAGTATATATATATATATAAGTGAGTGTATAGTGTTAAATATTGATGGTTATATTGTAAAGGGGTGGAGCAACGTCATGAAAGCTCTCTTATGTCAATACATAAAGAAAATTTGGATATATGATATTTACTAATGTATTGATTGATATTTTTTTATATGGGCCGAAAATAACTATCTTATCAATACAAATAAAATATAAATACGCATTTTGATACCACGATTTAGAATTGTGTGTGTTTGATTCAAATTAATATATGTTGATTCAATATCAGCTTGGTGTTCATACACTCGTGAGGCTCACAAGATTCATTGTAGCTGTACCAACCTATGCTCCTTGTACAGCCCTCTTTGTTTCTTAAATATTCTTGTACACATACACATTGAAAATTAGCATAAGAATAATGATTTATTAAGCCAAACCCCAAGCTAATTAATGACACAAAAAATCTTTTTGTTGTAATTAATAACACCTTGGTAACCATATTTTGATAATCACATTTAAATATTGCATGATGCGCGTATAGTGTTTAGAAATAAATAGTGGACTTATAAAATAACATAATTAAGCATCACACATTAATAACACGTCATACGATATCAACCCATTTTTATTGACTAAATCTTTAAAAAAAATGACACACTTAGCGTACATTGAGCTCTCTCACTTGTCGAAAAACATGTAAGGATATTTATTTCAGCTTATTTTTTAACCTTTAACTTGTATTAATAATTCATTAAAAAGGCTAAAAATTTAAATATGTGTGCTTATAGCTTTTTGTTTTATAACTTATAATTCTAAATTAATAAACACAAGCTTTACTACTTAAAATTATAAATCATAACTTTAACATATATTTATAACTTCTTTTTTCATTTCATAATTATATTTTTAATTATTATTTATAAATTTATAATTTCAACTACACTAAATAATCTTATAAAATATATAACATATGGTGCTGTGTTAAAAAAAACTAATAATTGGTTTTCACTTGAAAGTAGGAGTATGCAAACAAATTGCCAACCCGCTCTAACCCACCAACCCAACTGGGTTATGTGAGTAAGTGGGTTGGGTCGGATAGGTTGAGTTAAAAAAACAAAGAGGATGGTTGATTACTGCATATATTTTTTTAACCCGCTATCAACCCAACCTGTTTAATGTATATATTAGTTATCGTATTTTTACACCCAACAAATCTTAACTTCATATATATATTTATATTTATATAAATTTCTTATAATTCATAAGGAACAAATTATAATATTTATTATTTTAATTACTACTTTAATTATATAGAGCGAATGTTTTTTTAACAAGTATACAATGTAAATGTTATTGTTAAGGATATTTAATTATGTTGTTATTATTATTATTGAATTTTCTAGTGCTATTTTTAGTTAGACTTTTACTTGACGTGCTAAATATGATTTTTTTTTAAAAGTTTGCAATAGATTTTTATTTTTTAGAAACAAATTTTAAGAAAAATACTACTAAAATCTTATAAATTTTTAACCCGCTAAACCGTGGTTTGAAACCGGCAAAAAATATCACTAAACTCGCTAGTTTTGATAATCAGTGAATTAAAAAAATAATTACTCGCTAAAAATAAATTAATTAAAATTTTTTTTCTAATCCGTCTAAACCCAATCCATCCCGCACACACCCATACTCGAAAGTGATTGGCTAGCTTGCCTAGTTCTAGAATGAAGTTTCTTGTGATTGCCATGAACCCAGTGGCATGGTAATGTTTAACTAATATTCTATAAGAATATTTTTGTTCTGTTTGGGCTACATGTAGAGAATTTTGTTTTCTTTTTGTTTTTTGTTTTTGTAATTTTTTTTTTATTTTTTGACTAAATTTTTTTACTTTTTTGAATCGTCTTAATGAGATGAGCCCAAATGGTAAAAAAATTTGATCAAAAAATGAAAAAAGTCCATTAAAGACAAAATTAAGCAACATGAAATTTGACTTATTAGCATATTTTGACTTATTTTTATTTTTTTAAATTGTTTTTTATATTTTGGTTAATAATTTTACTTTTTCGACTCATCTCGATGAAAAAAATCAAAAATTATAATAACTTAATTAAATAATAAAAAATGTTTCTTAAAATCAAAATTAAATAAAATTAAATAAGTAAATAAATAATTATCCCAAAACAAGACTGGTAAGGCTGTTAAGATGTCCCTAAAAGTTGAATAAACATCATGTTTAAAGGGCCTAGAAACTAGAGTACAGAAATGGGAAAGGTTTCATCAATGAAACATTTTGCCAAAACAAGCAATGCACATTAGTTGGGCATTAATCATCAAACCCCACTCATTGCTTTAAAAGTCAGATGTGTTTTTTCTTCTCTTTATTTGAAACAACCACGGATTTCTATGAGTTTATGGTACTTTTTTGACTCTGTATTATACTAACAAACTATCTATTTCCTTCCACCCCAGATTGTACTTCTAGGCAGGCTTACAAGGAAAGAGGTAAAAAAGAAGATGATGAAAGATGGAGGGTAGGTGACAACTGACCTAGCAAAGAGTTCAAATAAAAAAAAAAAAAAAAAAAAATTAAATAATGAAATAAATTTTTTTTTTTAATTAGCAAATACTCATACACCCAACTCTCACACTTTACACTTGACAAGATTTAAACTCTTAACTTTTCATTTAAAAAGTTAACACCATCCCATTTGAAAGAAAGTTGTTCCAATATATATATATATATATAAACTATGAACAAGATAGGATAAATACCCCAAAAGGGGCATCTCTTTGTTTGAATGAAGTCCCAACAAGATTGCAAGTGGCATGCTTTCACTTTAAGTTGATCAAGTGTACTAATGTTATGATTGTGATACCCATCGCACAATTGTAAAATATAGAAATAAAATATAAAAATAAGTTTGATATATTAAAAAAATGTGTAAGCTGCTATTAATAATTTAAATTTAAAATTTTAAGCTGTTTTGTTAGGTGCTTCTTTAATTCAAGTTGTGCTCGCATATTTGAATCATTACAATGATGATTAGATAATCTTAACCAAGTGGAAGATTCCTTTTCCACATCTGAGTTTCAAATATTACTTGCATTTTTCAATATCACTTGTGTGTTGTTGGTGAGACAGGAAGTTGGGGGGGGGGGGAGCAAATATGTTAATTATCCATCTTCAAACACCTTATAATGCCTCAGTATCATTAAGATTTAGGATAGGTTCATAAGTGGAGCAGATGTTTGAATCAATATCTCAGCCAACAGAAGGCATGAAATGATGAATGCCCACCGAATGTTTTCCATCCATTTGTTACTGTTTTTTTTTTTTGAACAGCAAACAAAGATGTATTTCACGCTTACATGAAAAAACAAAGAACAACCAAGTATTTGGAAAGAACTGAATCGAAACGATCAGTTCACAACAAATACCAAAAAGAAGCAGTTTGATAACGAGCCAAACTGACCAAGAAAAAAACAAGGGAAGCTGTCTTCAGAAAACAGAGCAGCCAAAAAAACCAGAGGCAGCTTAGCACTCCAATTGTGCAGCAAGCACAATTATGTTGTGAAAACAGAATTATGCAGCAAGCACTCCAATTAGGCAGCTTAGCACTCCAATTAAGCAGCATGCACAACTATGCAGCAAGAAAACAGAACAGCAAGCGCAGCAGTGCAGCAAGCACAGCAACATAGAACCCCTCTCATCCGGCACTTCTTCACTCCAACAAAACATAGCAGCAATAACAATACAGCAGAAACCGAAAAAACCAGAGGCAGCTTAGCACTTCAACAGAGCAACTAAGACACATAGCACCCCTCTCATCCGGCACTTCTTCGCTCCGACAAAACATATCGGCAATAACAGAAAACTTGGGGATTGTTCTGAAATGTGGCACACCTTTGTCCTAAAATGGTAACTTTAGCGTTCTAATACAATCCCCAAGTATTTTCTATTTATTTCCTTAACATTCTTCGTATTAAAAAATCAAATATAATAAACTAAAATATAAAAATAAATAAAGTTTTGACACAACAAAATGAAAAAAGAGAGGTTATAATACTTTCTCTAGAAACGTGATTTACATGAATAGTTTAAAAAATAATACACTTCTTTATTGAATACTTATCACTTGAACAATACATTTCAATATATTAATTTATAAAAATCTACCCTTATCGTACCACAGTTTAAAGCATGTGGTGTCCTAAGTGCAACCATTCTTTGTATTGAGCGATCTGTGTTGAAGATACCATAGTTCTAGCCACTCTCCCCCCAATGAGGCTCTGATGATTATATCTCCTTCACTTGCTTGCACTCTTTGGTATGTAGTGCAGTCTGGGAATGCTTTGATGGGTACAACAAAGGTAGGTGAAGCGGATCTAGGGTTTTCCCTGAAAATCATCACACCCTCTCATCAGGGATGCTTGTAATTGCTGAGTATGTGCCAAGAATAGCACATACAAATCCCACGTTCATTACAAAAATGCAAAGCAAAACCTGCAAGGAAAACAGTGAAAAGGAAAAAAAAGAAGAAAAATTCATGTGGTCATCCGTACTAAAAGTTGCTACAAATCATTACAATGCCAGAAATTAAATAAAATGGCCACCTGCAACTTTGTTAATCTATCGCGGCAAATGCTGAGGTAGCATGCGCATGGGAAAATTAGAGACTACAATTGAAGATCAAACAGTTGTTAATAATATATTGTATGATCACGGACTAAAGATTGAATTGAAGTATGATAAGAAACTTACGACGAGCATAACAAGCAAAGATCCAATAAAGGCCATCACAGAACCTGCAGTCAAATTTGCATAACAAAGTATGGAACTGTCAGTGCCATGTTCACCCTTCTTGGGGATAAATAGTTGTAGTATAGGTAGATTAGAATTGACAAACTTTTAGAATTGATGAGTACACGGGTGGAAGTTCTTACCAAAGTATGGAACTGTCAATGCCACAATTAGAGTTGAGAACACTAAAATTGTTCTAATGAGAATTGATACACCGTGAGATCTAAACCGAGTCGGAGGCAGGAGTTCCTCCAAACTGAATGCCACAGGAGTTATTGTCAAGCCATACTTTGTGACAGGGGCAACAACCTAAAGTAGAAATAGATGGAATACATTCAATAGATTATGTTTGGTGTTGGGCTCCAGTTTTTGTATGCAATTATTTATTGATTTTGAAATCCAATAGATATTCAATGCTACAATTATACAAAATGTGGTGAGACATGTAGAACGATATTATACTTGGACCAATTTTCTTTCGTACCGTGGTCCATGCTGCCACTTTGGAAGCAACAAATTTTGTGGGCATATTTAAGGTAAACTGAGACTTAGTTGAGGGACCAAACATCAGAAAGCCCCATATTGCAACTGCAGCATACAACAAACAAGATGTAACAAAGCTGCAGCACAGTAAACAAATGAAGCAATAGTTAGTAAAACTTGTCAAATAGTTTCAATAAATCCGCCTTATGAAAAGCCCAAGGAATAGTACCAAATCACCTAATTATTAGAACAGAGGGAAATCTTGATGGTTCCTTCATTGAAGAATAGATATTTGGAAAAACTGAATGGCTTCCATAGCAGAAGCCAAACAGACCAATTGTGACAGGAAGCTTTGCCAAGTCTAATGCTGTTCCATTTGGATGAAACCCAACTTGGTCAACCACCCCAACCCATAACAAGCAAAGTGACACAAGCACAGCTGTGAATACTCCTCCCACTAAAATCAAATGTAGAAAACGTCATAAGCACTCAAACCTGCAACTCAAAAATTAATGCATGGAGACAAGGAAAGGGGCTCCAGATTTGGGATTAGAAACCTGAAATATATGAGAGCAAGCTAAGGTCTCGAAGCCAAACAGTTGGAAGAATGACAAGAGTCGATATGATTGTGCAGAATTGATAAGAATTAAGATGAATTCCAACGAGACTCATGTGGGCATTTGGTAACAATATTGAAAGGTTATCACTCATCATTATTAAGTACTCCACACAGGATGACTGCAAAGAAAAGCTACTTGTTAATTATTTCACGATACAAACAGGAAAGCAAAAGAAATCAATATAGTAAAAACTGTACTCAAAACAGGTTGGGAGCACAAGGTGCACTTACATATAACTCCATGTACAAAATGATCTGCATTAACCAAAACCCAAGTGTCAGCTTTGCCAAATAAACTAAACATTCTTTTGCTAATGAAAACTAAAAATCATTATACTATGTTCATTTATGCAATTTAAGATACAAACATTTGATATTCAAATCAGATTTACCGCTAAGAATACACGGCCGGGGATTCCGAAAGCAGCCTGACCAATATCCGGGTAAGTTTTGAGGCCAGCAGAGCTTTCCAAACATCGCTTCAACAAAATTCCAGTATAGCAAGTAACGATACCGAGGATAAAGAGAATCACGAGGCTCCACCACCCTCCTTCTTTGAGTGCATAAGGAGTTGAAAGGAGTCCTATACCGCATAGAACATTGATTGCTGCATTTTACAGTAGAAAGGACAGTTTATAAATGTGCAAATATTGCTGATGTACCCGTTTTGACTTCTTAATTGAACACTTAAAAACTAAACACTTCCAGTGGTTTCACAACTGTGTGCTCAACAAAGCATAAGTGCCTACTCGCTATTTCAAAATTGCTTGAAATTTGTTCTTAATTGAGAGATAGCTGGTAATTAATTCTCAAACGAATTTCTTCTCTCCAATCGACTGGAAGCTGTGAGATGGACAGTGGGTGCTAAAGTAGCTGGCCCGGATCCACGGACCCTTTCACAATCAACACCCCTGTCCCCACCCGCTCACACTTGTTTTTTTCGTTTGGGTCCTCCTAATTGACACACAACAATAAATAACTAAAACATTGAGTGCAAGAATATAGAATTTCACCATTAAAAACGGATTGTGCATATGAACACTTCTGCTGTGGTGGAGGCAGTTCATTACTAGAGAAACTTGACTGCTGGGGAGTTGCAGACAACTTTTTAGGGAGGTATGAGGTAGGCACTTCTTCTTTGTCCAAGCTTGCCGCAGAAATGAGGGGGTAATCAAGGGAATCGTCAGGCACAGATGCCCAAGGTCTCCTATAAGGGGAACTCAACAAGGGGGCACTTATTCTTGTCAAATTCGTTCCTGTTAGGAAGTTCACAGAAGGTGGAGTCACGGCTGTGTACATATCCATAGAGTCCCTGCAGCCACAGGACAAACATTAGTTAGAAAGCATTAATTCAGATGTTATCTCTAAAATGGAGAGGATTCAGACATAGTATGAACAAACCATACATTTAATCACACTACCTACTTTTGCCAATTGAAAAAGTTTGATTCTCGCTTTGTATTTCAAAAACACGAACTTGTTTGTTTTGATAATAGTCAATTATGCTATGCAGAGGGAAACAAAAAGAAAGAAAAGGAAATGAAGTTAAATAAACAAATTTTTTTTCTTAATAGGTTAGGACAATGAGAAGAAAATGAATAATTATTTGTTAAAATAACCTGTTTTTCGTTTATTTACCCATTAAAAATGAATCGGTATAAGCAATCTCATTTCTCTTTCAGATTTGGTTCTTGGTAAATCGAGAATCTAAACATGGCAGCAAAAAACCAAGAAAAGAGACACCTTTTATGCCTCCCAAACATTCATGAATTAAGAAACCAAGGGAGTCCCGTATTGGCCATGTTTCTTAGCCAATGCATCGTCGCAATGCACAGGATTTACACAAGGTATCCTAATGGGATGTTGAGTGTAGGTGAGTCGTCGCCTATTAACATATAAATTTTAAATAATAAATACATAAATAATTATCGCCCAAGCCACTAGGGCTAAGAGCTTGAGTAAGCCAATATTAAGAGTAAGAATGAAATAAAGTCAATACGAAACTTCTCAAAATAAGTACGACATTTGAGCAACTCGTGTACAGTCGATCAACTCGGGTACACCCGAGCTACTCGTGTACAGTTGAGCCACTCGGGTACGCCCGAGCCACTCGGGTACGCCCGAGCCACTCGGGTACAGTCGCTCTACTCGGGCACGATTGATTCACTCTGGTACATTTTACCCACTCTAGTACAGTCGGCCTGCTTGGCGGTCGAGCCATTTGGCTCCCCTTCTCAGGCGAGTGGTTCTGTTAGCTTTATTATAATAACAATTATTATTATTATCTGGTGTGGTTGGGCACACTATATCTTATTATGTGGTTTCGTTGTTCTATAAATAAACAGTTGCGTACTCTATTGGGGTTAACGCATCTTCATTAAGCTTAATACTATGTAATTAACATGGTATCGGAGCCATCACCGCCAACAGCTCCTCCTTGAACCCTAACCCTAGACGCCGACCACCCAAATCTCATCCTCTAACGCCGCCACCCACCAACACCATCATTTTCAGCACTGAAATCCACCAGACCAGCCTCCAACAGTCGCCAAAACCCTAACCCTTGCCACTGACCACTCCAGTCTCATCCTCCAGCGCCGAAACCTACCGAAGCTACCCCCTCTAGCGCCGAAACCCACAACCCAGTGCCAACAGGCGCCGAAACCCACCAAACCACTACCGCTAGTGCCGAAACTCACACACCAGTCCATTCCTGGCGCCGAAACCCACCAAAGCAACCATCTCTAGCGCCGACAGCCCCATACCAGTTCACTATAGTCGCCGCCAGACCCTGACGTCGATGAAACAAGTGGCTGCCACCCAAACAGTTGCTGAAACCCACCAAAACTCCACTAAATCATAGCCACAGTCACTGATCGGGCCCCAAAACCAATTTTCAACCATTTAAACAGTCATCGGAACCCTAGAAAAAGTCACCGAAAAAAGTCACCGGTCGCCGGAACAGTCGCGCAGGTCTCAACAGTCATGTTTTTCTGTCTCCCTCACTGCATCACTTGATTCATCCGTGCAATGGCCTGCTTTCTATTCGACAACAAGTTCTGTGTTGTCCAATCTGTGTTGATGCAGTGAGGGTTATCTGGTTGTGGATTCTCTGATTTTTTGAACAAGAATGCCATCGGAGGGCGATAAGTCTGCTACCCAGACTTCTGGGACTGCTGAGTCTCTGATGGATACCGGACAATCAATGAGAACTGAGGTATTCTCTTCTTCTACTCAGCTTGTCGATGAGAAGCTTGACGGTGCTTCTGCCTATCCCTTGTGGCGGAAGAATATGTTAAAATCTTTGCCTTGGAATTGAATTCCCACTTATTTAACGATGCTCCTGATCCTAGTTCTCCTAGTTATCGTACCTGGATACGAGACGATGCTCGTCTTTTTAGTTAGATTATGAATTTCATGGACCGCAGTGTCAAGATTTTGGTTGCCAGTGTCGATACGGTAAAAGAAATCTAGAGGGCTCTGGAGGATATCTATTCCTCCACAAATGACTTATCGCGCATTTATGATGTGATGAGAGGCTTCTTCCGTTCGCAACAGGCTGGTCGTCTTCTTCAGGAGCACTTTATGGGATTTAAAGTGCTTGCCGACGAGTTTGATCGGCTTCTTCCATTCACTAGTTCCATCAGTAAGTTTTAGGAACAGCGGATGCAGATTCTTGTCGTGTGCTTCTTGTCCAATTTGGATCCTGAATATGACACGGCTCGTTCCTAAATTCTTACCGGGACAGATATTCCTACATTATCTGAGACTTTTCGTCAGGTGAGTCGTTCGATGCGCCGTGACGACACCCGGCCTTCCTCTGATACTAATGATTAGTCTGCCCTTGTTGCTTCTCGAGG
>JAOTRH010000022.1:18879165-18926934 GCA_034768845.1 Heliamphora exappendiculata
ATATACGTACACACACACACACACACACATATACCTGTAACTTTGAGGCCATGTTGGGGTGTCGATGTTGTTATTGGAGGATCCGCTTCGCGACGGAACCGTGCCGGTGCCGGCGGATTCGGAATCGTCGTCGTCGTCTTCGCAAACCGTTTCGGCCTGGTTTTCTTCGTCATCGGTTTCAAACTCGATCCTCCGATCCAGCCCAAAATCCTCGTCCACCTTCATTCTCCCAATATCCATCAATATACTTATTTGTTATATATATATATATATATATACACTCACTCTATATTTAGTTTCCACGAGGAAGATGAAATAATCATGATTTTCTCTGCAAAAACCATTGAACATTCCTCTTCTTGAGTTTGTTCATGGTTTCTCTTCTTTTTCCATTGAAGAATCAGACTGTGTATATATATTAATCTATATACGGGAACCAAAAAGCAGAAAAGTTTAAAGATTTTGTAACAAATTAAAGAACAGGAGCGTGAGAAAGCTAAAAAGCGAAAAAATGGAGTTTTGTTAGGTTTGGTCTCCTCTTCGTCGTCGAAAATCTTACGTACAGGGAAAAGGTACTAATTTTTTTTTCCGAAAACCGCTTTTCTATTTCTAGGGATGTCAATCTTCTTGTCCCGCTCTACTCCCGCGTGTCTCCGCTGTTTAATATACCATTTTTTCTCACATTAGGCCCCGTTTGGATAATAGCTTATTTATTTATTTTATTTAGTTTATTTTTAATTTTAATTAATTTTTTTATCATTTAGTTAAATTAATATTTTTTTTTTTGACTTTTTTCATCTAAACAAGCTAAAAAAATTAATTAAAGAATTAATTAAATAAAATAAGTGATTTTATATTTATTAAAATTTATTTTTTAAAAATAATAATATAAAAATATAAAAATATTTATTACTATTTTTATTTTTATATTTTCAGTTCTAGTTATTTATCAATTATTATTTTTATTTACCACATTATTTCTAAATTTTATTAATATTGTATTTTTAAACTTACGAATTATATATACCCTTAATATATTAGAATCAGAGTATCTTGTAGGATTGCTTACGAATTAACCTCAACAAATAAAAATGTGCTATATACATTAAGCAAATCACATTTATTTTTTATTCTATCAAAAAAAAAAAGCACAAAAGATACCTTAGTAATAATGGACTGCCATTTGATTTTATTTTTTCGTTCATCTCTTATTTTTGTTTAAATTTCTCTCGATTAACTAAGTTCGGCGTGTTGCGAGTTTGAGCCATTTCATTATGCATTATGCTTTAAGTATTCATATATAAATAATGTATATTTCTATTTTGTTCTGACTCAATATAAAATAAACTTATGATCATAAAATCAATTGAATCATTACGTAGTAATATGTAACAAAAACCTCTGAAAGCACCCCTGAAGTAAAATTTGATTCAAGTTTAAAGGTGACACCATGAGAAGAGGAATGCCAAAAACATTTCACATGTCCATAACCATAGGTGATTTATTTTTTGGTAGTTAAAACTCTATAAAGTCTTCCTTAGCTGATTTATTTTTTATATGGTCTTTGTTTTATTGCAAATATTTTTGGTAATAAGCCAAAGAATATCTAAAATTAGAGAAATAAATTCCAAATTGCAAGTTTTTTTTGTCAATTCTGATAAATTAGGTCTTCTTCTTAAATAGTATACGTTTTTCGTATTTAAAAGACTTTTAAATGCATAGTTATGAGTAAAATATATGTCTCAGTAGTTAAGGGACCATTCGTTCTGCTTATAAATTTAGATTTCAATTTCGACTCCTACATTCTCTACTAAAAAAAATTACATAGTTATTTTTATAACCATTAAATTTAAATTTAAATTTTTTGAAGACATAAATCTTTTATTTAAAAAAATCCCTAAAATGGGAAATCGCCTTTCCATAGGTCAGGGACTTCATTTATATTCATGTGCCTTTTGAGAAATTAGGGCTGTTAAAAGAATTGCATACACTACAGAACTAGTCTAAACAGGTCTGAATCAACGGTATTTTTTTAAATAATTGGTTCGGTTTTGATTCACAAGAAAAGAATAGTTGGATTGTCGATTTTAGTTTTACAGTTTTAATTTAAAAAGTTAACCGAATTACTATAAAAAAATCACTATTATAATAAAAATTACGCTTAAAAAATTAAAAAAATATCAATTTTTAGAAGAGCGTGATAAAAAAATACAAGTACCATTTTTAATTTCAGCTTTTAAAATTAATTGGGATAGTGTATATATATTTTTTCTCAATTATTAAAAAACTGAGATTGTTTTAAAAAAATTTCATCTCGAATTATGAAATGAAATGTGATAGTTCTATGAGATTGTTTTTTAATTCGATAAATCTCTCTCCCACCACTACGGAAAGAAACTTTTTCCCCTCTTTTTCATCGTAGTGCCCTAGTTGTTCCTGTTCGACAGCTCCGGCCACGAAATCTGGTGGTTTCAAGCTTCATCCCATGGATCGATGGAAGTCGCGGCACCGCCGCCGCCAATCTATGGTGGTGGTGGTAGGGATTCAAGCTTTCAACGAAAACCCTCGCTCGCAGCCAGAGGTTGCTTCACATATTCAAATCATGCTCTCCTTCAGTACTATTTCTTTTCTTTTTTTTTTTCTTACTTTGCTCGAGTAACGTATCTCCCCCTTTTTTAAACTAAGGCACTGATTGTCAATTGTGTTTTTTGTTTTTTTTTTTTTTGTTTTTTTGTTTTTTTGGGTGAAAACACAAAAAAATCAATCTTGTCCGTTTAGTAAAAAATAAAAAAATTAAAAAAATTAAAAAATTAAATCAAAATATGAATTTTTAAAATATTCAAATTAAACTCACAGCACTTTTAAAATACAATAATATCTCTTATTTATAACTTATTTACTACCTCTACCAACTACATATAATTATTAATATTAAATATATAAATAGATAAAAATGTCAACTTTGAACAAAAAGTAAAAATATTAACTTTTTGCCCAAACAACCAACTTAAAAAAAACTAACTTAAAAACTAAGTTACCAAACAATCTACTTTGAACTCAATTTAGTTTTTTGGCTAAAAATGTAAAAAAGCAAAAAATATATCTTTTAAGCTAGTTACCAATCGAGTCCTAAGGCTCTATTTGGGCTAAATGTCACGAATTTTGCTTATTTTTGTTTTTTTGAACTTTCGACTAATTTTTTTTTTTAAATCGTCTCAATGAGATAAATTCAAAAAGTAAAAAAAATATTGATCAATAGAAAAAAAAAATCCACTAAAGACGAAAATAAGCAACATAAAATTTGCTTCTGATTTATTTTTATTTATTTTTGTCTTTTCTGAACTTTTTTTAATATTTTGATCAAATTTTTTTATTTTTCTAGCTCATCTTGATGAAAAGAGTTTAAAAGTTAATAATTTGACTAAATAATTAAAAAAATTTACTAAAAACAAAAATATACAATATCAAATAAACAAATAAGCAATTATTCCAAAGAGGGCCGGAGTTACATTGGCTTTATTTCTTGAGTTAATTAACGGGAGTTCAATTTTTACTAATTATATTGAGTTAAGTTCCAGTTATAAGTTGACTATTCTATAAGATCTTATTTTTAAATTTTTTAATAAATTTGAACTATTATGTTCCCATTTGAAGTCTTACTAACAAATAATAGAAACAATTGAATACTAACAAATAATAGAAACATCAGAACATTAAAATATGTGAGCATTCACACATTTAAATACTAAGAATATTACAACGATAGATTTTCAAAATAATACCATTTTTCAAATATTAGCACATTTACAACTTAAAAAATGAGGATATTTTTTATGATTATTGTTCTTATTTTCAAAAAAGATAATATTAAGATCATATCATCCATTTTACATGAAATCTATATTACTAAAATATGTAATTTTTCAAATTCTTGCATCATTAACTATAAAAATTTCCATGTATAATAACATAATGGAATATTTATTATTTTTTCAAACTAATAACAATACTATAATAGAACATTTCATTTTAAAAAAGTTTAAGCATTACTATAATAAAATAAATCATTTCATTTTGAAGATAATAGCAATGATAAAAATTGAAACATTACCATAATGAAACAAATCATTTCATTTCGGTAATGGTACATTCATATAAGGAAATGTAGATTAATTGTAGGTCAAGTATTAAAAGTTGTTGGGCTCTGTTTGGTTAGTACAGGATGAATACCAAATAAAAAAAAAGACAATTTGAGTCATTAGCCTTATAATAGAATTTCTTAAGTTAAAAGTTTTGGATTAAAACTTAATTACAAATAACTCATAAAAAATGGACTTAGAGCTAAATCACCCAAATTTCTTTTTATGGATGAGATTTAGATAGTGAGCTAGAGCTAGGCTTTTAGCAGTTAGCACCCAAATGAAATGCAACTAGATCTAGAATGTTCATTAATTAATACTAAATACTCATTAATATAGTCTTGATCAAGATCCTTTCTTATATTTGTTTTCTCATTAATTTAGCCATCTAGAAAGCGCATTAAATAACATTTGGTATGATGATGATCCATTTGAATATGAAGACTTTTTATGTTCATATTGAGCAACAATATCAACATTCAAGGTATAAATTAAAATATGATAAATTTATATTAAATGAGTCTAAAAATAAATGCAATAAAATTTTGGAATTGATACTAATAATTTTCGAAAATTCACGTTCGCGACACTCAATTCCCATTATGTATTATTTAATACTTGATACTGTTGCACTGCGACCATTACCAATATATATTCATTCTAAAATTGCTATTTAAAACTATGATCGCAACTTATGCTTTTGTGTCTAACAAGTGCTAGTTCATCGAGAGTTGGATGATGCTAATGAGGTTTAAGATGGTATTCTAAAGAACCAAACCATAACAACTGGGGGTTTATCATTCTTTTTTTTTTTTCTGTCTGTCATGGAAGCATGAATTATGAATTTGATGGATGTTCTTAGGATAGAGGAATTTATGTATGAATGGGTTGCCTCAAATTTCAGGAATTAAATATGGTAGAAAACTATGATTAATTTACCTAATTAATATTTGGACTGGGATAAAGACAGCATTGAGATCTTAAGAATTAAACATGCTACCAATTTTCTAATTGTCTATTATGGTTAGTTTTAAATTTGAGATTTGCTATTGTCTGTGAGAACACTTATGTTGCTTGCAGGGAAAATGAAAGGAACAACATTCATTAAGGATCCTTAAGACTATTGGATTGAGGTTTATGACCTTAAGACAATTAGAAATGCAGTTTGGTGCTTCTTGATACAATGCTGATAATATTTAAGGTAACACTCTAGATTTTTTTTCTTTACTCCTTTTCAAAAGTACCCACATAAAGCAAACAACATGGCTAACTATTATTATTTGTTTATATTTACTGTCTTAGAAAACACAATGATGTAAAGATATTTATTTTATGTCTTTTGTTCCTTGTAATCTGCTTATTTGGCCCCTAAGAACTCTGTTGTTCTACAGATGTAATTTTGATGAAATCCCCCACTTAATAATATTCCATGGATTGCTGATTTATTAAGCCTATTGCTTGATGTATGTTGCCAGTTTACTCCATGTTTTTTGGTTTATTGTCATTTAGCCTCTTTTTATGGTTTGCTTTTTGATTTGATTTGGTTT
The DNA here is from genome assembly GCA_034768845.1 of Heliamphora exappendiculata. Classification (NCBI taxonomy): domain Eukaryota; kingdom Viridiplantae; phylum Streptophyta; class Magnoliopsida; order Ericales; family Sarraceniaceae; genus Heliamphora; species Heliamphora exappendiculata. The sequence continues at coordinate 18,884,852 of JAOTRH010000022.1, forward strand.
GATTTTTATAGGTGATAAATTCAATTGTGAGTGAAAATAATAGCTCAACCCTCACTCTTGGTGTTATTGAAAGCCATATATGTACATTTTAAATATGGATTTTGGGTGAAAGATTTAAAAAAATAAATTTTAACGCGCAATATCTATCAACAAAAATTTTAACGTGCGAGATCCAATCGCCTACAATACAAATAAATTTAACACAAATAGATAATTTTATATGTAATACATACAAATAAATTTATCTGTAGTACTTTTCTAACATTGATAAATGTTACAGAAACATTTATCTGTTAAGTCAAATAAGTACAAATAACAGATAATTTTATCTGTTTCGTGAAACAAGCACAATTTGCTAAATAGATAAATTTATCTGTTCATTTCTAGCATTAATAAATACTAGACAGATAAATTTATTTGTCTATTTATTTATGCAAGACAGATAAATTTGTCTGTGCGTTTTATACGTGTTTTGAAAATGTACAGTATTTCTTATACAAATAAATTAATTTATCTTTTTATTTATGCAAAATAAATAAATTTATCTGTGTGTTTTATACGTATTGTGAAAATATACAATATTCTTTATACATATAAATTTATCTGTATACTTATTTATACAAGATAGATAAATTTATCTGTGTGTTTTAAAAAATACACAGATAAATTTATCTGTTCAAGGGTCTAACTAGACCTCACGCGCTAAATTTTTTTTTATAGTGAATGAAAAATTAAACCGACGCTACTTTAAGAATTTAGGATTAATTTTCTATTTTAAATAAAATTTTACAAATACACTCCACGTATGTGGTCGATTTTTATTATTATTATTTGATTGAGAACTATTTCATTGTTGCCAGTGGATGTTGTGTTCTTTCTAGTTGCAATGCTAACATATTATTATGCCATTTTATTCTTTATAGGTTTAATTGGTGGATATGAAGACATTTTTTGTAATGGCATGAATCTTAAATTGGGAGCTTCTTATTACTTTTAGTTAGTTTTTGCTTGAAGATCGAGTGAAAATTGTTCAGTGTTTGGGTTATCTCTGTGAAGTTGCAAAGTTGATTATTAGTTGTGGGTTTATTTTGTAATTTTACATGTTAAACATAGAATTTGGATTTTTTTTTTTGTAATTAGTGCTTAAGAATTTATTCATATTAATGCAATTTTGACTTTTAATATTGGCTACTCTTTTTTTATTTGCTTGTATAATTCTTGTGCACTTGTGTTATTTTAGATTAAAATATGCATTTTTAATAAAATTACAAATGAACGTAGCTAAAACGTAAACATAGTAATAATAATTATGATTTTTAAAAAAATTAGAGATCTTAATAAGATCAAAACAATCACAATTTTTTTTTTAAAAAAAACAAGACATATAGCCATTTACAATCATGGTTTTACAAAATAATCGAGCTCTTTATTCAACAACCGTCACCACTTTTCAATCAAATTGAGATCTTATAGTTTTAATAATCTTGCTTATTTATTTTTTATCACAATTTTTACTATTTTTTTTCTCAATTTGAAACCGTGATTAAAAATAATAACTTTTAATTACACCTCCCTAGATCACTCTTCTAAAATTGAGATTAAAAGTTAAAGATCACGGTTAAAAATTGTGATCTTTTTCAGTAATAATTAATACTACATAAAGAGTCTAACAATACAACTTAAAAATTTGAATTCAAATTATTAATAGTACACTTATCTCTAGAGCCTCTACTCTATCTACACTGTTGCGGAGTCCGACATAAAAATCAAGATTAGTTCTAATATCATTTTATAACGACGTAAGTGGATCATTGACCCAATATCTTGAATAAAAATTATAACAAAGTGGTCCAAAATATTTAAACTCAAGTTATTAGTAGTAATACGCGAGTTTCTTTATATACTAGACATAATATCTATCTCCCACCAATGTGGGATGGAGTATCATAACTGGTAAATCAAGTTGTCAAAAGAAAAAGAAAACCATTCGGTGTGGATAAAGTGGGTCTTCAAGACCCATGTCGCAAAGTGTGGTTGTATGTTCCACACATAGTTTTTCATATCGTATCGGACAGTGTACCAATTTTTTAGTTGTACGGTAAGTACCAATATCGGAGAAATACCATGTACTATTTCAAATTTATCGCTATAAAAATATATGTATTTTTTAAAAATATTGTTCGACAATAAATAATGTAATATAATATAAATATTTATCTAGTATAATATCTTAATTAATTAATATAAATTAATTTTAAATTTTATTATTTATAATGAGATGACTAATTTAAAAGTAATACAAATTTAATATTTAAAATATTTAAGGATGATTTAACATTAGTTTTAGAACACTTTATTTATCCTATATTTAAAGCTTCAAGTATAGGATAAAGATAAAAAAAATGGAAACAAAATAATAATTAAAAAATATTTTTTAAGAAAAATAATTATGGTCGGGTACATACTAATATTTCTTGGTATGTGCTAGTACATGTCGATATTACTTGGTACGTTCGGCATAAACTTGTACAAACTGTTATACCAGTCGAGGTGCAATGTTAGTTAGGCTCGAGGCAAGCCCATTAGACTTTTGTCAAAAAAAATTTAGGAGAGAGAGGCCCAATCCTAGCCCGAGTGGTTTGCCGGCCTAGGTTTTGGGCTTCGGGCATGGGCCACAAGCTGAGACTTTTTAACTTTTTTTGATTAATTTTTTTATATTTGTTTTGATCTTTTTATATATGTAACAAATAATAATGTGTTATTTATTTCTTATATTTATTTTAATTTATAAATAAACTTATAATAATCATAATTTTTTACTTGTATTTGATTTTACATATTTATTTTTTTGTATATAATAAAATATAAAAAGTACAACCAAATTGAGCACTTTAAATGATTAAGTGCAAGATATAATTATTATTATTTAATGAAAAGTAATACCATTCCTTTACAAGTTTAAATAATTTTTTTATATTTGTTCTTATATTTTTATTGTTTCTATATATAATAAACAATGGTATATTATGTGTATTTTTTATATTTATTTTAGTTTATAAATAAATTCATAGTAATAATTATTTTTATTATTTATTTTTTATACATAATAATAATAGTATAAAAATATTTTTTAATTATTTTTTGTACTTTTCTAAGGGCCAACAAGTTGAGTTTGGGCCGAGCTTAGGAATGGCAAAGAGGCGGGACGGGACAGAGAGAGAATAAAATAAAAATTGAAAAAATAATTGGGCTGTAATATTTCGAAAATAGTTTTTAAAATTTAAAATAGTGATATTAATAAGAGTTATAAATATTATAATAAATAAAAAATAATAGTTAATAAATCAATATAACTAAAAATACAAAATATAAGAAATAAAAAAATAAAAAAAATAATATTTTAATATTTTGAATTTATTATATTTATAAAATATATATTTTATACATGTATTAATATTTAAAAATATTTATTTTATGTAATCGAGTGCGATGTGTGAAAAAGCAAGATAAAAAAAATAAATACTATTTTTATTTTATTTGTTATTAAATACGAAAAAAATACAAGAATAGGATGGAACATACGAGAATAGGACGGAACAAAAGAAATGGTCATGCATCGACCCGTGACCAAGGTCCAAGCCCAACCCACCAACCCATGCCTCCAAGCTTCGACATGCTTGAGGGCCGGCTGAGCTATTACAGTAATGAACTTAGGACGACTACAAACCCATTTTACACCATTATTAATTCGTACAAAACTAAATTATTGGTGTATTAATTTTATTTTCAATCACTAGTATTAGGCTATACGGTAAGTTATTAACAACTATAATTTACATTAATTAAAATAATTAACACACGATCAGTACGGTAAGTTATTAAAAATTATAATTTCACATTGATTAAAATAATTAACACACAACGTGTATATTAATCACTTAGATATCCTATTTTGTAAGTCTATTTTTTTTTAAAATGAGTTTTACCTAAAAGTGTTTGTAACAAAATTTTTAAAAAGTCCAAAAAAAAATCAATTTCTAACGGAGCCGTTCTAGAAGTTATTTTCTTCAGAAAGAAGATGTTCAACAGTATGCACAAATATTCAATTGAAATAGCTAATCTCTTTAATTTCAATAAAATTTCATCTTCTTACAGCATTCAAGCATCAAAAAGAAGAACAAGATGCAATTATTATGAAATGTATGATTCAAATCATTCATTGCACAAACATGTGTTTTGCACTACAGATTGATCATTTGAATCAATACATTGTATAAAAAAATTGATACATTGCATAGAAATTACAGATCTTGGTGGAGAGCTATGGAAGATGAGGGCATTAAGGGGTTCAAATTAGGGCTTTTATAGATTTTGTCTCTCAAGAAAATGAGTTCAAGAGGAGGTACAAAAGTTGTTCTATTTATCTATCTGGTTGAGCTTCCCAAGTCCGTTGCAACGAGCGCATACAATCTGAGTCTGGTCTTTCCGCGCCGCATTTGCCCTAAGGGTCCCGCCGGGTTGCCGAACGAAACCTGCACCGTCGCATTCAGGGCACCTGCAACGATCACACAACCAATTCCAAATCAAAGAAGAATATTAAAGAGAATCAAAAGGAAAGAGGAACGAAGAGAGAACGAGAGAAGCGATTACAGATCCTTGCGAGAGAAGAGGAGAGGAAAGGCGGTTCCGAGCAGCGCCACCGCCGCCGCGCCGGCGATCAGGTAGGTAGTGCCGTCGGCCGATACTTCTCCGACTGCAGAGACAACCGTCAGAGATCTGTTCTTGTTTCTTCTCCAAGATGAGATCTTTGAAGCCCGAAATGTCGATCGAGGGCAAAATCCGGGGGCGGAGGGTTTCCCGGTGGGGTGGTTCGCCGAGGTCGGAGAAGAGAGAGTCCGGAGAGGAGCAATTGACGCCATTTGTGGAAGTGCTTGCTGATCAGTTTAGTCGCGGTGTTGGATGCAGAGACGGCAGGAGCAAATCTTAACAGATTTTCCATTGCGCTGTGCATGTATTCATATTGTCCATAGATATGCATCGTCGATATTCCTGGATAAGGCCATATCAGATTTCAAGTCTCTTTTGAGTTATGTCTTTCTAGATAAGGAGGGTCCCATGTAGATGGTTAGCTTAGGTCTCGTTTGGTACCGTGGCTTTAAGCTACATATTTTGCTTTAAATCACTTCAAATTAAATAAGTAAACATATATTTAATAAATCATATAGTTGATTTTAAGTCAAAAAATAATAAGTCAAAAAACTTGCCTTAAAGTGACTTAAAGCAAAAGACAAAAAAAATTGGTTTAAACTTGTTATAATATTTTTAAAATTTATTTTAATATAATTTTATATTCGATATAAATCTTATTTGATAGATTTTGATAAGTAAATTTAAAAATATAAATATTATAAAAAATAAATATGTAAAATAAAATTTTTAATATTTTAAAAAAATATATAAAATTATTTTACGTAAAAAAAAATTAAAATCTTAAAAACCTTACCAAACGACGCATTATGACTAACCCTGTTTGGGTGGTTGGTTTATTTGCTCAAAACACAAATAAGCCAAATGGTTTGGGTGGTTATTGGTTTATTTGCTTATTTGGCTTATAAGCCACTTCGTTTGGCTTATAAGCCAATTTATTTGATTTATTTTGACTTATTTAATTATCCAAACGAGCTTAATTGACTTATTTGTTTATTTGTTTATTTTTAATTTATTTAATTACCCAAACAACGTAACTTATTTTTTTAGCTTATAAGCAAATAAGTTATAAGTCATGTCCTCCCAAACGGGATTATATGTAAAAAGACAATAATACCAACTTAAAGCAATTTCCAAACGAGACATAATCAAAATAGTTCTATCACGTAGCACTAAGGGACTGTTTGTTTAAGGCATTTGAATGGTAGAAATGGATTTTATATCTTGTGGGGTTCTGGGGTTCACATATTTAGCATTTGGTTAACAAATATATCGACATATAATATCCATTGTAATTGTTAAATCTCCAGATATGTAATACCTGGAGGTGAGTGGTTTTACATATCCTCTCTGTTGATTGTCATTTTTTTCCTAGCTTTTTTCTATTTCAGTTTTTCTGTGTTTCTCCTCTTCAATGTCGACAGCGGAGGCGGCGGTTTTGGACTCAACGGCGATGGCGACAAAGAGAGAATGAGTGTGGAGAGAGATGGCAGAGTGAGGCTTTGGGCAGGAGAGTAGAACGGAAGGGTGGATGGTGGAGGGAAGATTAGGGTTTGAGAAAGAGAGAGAGAGAGAGAGAGAGAGAGAGAGCGTGTGTGTGTGTGTGTGTAGCAAAAGATTCCCCAACTAAATCACCAAAGCGGCATGAAAAGTATAAAAATAATTATGAGGGTAAATAAAGAAATTTATATTTTATAAATTTATATCAACTTATATTCATCATTAAAACAAGTGTGACTAATTACCTAAAAAAAAAAAAAACAAGTGTGATATATGTATATACTTAAGTATAATATATATAATGTTATATTTATTTATTTTATATTCATCTTTAAATTAGATAGTATTTTATATCCGTTAATTTATCTCTGAACAAACAAACGGATCCTAAGAATTTATTAGATTGTTTGTTGTTATTTTTGATTATATGTTTTAATTTTTTGTTACTAATTTTATTAATAAATTATTATTTTTTTCAAACACTTATAAATTTTATTACAAATTATAATGACCTTTCTCAACAAACGACTAGTTTCAGTTGCAAACTAGTATTTTTTACAAACACTCACAGTTTTAGTTATAAGTTATAATTATTATTTTTTCAACTATAATCTATAAACAATTAGTTTAAGTAATGCTAAACACCACATATATATCATCTATACAAAAAATTAAATTAATCAAATATTATTATCACACCAAATCATATTTACTTTTGAAAATAAAAGGCATCGTATTGTTTATTATTTAATTTTTTTATTTGTTATTTAATTTTTTTTATTTGTTAAAATACTTAATCGTATCTGACAAACTTGATGCATAAAAGATCTAAGAATTATAAAATAAATAATTTTAATCATAAAATTGCGACTGTAACAAGCCACAATTGTTCAGAATTATAATATAAATAATTTTAAACACAAAAGTGCGACTGTAACGAGCCACAGTCGCCCAAAATATACTAAAACTAGAGAGTAACAAAATGGAGAAGAACCTAACCACCCATTCTAAAAATAGAGAGTAACAAAATAGAGAAGAACCTAACCACCCATTCTAGTCCAGTCATTCAACTAAAAACCAAATTGCTAGTTCCATAATGACCATGAAAATCAACATTATTTTCAAAAATGGCACCCTCATCCCCCCAACCCCAACTTATATCTGTTGATGATCAGAGACTCAAGCTTTCACAACAGCCACCACTCTTATGTCCTTACCATGACAGCAGAGAGAACAAAGGAGAAAGACAATTACAAGGACAGTCAACAAGACAAAAAAACTATATTCATCAACTGGGAAGCAAACCATCAGCCAGTATAAGTTTTGACCTAATAAACAATGCCTGATCAACATAAACAAACTGATCAAAAACAAAATCAATCATAGATTAGACATTGAATACTTAACAAAACCAAGTATTAGGCCTCATTGGCAATCTAGCTTAAGTAAGGTTTCTATTTAAAGTTGTTTTATGCCAAATAAACAAAAAAGTAAATCATTTAGTAAATTATAAGGCTGACTTTAAGCCCAAAAGACAATGCCAAAAAGCTTAGCTTAAAATGGATTTAAGCTAAAAGAGTTTTAAATTAGAAAAAAAAATTGTTATAAAATTTTAAATTTAGTTTAATATAATTTATATTCAATATAGGTATTGTTTTATAAATTTTGACGACTAAATTTTAAGAATATAATTTTTATAAAAAAATTGATGTGTATAATAGGCGTTATGATATTGTTAAAAAATAAAAAAAAATTAATTTAAAAAAAAAAAAAAAAAGCTAAAAACCTTTGGGTTTTGACTTTAAGCTAAAAAAAAAAGTCAAATTTTAAGCCATTTGCCAAACGAAGTCTTAGCGCCATAAGGTCAATTCTTGCAAAATATATAAATGGTCAGACAAAAAGGCCATGACATTCATATGAAGAGGAATTGGAATGTTCTTCCCCTTTGAAGAACAATTAGTATTTTCTGATTTATAAATGTGAATGTCCTGTCCGTCTCTAATTCTCTTCACATGGGTTGAAAGGAACTGAAACTAAAGCAATATATTTCACATAATAGTGCTGCATTACTTCTTGCAGTTCTCTAGCTCAGTATTCAAAAAGTGACAATTTCCTAATACATTTTTCCACAATTAAGATCGTAAAAAACCTAATCAGGAATTCTGATCAACACGCATTTTAAGACAGCTGTCATTGACAGAAACAAATCGCTGGTTGGGTTGACTCTACGAGGTTGGCCTTAGGACACTACTTGGGTATGTAACTCTAGTGGTACTCTAATTTTAATATGGTAGAAATAAATAATAAGAAAAGAGGTACAGTATAAAGATCATTAGTAGTATGTAAACCAATAGTATACCACCAGTGATAAACACCACCTGGCCTAATGTTCCTCTAATTATGGTATTTGTGAACAATTTCCTAAATAATGAGCAAAAGATCTGAACAATTTTCTGAATAACGAGCCAAAAGATTTTCTTATTTTGATAAACTAACAGGTCTTTGGCCTAATAGTATAGGTACTACACTTTCAAATAGGAGGTGAAGGTGAAGAGCTCAAGATTTGTTAAGTACAAGGTGTGAAAGTGAATGCATGTGTATTTGTCAATAAAAAAGAAGATTTTCTTATAGATGATGGATGATATCCACAACTATATATTAGAACAATCAGAACACATTCGGCCAAACTACCAGTTAAAAAAATGGAGAAGAAGAAGAAGCGGAGGAAAGGAAATGAGAACAAATAAACTGATTGGTGCCCTTCACGTTACACAGAAAACATGTCCTAAATAACTTCCCCTTCAAAAGGAAAAGAGAAATGCATACCTAATCAAGACATTTCCCCATATATAAATTTTATACCTAATCAGGAATTCAGATCAGGGTGCATTTTACCATATATAAGTACAATTAAGAAATATTCTGAAGCATTATCAGCTAAAAAGAAAAAAGAAAAGAAAAAAAGAAAGAAAGAACAAATGAACTTATCAGTGCCCTTCATGCCACACAAGAAGTGAGAATTTCCTAAATAACATTTCATTCAATAAGAATAACAAATGTATGCCTAAATAACTATTTAGACCACAATAAGTATCTCATCCAATAAGAATGACAAATGTATGCCTAATTAACTATTTAGATCAAAATGTATTTCCCTATGAATTAAAACAATTGGAACTCATGCTTGCAAGCATATTATCAGTTAAAAAGATCCTCATCTCTTCAAAAAATAAGAAATGAAAGGAGAGCAAATGAACTTATATGTGCCCTTATGTTACACAGAATACGAAGATGAATGCACTCAAAAAGCAGACCCAGATAATGTTAAGGTGGCCAGTGGTTTTAATGTTCAAACGCATATTAATGAACAAGAATCTACAAGTGTAATCCAGTCTAATACTTTCTTTTTTGGACAATTTATCCCAACTACTTGCAGGAACATATCCATAACTCAAACATAGATATCACAGATCCAACATAACTGAGTTGTTCTCAGAGCCCTGAACAATAATTTTACTTCCAAAAGGATGATCATAGCTCCATTGCTAACTACAAATATCCAATTCATGTCAAGAGATCAATTACGCGACTTTGTTCAAAGAAACCAATCACATGACAGAAGGAAAAGAAGACATAACCCCAACCAAGTAGGCCAGCAATTACCTAAACTTATCTCTCATGTCTAGCAAGACGTATCTAAAAGAGACAAAAGCCACTTTTGCTCAAAAAAAGAACTTAAATGAGACACCTAACTCGAGTTACATATTTCTCTAAAGTGTAGCATCAAGGTGTTACCCATCTTAATCAATAAACAGATAATATCCAAGGGTTCATTATTGCGTTGTATATGTTAATGGAATGCTTCAAAACCAAACATTCAAACAGGCCCCATGTTCATAGAGATTGTAACAATGTACCTTCCCTACTTTCGAAAGCCTGCATTAACTAGTGCTTCTCTTGCTTCTCCCTCAATACACGAAAACTTCCTCAAAGATAGAGAGAAACTTGACCCAGATTCTACAACAAATTCCACCATCTGGTATATTCAACAACTGGAAAAACTTACTCCAAGACTGAAATTAGCTTCAAAACACAAAAACTCAACATAACCCCAAGACTGAAAATAATTTAGTTATCCGTTTATTTCAGTTTAGACAAAAAAAAAACAGTACGTCTAGTCATTCGTTATTTCAGTTTCTGACCGCAAGATTCACAATAATCAAGAAGTTTAACAATTCTTGAGCACAAATGATATCTGCATTCACTAGACGATGATGATGACCCCACTTATAATGATAAGTTCTATGTGAAAAGCAAATCACATGGTGAAGAAAATCAAAATCAAAATAAACATAGCCCCTAAAATAAAGACCAATAATAAGACAGGTATTCGACATTGAACATAACCAACAAACACATGATGTGGCATAGAAAACGGTTACACACAATGAAACAACTAACCGTAATCTATTAATATTCAAAGATAAACAATACCAGAGTTATAAACGGGAAAAGTTAATATTTAAGAATTCAGTATCCTAGGAGGGAAAAGAGTGGAATATGATAAACACCGGAAATAAGTGGGAAATTAGTGAAATTGGGTGCAGCTCATATGCAGCAGTGTAACAGCTGAGGCAGCAGAGTATTAGTTAGTTAATTAGTTAGTTAGTTAGTTAGGGAGAAAGAAAGGTATAAAAGGGGAAGTAGGAGAGTAGAGGGTTAGTCCAGAATTTGTGTTTTCTTTTTTGTTTGAAGTGTAACCCAACTTCCTATCAACGAATAAACTGAATTGAGCCTCCATTAAAGGAGATCTTTCATTTCTTTTCTTCATTCTATCAAGAAGCTTATCATTTGGTATCAGAGCATCTTTCCTCACCTGTCGGAATTGCAAAGTGATAATGGCTGAAGGAATAAGAATGCAAGAAACTCATAGATTCGAAGGAACCGTTCATGCAAGTAACCAAATAATTGAAAGGAGTACCGTCGATCAGAACATCACATAATTGAAAAACGAGGGCCAGGATTTGGCAGCAACGGAGGATTTGGCAACAGCGAAGGCCAATTTTGTTGCGGTGAAGGACGAAGAAGACGAACAGCCAGCCACCGCCGAAGAGGAAACCAAAAGCGCGAAGAATGATGATGAAGAGGCCATGAGAGTACTTGTTGAGCTCAGGAAAACGTCTAATGTCAAGAACTATAAGAGAAGATTTCAAGAATTAACTATAAAGGTAAAATAATTACCCGGAGAATTTTTTATAAGGTGTTTCATAAATGGACTGAAAGAGGAAATCAAGATTAGAGTTCAAAGGTATCAATTTTTCACGATGGATCAAGCCATTGGTTTGGCTTTACTACAAGAATTGAGCATTGAGTACGCTAAATCTTCAAACTTGTTTCATAAGGAGGACATTGAGAATTTGGAGGTTAAAGATAATGAAGTGAAGTCGAATACTCAAGGGAAGGAAGATTGTTCTTCAGATTTCCACAATTATGTTCTTCAAAAGTGGTGCCCTGAAAATTTTTTGGATGCATCTGCTATCATTTTCGACAAGGTCGAACTTGATGAAGCCACAAATGATAAGGAATTAAAGGAACATTTTTATCACAACGAAATGTTGAACAAGAAATTGGATGATAAAGAAACCGGAAAATTGATCCAAGTCAAGCTTGGAATAGTTGAACTTGGAATGAAGGAACAAGAGACCGATTCGGTGTAAAAATCCAACAACCAGGAGGTAGAAAACACCACTTGGATGTTAACTGTTTTCCATTGTTTTGATCAGTATTTTTGCCTCCACTTTGAAGAATTTCAGATTGGCATAGTTCCTGTGTATATGGCGTCCCTCAATTGCCCAGTTTCTTGTTGTTCTTTAATTCAAGATTGGCTATTTTTGTCTGTTGTGACCAACAAGAAGATATTCAAAGGGTGTCAATGGATTTTATGGCAAAAGAGACAAGAAGAGGTTCTTAAGGAGTTAATTGAATGTCGCTACAAGAATTGGGATCCAAGAATATTAGAACACATTCAACGGTTTTGAGTGTAAACTTGCTGATAAGCTTTAGGGAAATTGTATTGCTCAACCGGTAGCTTGATGATGTGCTGTCCCAAGCAGAACAAATTCAATATGAACACCGATTTTTTAGAACTTTATGTTCATATTCAGGAAAAGCTTCGGCAACTCTTCGCAGTTTCAAGATGCTATTACTATCACTGCGGATCGCATGAAACTCATTGATTCCGTTGAGGGAATTATCAAGGGAACTCAACAGAAGCTCGGAAAGGAACAAAGTGTGCTACTTAGAATTTGTGATGCTGTAAAGGAAAGGTATGCTGCGGCAATTGCAGAACAGAAATCCCGCCACTCTCTCTTAAAAAGCATTCTAGAAGAAGTGTGCAAATAGATGAGAGACTTCTCACGGGGTGCATAATTGAACTTGTTCTTTTAAACTTGGTCTTGAGGACAAGGCCTTCTTAAGGGGGGTGGAATGATAAACACCAAAAATAAATAGAAAATTAGTGAAATTAGGTGCAGCTCATATGCAGCAGTGTAGAAGCTGAGGCTGCAGAGTATTAGTTAGTTAGTTAGTTAGTTAGTTAGTTAGGGAGAAGGAAATAAAAAGGGGAAGTAAGAGAGTAGAGGGTTAGTCGAATTTGTGATTTCTTTCTTGTTTGAAGTGTAACCCAACTTCCTATTAACGAATAAACTGAATTAAGCCTCCATTGAAGGAGATCTTTCATTTCTTTTCTTCATTGTTTCAAGAAGCTTATCAGAATAACTCAAAGTCTGAAATTAATTCAGGCACAACAGATCAATAGGGTTGGCATCTTCACAATATCTGAAGGGAAGGGCACCTCTACGTACACAACCTGCTTCTTTGTCATGGACAAATATTAATCTTTTAGCAATTAAATAATCATCTACTCGACAAAATTAAAATTGAAGAATTCCCAACATCTTTGTTTCCCATGGTTGATATACACTTCCGTCATTAACAGAATGATGATTACCACTATTAAGTTAAATAAAGAGTCACCGTTGTGTTCTTCTGCTGTGAGCCAAATCCGAACCATGGCCGTGCCTCATCGAAGGCCGATTATTGACAATGGAGCGGGATCGACTTGGCCTAAACCCAACTTCCAGCCTAAAATGGGAGGATGAAAATCTAATCCTTCTGAACAATGTGAAGAAATTCCGAACAGCCCGACTCAATCTACTCCTCTCTGTTTCTCTGGTTCCACTTGCCGGCCGCGCAATCATCCTCGGTGCACCACCGGCATTGAAACCACCATCCATCTCCGTGTACACAACAGGGAGCTCGCGTTGGGCAGCTCCTCCTCTACCACCCGTGAACCTTCCAACAGCAAACCCACCACCAGGCAATCTCCATATCGTTAACCCAACTGAACCTTCATCATTCGAATTCTGCAAATTTTCGGTAACTGGTGAATTTCGGCCACTGCTATTAACATCTGTAGGCAATTCAAGGCGGCAAACCGGGCAAGAATTCCGAATGGTAAGCCATGGGACGATACAATCCGAATGGTAAATATGCTTACACGGCATTTCACGAGCCTCTGCGTCGAGCACAAACGGTTCTTTACAGACAGCGCAATGGGAATCGGTCGTGACGAGGTTCGCAGTAATCTTGATCGTGGGCAACGATTCAATCGCAGCTTTCGACGCCGGAGGGTGATCGAGCTGACCAACCCCACGGGTTTCAAGCTGCGACAACTGATCAAGAAGACGATCAAGCCCTGAACCCATCAAAAACTCAGACATGCTTGATGGTAATGGCCGAAGACCAGAACCGTCTCCATAATCATAATATAGCTCGTAATTAGTGTCGCTTTGGCTGCCTGCGGGAACCTCGGTGGTAGTGCCGCGGAGAACAATAACGGGATTAAAATGGGAGCGATTACCACGATTTCTCCACTGGAGGCGGGATCTGGGGATTGAATCGAAAGCCGGCGAAGTATTGACGAGTATTTCGGAGGCAGATGGAGACAGATGACGGCGTGGAAATTGATGGCGGTCATCGATTTCCTCCACGAACCCACCACCGCAATCGGGACACATAATCGTATTGCGTGCCTGAACCCTGACAAAGCTGTTGCATCTGTAACACCAATATGACAATCCAGACGACGCCATTATCGAATCTAGTGGCAATTTCGGAGATCAGAAGGAAACCCTAAGTTCCTTCAATTTGGCCCAAAAATCCCTCAAAAAGATTGCAACTTTGAATCATTTCGTCTTCAACAATTCCACCCATTTGGAAGATCGATAAACAAGGAATTTGATTCAATCTATATAAAGATGTGAATTCCAAATGCGATGAAGATCACACACACACACACACACACACACACACAAACCCTCAGCGACGAGGAAGAACGATTGTGCGGTAGGAACAGGAAGCCCCAATGGGGAAAGTTTCTGGCTTAGAAACAGAAAGAGAATTGGGGGAGAATTGGTGGAGGTGAAAAAAGGTGGATATTTTTATTGTAATTTAATAATTTTAATAATTTTTTAAAATACAAATAGTAGTATCTTGCTAGTGGTTTATTTTGTGAATTCATATAAATAATATTTTATTTATATGTATTTAGATTAAGTAAAATTATAAATTTATAAAAAAATTTGATATGCGTAGAATTTTATAATTATATAGGGTAGGATTTTAGAGTTTTATATAAATATAATCTTATATTATTGTGTGAAGAATTGAATTAAAAAGAATAAAGAGATAAGGAGAGATAAAAAATACTAAAAACACGAGAGTAACCCTTAAGCGAAAAAACTTGATTTGTGTTAGGATTAGAATTGTGGATGTCAAATTTTAGAGTATTTTTAATCTTATAACTGTACACTTTACGGTTATAACAAATTATCTCTCGTACCTGTGGATGTAGGCAAGTTGTGTCGAACCACGTAAATTTTTGCATAATTTTTTTTATGTATGTTTATTTAAAATACCAATAAGTAATATCAGAACTGACGGTTAAAAATTCAAAGTCGTGATAGGTGAACGGAGTAAGATATAATTTTTGATTTCGTACCGTATAAATTCAAAAATATTTATTTTATACAAAAAAAGAAAAAAATTAGGCAACAATTTGTTATGGTATGCAAAGCAAAAGGCGATACACTGGACAATAAAGATTAGTTATGAGTAGAGTCAAATCAAACGACGATTTTTTGATTCAACAAATTATTGACAATCATTACACCTCAGCAAATAGGTAGAGTGATGGCGAATACATCAACAAATAGGTGTCGGACATCTCGGTATAAATGTGCAAGCTATGCTGGTTCAAGTGTGGTGGATTAACGATGACGATAGAATCGACATCGACACTAGTTATCTTCAAGGTGTTTTGTATAATTTAAGTTAAGATAGAGATTGTTGAGCATATATTTTGCATTCTGCATACTCATATAATTAGTATTTTATTTATATATATTTGGGCCAAGTGGAGTCATGAATCTACAAAAAATCTAATATGTGTAGGACTTTATAATTATATGAGAGTAGGATTTTAGGGTTATCATAAATAGGACCTTACATTATTGTGCGGATAGTTGAATCAAAATGAGTAAAGACATAGGGAGAGATAAAAAAAATACTAAAAGTACGAGAATAACTTTTAAGCGAAAAAATAAGATTTGTTTCATGGCTCGATTATAATAGGTTAACCATTGCACCCATGAATGTTGATAAGTTGTACCGAATTATATAAATTTTTATATGATATTTTTTTTAATATGTGTATAATTTTTGCCTCCGTTCGCACTTAAAAATTAATATTTAAAATCCAAACATATGTATACTATCTATATTGTTATTATAAGGAAAAACTTCGTTGGTGTCTTAAAGCTAGTGGTAGTTTTTGTTTTAAAACCATCCTTGTATAGTTTAGATTTTTGAGCTTAAAAATTTGTACGAGTAGGTACATAACTATCAATATTTTTTTTTCTATATTATTCTTTTAGTTTATTTTACAATTTTATTATTTTCAAATTCTCATAATTCGTAATTAATATATTTTATTTTATAATATATTATATAATTATTTTTATTTTATAAATTTTCTTAACATTTTTGTATAATTTACTAATATTACACACGCATGGGCACAAACATTAATTTTAAAGATGCAAATCAGAAATTGGTTGAAGTTCATTTTGCCTCCCTTAAGAACTAGAGAATATGGTAGAATATGGTTGGAAATGCTTAAAAAAAAAAAAGCAATTTTAGCTCTAATCCTAATATCAACTTATAATCTAAATTTTTTCCCATAGTTAGATTTTTAATAAATTTAGTACTATAGGTAATTAATCGGATAAAATTACCCTTTATACTAATTACCAACAAAACCAATAATTACTATTATGAAATTTGATCCAACAACTGTTTGCCAAAATTTTTAAAATTGCTACTGATTGAAATAAAATAGTTACGATAATCATGGATGAAATCAATATCCATTGCGCATTTCTTGTAACATGATACTTTCAAATAAAAAACCCTAATACTATTCATCTCCCATTGTCGAAAATACAAAACTCCATAGATGCCGCCGTTACAAAGTCGAAATTGTTGGAATCAATTTCAAAGAGTTTAAATCATCTTCTAAATCATTGCAAAGGCGTAGACGAGAATCATCTCAAATGTGCCGGTGGGTTTTTTATGTTGATTTTGGTAATTTCATCATTCAACTTATTGTGGGTTGTGAAGTAATAATTTTAAAATTTTGTCATTCGATTGGCTATGACTGGTAAAGTAATTTATTGTATCAGTTGTGTGTTTTAGGCTAAATGATGGGCTCGACTGATAAATGTATCAGTTGTAATATGTGTGTTATTGTTCCATCATTCGAATATTTTTTTGACTGGTGAAGTAATCTATGTATCAATTTTGGTTTTCATAAGTGATAAAATGGATCATTTCTAGATATTGATTATTGTATCAGTTGGATGTTTTGGACTGAATGTTTGGCTTAAAGTAATGAATGTATCAGTTGTAATATGTATCAGTTTGGTGTTCTTACAAAAATCTTGATATTCGTTGTGGTTTTCACAAGTAATGAAAATTTAAAAGTATCACTTGAAAAATGAGTAGTGAACTTGTGGTAAATGTATCAGTTGTAAATTATATTAATTTGGTGTTTTGGATTGAATGTTTGATATAAAGTGATAAATGTATCAGTTATAATTTGAATCAGTTTGATATTTTTGCAAAAATCTCTATATCAGTTGTGATTTTTTAGCATCATACTTTGTTTCGATTTTTCATTTAACAGAGAGAGAGAGGTTGCTCATTTTAAGAGATATAAAAGTTTTAAAAAATCTTTGAGAATCAAATTAGAAGATTTTAAATTCGGAGAGATAATTTCTTTAATACGAGTATATTAAACATAATAAAATAATTTCAAATCTAATAGGACTTAATCTATTTAAAAAAAGTGTTGGGGCTAATCTTTTTATAATATCTAAAAAAAATTAAATTTTAAATTTTCCTAAAAAAAACGATGATACCACCTGATCATTGGGAATTATTATTATTATTATTATTATTATTATTATTATTGTAAGGCATATTTCTAAACTTGAAAACCTGACTCAACTAAAATAAATATATTAATGAATGGAGGACGAACTCCTTCCCTCCTAACCCGCCTAAACTTTGCTTCTATTCTTTTTTTTTTTTTTTTTTCCCATTCTGTTAACAAAAAACACATGCAATTCAATCTCCTTAAAAAGGAGAGGATATTATTCCAACTACTAAGCAATTGCTTTGGATCCTATACATTATTTTAGAATTTTGTCAAAAAAATCATAATTGATGAAATTAAAAATAATAAAATTTGAATTTTATTACCTCGACAGAAGATTAGTTACAGATACTACATATTTATAAAAAATTAAAACCGTGAGTGTGTCTTAAATTAAAATAAATTATAAAAAATTATAAATATAGGCGTTTATCAGATTGTGTTAATGTATAATAAAAATTAAAATAAAAATTATAAAAAAGATAAAAGATAAAAAAAATATAGGCATTTATCAGATTGTGTGAGTGTGTCTTAATAATTACAAGTTCACATATTTATAAATAATTTCATAAATAATTATTCTTAATTTCTAATAATTTTTTACAATTTCACTATATATAAAATGTTTCTTACTATTTCAAGTATCATTTGTAATTTTTATTAACCGCTGCTCTCATTTTTATTGTCACTTATTATTTTTAATAATATTTTATATAAAAATTTTAAATATATAATTATTTTTTATTAAGTTTTTATAGAATATAGTAAATTGTTAAATAAAAAATAATATTTTTTAAAAAATATTATTAATTATGGTGCAAACATATTCAAACAAGGTGATGATGAGCAATTTGATTTCCATTTCAAGATACTTAGGAAAATGAAAATTTTTGAAATCAATTGCTCTTGCCTTGAATTATATTTACACGTCCATAAAATAATAACAATGATCTTTTCGATAGGATGAATTTAACAACGGATAAGAAAATTATCTTCCAAAACAATTATGTCGCGTAGCCCTAACTCCAAGACAAAAAGCACACCTTTAAAGGCCGCCAGAGCATCAGCAGAATTCACATCTTCCCTGAATTCAACCTTTCCAACAATGTGGGTGTTAGTGTTTGGAAATACAACTATTAATAATTTTTAAATTATAATTTATAATAAAAATTATTAATATTTAATAAAAATTATAATTTATAATTAAAATTATAATAAAAAATACTTAAAAATATAATTATTTTAAAAAAATTATAATTTATAATTAAAATAAATAATAAAAATTTAAAATTAATAACAGAAATCTGGCCAAATAACTCCAATGAGGCCATTACCCAAATGGCTCCTAGATCTTTGGGCATTACTATATAAAAAAAATTAATTAACAGTGAAATATATGGGAATGTTAACAAATTAATAATAATATTACGTACAGTGCATAAAATAATATATATATTTTATTATATATACATGCCTCATTACAAAAAAATATTGTATTATAAATTTTACTTATTCTATTTATTAATATGGTACTATCACATATTTATACATTAATTCATATATTATTTTATACATTTTACATAAACTTCAAAAAAAATTAAATAATTCAAGAGTTTGCCACACTATACC
Organism: Heliamphora exappendiculata; assembly: GCA_034768845.1. Lineage (NCBI taxonomy): Eukaryota > Viridiplantae > Streptophyta > Magnoliopsida > Ericales > Sarraceniaceae > Heliamphora > Heliamphora exappendiculata. The sequence goes on from JAOTRH010000022.1 coordinate 18,904,245, forward strand.
CCCAAATTTGTACAAAGAGAATTTATTTAGTGGATATAGCATGTAAGCAATGGCATGTAAATATATTAATATGATATTTACGTTATATGTTTATAATTTTAAATAATAATTTTATATTAAGAAATATTATATTATATATTAACATAATCCTAAATTAAAAAGACATATAACGCGTATATATTAAGTACCTACACAATATTAGCATGCTTCCTAGCAATAGAATAATTTAGGTATTTATTAAAAATATATTTTTTAAAATTCTTTATTTCATAATTTAATAACAAAATTAAAAAATTTAAATAAATGTGTTAATATATATTTTTTTCTGTAATTTCTGTTGTAAATCAACTCACATATTTGGCACATAAAATTATAAATTTAAAGCTAAAACAAATATTAATAATTTATACTTAAATTATAATCATTATAGAAGGGTGGCACATATACATATGTGTGGTTATTTTTATAATTTTTAAAAATTAAAATGAAGTAGTTATTATATAAATTAATTTAAAATTTGTCCTTAACAATAATAAATTCAACATTTTAGAATAATATGAGCAATTAAAAAATCAACACTAATTAATTTTCTCCCTTTATAATAGCAGTAGCGATTGACAAACATATACGTGTACAAATATAAAGTAAGTATAAATTTAAAATTAAATAATAAAAAAAAATTTCATATATATTTTTTAGAGAGAAATAGAGAATATGTGGGTTATAGGTGATTTTTGAGTAAAAGAGAGAGATAAGAATGCAATTATTGAGGGAATTTAGAAATTACAAAAGTTTCACAGGGAAACTAAATGTGTATTTTTCAATTATATATTTGACATTTATTTATACTATTTATACTATTCATCAAGGGAAGAACACCAATGTAGTGTTCTTTAATATTAAAGTCATATGAATTTTTTTATTTCCTAAATAACTGTTTACTTTCTCTTTTTTTTATAAATCAGTTTGTAACTACTCAATTTCTTTCGATTTGTGTTATGTTTTTATTTTTATTTTTTTGTGTCTTGTTTTTTAATTTTTAATATTTTAAAATAATTCAAATTGCATATACGTGACCATTGCTAGTAATTTATAAATTTATTATCTTAATTATTTAATTTACTAATTTTTCAAACAATAATATTACATACAGTGCATAAATTAATACATATTTCACTTTATATATACACACACATACACATGTCACCCTAAAAGATATTGACCTCGCTTGGGTGGATCTTGCTTATTTGCTTATTGACTTATTTATTTATTAGTAAATAAATCAAATTTTATTTAAATAAGTTTATTTGGATTACTTGTGACTTATTTGCTTATTACTTATAAGCCAGCTATCCAAATGAGCTTATTTATTTATTTGCTTATAAGTCAGCTTATTTATTTATTTGGTTACTCAAATAAGCTTATTTATTTATTTATTTAATTTTTTTTAACTTATTTGGTTATATAAACGACGTGACTTATTTTTTTACTTATGAGTCAATAAGCAAATAAACAAGATCACCAAAACAAGGTCATTGTATTGTAGATCCCAATTATTCTATTTACCTATGGGCTCGTTTGATAATTCGAACTGAATTAAATTGGATTAGTAGTGAGATGGAATTAGTAGTGAGGTGATTTTAATTTTTTTTGTATTTAAATTGAGTAGAATTTAATAACGGATTAGATAATAATTTATCTTTGTATTAAGTTAATTTATTTTAAAATTAACTTAAATAAATTAATAAATTAAATTTTATGTTATTTATTTTAATATTTTAATATTTTTTTATTTTTTAAAATTTTAAAATTTATTTTTTAATTTAATTATTTTTAATTTTATACTTTTTTTTTCTGACTAATTAAATTATCTCCCATACGACCAATTAATAATTCGTCTAAATAATTAATCTAAAAATTTAATAAATATTGAATTAAATTATATTATAAATTAATAATTCGGTTGGAGTAATAGTAGGCATAAAGAAACGAGCCCACAAAGTATTATCACTTATACTGATGCGTTGTTTTTCAAATGGGAAGTCATTCGGAACTGGTGATTTCTACGTAATTTTCCCCTCCCTCGTCTCGATTCTTCGCGTCAGTTCCTGAACCTCCGAGTTGTTTCCAAAAGATCGGTGCGTTTTGTTTCTACATATATACCAGTCGATGTATATATATCACACGCTGCTGCTGTAAGAAATTCCTTTCTTCTTGTTTCGAGAAGATAAAAAAAAAAACTTCAATTAGGGTTTTTTAGCCCCTTCGTGAATCTAATGGCAAACGAAGGACCGAACTGGGATGGATTGCTGAAGTGGAGCCTCTCCCACTCCGATGGAACTCGTCCTCCTCGAAATTTAAGGTACCTCTCTCTCTCTCTCTCGCTCTCTGTATATGTGTAAGTGATTCATCGGTGGGTTGTTTTCTGAGAATCAATTTTTACGGTTACGAAGTGTTTCTGAGGGATTGTATTGTTGCCATACAGCGGATTAAAAGCAATGGAAATATAATTAAAAGTTTCGATTTTGGTAATCGAGGTTGCTGTGTCAACATATCAGTAGTACATGACCTGGATTGTGCTCGAGGTGTGAAAAGAGCAATTTACTTTAGGAATTGTTTGCTCATGAAATCTTGAAATTGTTTCATTGACTGCAAAAAAAGAAAAAAAAAAGAAAAAAAAGAAAGAACAAGATGAAATTGTTTGTTCATGAAGTTTATTTTGGTGACATTAATACTCCTGTTATAAAAATTATCGTTCTGATTTCTAAAATTAGATTATATTACCCTGGAGCTAGCGGGGGAAAATGATGCTGTGGCTATTAACTGAAAGGTAATGGAGTCAATAAAATAAATTCGTGCTCGGAGTCAATAAAATTTTGTTTATTTTATTAAAAAAATCTCAAAATCTCAGTATTACCCATTTTGTAGATATTTCTTATTTAATAAAATGCATTATTTAATTGCATTTTATATAAATATGCGTTACTTAACATTGATTTGATTAAATGAAAAATAAAACTTCATTCTAGTAACTTAAATCAGTATAAGAGTAACAAGATATTTTGAGATGTTCTTTTGTTGATGTAAACCAGATATTAGTGACTCCGTTAACTTTTAATTGATAATAAGGGCATGGTAATCTAGTTTTAGAACTTAAGAGGTGAGATGGTCATTTTTGGTAATTTTTAGAAGGCCACTTCATCCGACCAAATCTCCAGAGATATATTTTACCCCAAAAAAATAAATATTGGGAAGCACTATAATTCTGCCGCTGCTGCTGGCGTGTACACTGCAGATATACTTCTTCTAAGTTCATTTGGTTTAATGCTAAGATGCGTGGTGGTCACCTTATGAAAAACCTTGCCTGCCACTCAATTTTTTCATTTGCACAATTTAGAAGTATTTTGAAATTTTCATTTGGGTACTTTTTAGTGAGGAGGACAAAAGATGGTTTATGGAAGCCATGCAATCCCAAACTATGGATGTTATCAAGCGAATGAAAGAGATAACTCTTGTTATGCAAACTCCTGAGCAAGTCCTGGAGGCGCAAGGAGTTAGTGCTGCAGATATCGAAGGTATTATGGCATTTTTGGTTGGGGTATATTGGGGCTGGACTTGATTAGATGAGAATAACCTTATATATAATTCAGTGCTTGGTTGAGCTATTTGCTAAGGAGAATGAATCCCACATAATTAGTTTTAACCCCTCAACATGGGACTAAATTAATTCGACCTCATGTGTGGGTATGTCAAGTCTTGGATTAAGGAAAATATGGAGAATGATTGAAGTTTCATAATTGTCTTTCCTTCAATAAATTCACACCTCAAGTGTCAGTTTATTACTAAATTTAATCTCACTTGCATGATGTCAAACTAAATAATGGACTATTCATCCACCAATCAAACATAGTTCGGTATATATTGAATTACACTATAAATTCCATCCATAGTATATAGTCCACGTACGAACAAGTTGAATTCACAATTAATCCTATGAATTTATTCCTTCATCCAAGCATGCCTTGAAATTAGTGCAAATTTTGAATTGTGTGTGGGTAAAAAAGACTTTGGCCTTGATCACTGATATTAAAAATTTGCAGATATGTTAGATGAGCTACAGGAGCACGTCGAGTCCATTGACATGGCTAATGGTAAGTTTTTTTTTTTTTTTTTTTGTAATTTGTGGATTAGGAATGGCCTCTCTCTCTCTCTCTCATTTATTTGTTTACTCCTATTTTGTGTGTTATTTATTGTACTTGCATGCTGGTTTTCATTTTTTCATAGTCAATATAGTTCTTATTAGTAATATTTGTTGTAGAACAATTCCACATTGCTTGGGTGTGTAATCATTGTACCATGTGATCGCTTTAGATAAGGGGGGATCTTTTTATTTAATACCTTAAGCTTTTGAGTCGCATACAAAGCCTATGTTTGGGCTGTTTGATATAGACGATATTATAAATTTATAGATTATAGCTGAATGATGTGATTACTACTTGGAGCAAAAGTTGCAAATGTTTATTAAAGATGTAAATTTATACCTCAAAACAGTAGAATTTTTGTTTATTGATTTAGAATTAGAAACTATAAAGCTAAGTTATAAGCACATTTCTTTGAATTTTTTTAACTTTTCGTTTAACTGCAAGTTAAAAGCTATAATTTAAGCAGTAACAATCCCTCCCAAAGATTTTAGATGATATTAGAGAAAGGTCTATTACATTCTTTTGAAAGGAAAAAAAAGAAGAAAAATCTACCCCTAAAAAAGAAAAGAAAGGACCGTGTAGCTTTTGGCTCAGTGGTATAGTTATTACCCTCCCATATGGGAGATGAGAAGTTCTAACATTGCCAAGTGTAAAGCGAGAGTTCATGTGTGTATTTTTTACTCAAAATAAAAGAAAAGAAAAGAGAGGGTACACTGATAATGACAGACTGCATGATCATAGACTCGCCAAGAAAAGATATACGTGATAGACCTCAAATATGGCCACATGTGAGGGGAGGTGTTAGACAATTGGAGAATAATCTCACATTATTTGAGTGTATAATTGATGATCACTTAGGCCCTAGTTGGCAACTAATTCAAAAGCTAGCTTTTATGCTTTTTTGCGTTTTAGCCAAAAAGTTAAATTTGGTTCAAAGTATGTTATTTGATAAATGAGTTTTTAAGCTAACTTTTTTGAAGTTGGTTGATCGGGTAAAAAATTAATTTTTTTTTTGCTTTTTGTTCAAATTGAACAGTTTTGCCTTTCTATGTAGTTGATAATAACGATTATATATAGTTGGCATTATTAATAAATAAGTTATCAATAAGGGATATTAGTCTTTTAAAATTGGCGAGAGTTTAAATAGAATATTCTTGGAATTAGTGTTTTAAGCTGACTTTTTAGTTTTTTAGCTTTTTTGCCAAACGGGTCACATTGGCTTTCTTCTTCTTCTTCTTCTTTTTTTTAAATCTAAAAAGAAAGGATTGCCAATCAGGGCCTTCTACCTACTTACTTAAGCTTTTGGGGTGGATACATTCTACAATATTGCTCAAACATCATTGCTGAATATTTTATAATAATTTCATCTCTCCCAACTTTCTTTTGTTCTCTTCATAATACTCATGGATGGTTGACACATTTTGTACATTATCTTTCTTTTTGGCCTTCTTAAGTGTTAATATCCTATTAAACTTTGTTTTTTCTCTTCTTAACTGGTAATACCCTATTAAACTTTAGGCTGCCTCATTATAGACCAGAACTGTTAGCTAACTAGCTCTTCTTGTTTCTTACATTGATGATGAATCAAAGTGGGGGACTCATTGAAGGGCTTAACTCTAGAGTGCTAGCTAGTTATCATTTTTTTCCACTGTACATATAAGATTAGAAGAAATATTTTATGTGACTGTTATTATACCAATGATTCTATATTGAATAGAATGTTGGGTTGCTAAGAAAGATTACATAAATAAGACGAAAGTTGCTGAAATGAGAATGATGAGAGTTGCTAAAGTAAGAATGTTAAGGTGGACGTATGGTAAGATTAGAAAAGGTAAAATTAGAAAGAAAAAAAAAATTTGTAGAATGATAGGGGTTGTTGAGAACAAGTTGAGAAAATAGACTAAGGTGGTTTAGACACATACAACGTAGACCAATTGATACAGTAATAAAGAAAAGTGACAAGATCATGGGTAATAAAAATACTAGAGGAAGAGATAGACCCAAATTGAAAAGGGATAATGTATTAAAAAATTATATATGAACTTGTCGAAACTAAGTGATGATATGACATTTAACAGAGCAGAAAAGCATAAACAATTCATGTAGCCGGCTCCAATTGATTGGGACAAAGGTTTAGTTTTGTTTGGTATTTAATTGTATGTAAATGTTGGTATCATTCCAAGGTATTGAAAACGGAGAAGGCAAGTTGAATAGTTTAATATCATAATTCATCATTAGCTTGCTATCACATGGTAACAGAATCATTTGTGCTGCACTCTCCTGTTGATGAATCAAATTACACTATACATTTCTTTGGTTCTACAATCCTCCCAAAAAATAAATAGAAAAATAAATAAAAAATATCATTCCTATGCTGCTGCTCCATATTTGAGATGACAATCTTAGCTTTGATTATTGCAAGTGTTTTAACTGCTGCCGTGTAAATTTTTTAATTAGATCTCATCTGGTTTTGATGATTTTATGTAGGGCATGTTCTTCCAACTCGTCTGAATTTGTGTTGTTTGGATGATTGGATCTCTGACTTCCAACTGAGGCCTCACATGGTGTTTAATTCATTTGAGAAACGGCAAATTAATTTTCAAAAATAATTTACTGGACGAGTGTGAAGCACCCATTGCAATGCTTATAAAAAAGTTTACTTTTACGGTTAAAATACTGATTGGATGAAACTGTGAATTACTAAAATTTTAAAAGAATGTGGTGTAGAGGCTTTATATTTAAACCATCTAATCTTACTTGATGCTTTGGCTGATTATGCTCATCTGACAGATCTTCACTCGATTGGTGGTCTGGTCCCTCTCCTTGGTTACCTGAAGAACTCCCATGCTAATATTCGAGCAAAGGCTGCAGATGTTGTGACCACAATTGTTCAGAACAATCCTAAGAGCCAACAACTGGTAATGGAAGCGAATGGCTTAGAATCTCTGCTTTCTAATTTTACTTCGGACCCCGATGTTACTGCTCGTACCAAAGCACTTGGAGCAATATCCTGTGAGTATGTTCTCCCCCCCATTTGGATGGTTAGTTTGATCTACATCAACTTCAGAAAGTTTTTTGTACCATTTGGGAACTCCCATGCATCTTTTCGTGTTCAAGTTCTGGTTGATGGATTTGAGGAATTTTTCTAATTGTGGTTGGCTTTCAGCTTTAATCCGACACAACAAGACAGGTATTGCTGCATTTCGTCTTGCAAATGGTTATTCTGCTCTGAGAGATGCTCTGAGTTCTGAGAGTGTGAGATTTCAAAGGTAACACCTCGCATTTAATCAATTTTATAATGCTACCTTCTTATATTCAATAAATGTATATGGATTAGATTCCTCATTTGGCTCAATTCTTCATATCCACATCCATAGTTCTATTGACTTTTTAGATTTCTTATGAAGTTACTTATCTTGCAGGAAAGCCCTAAATTTAATCCAGTACTTGCTGCACGAGAACTTGTCAGACAGTGACATAGTAACTGAGCTAGGATTTCCTCGCATTATGATGCACCTTGCCTCCAGTGAAGATGCAGATGTACGAGAAGCTGCACTTCGAGGCCTTCTCGAGCTCGCTCGGAACAGGCCCGGCGGGGCAATTGGTAGTTTAGGGAAAGAAGATGAGAAGCTGAAGCAAATCCTTCAAGAACGGATCGATGGTATCAGCTCGATGTCGTTGGAGGATCTCGGGGCTGCTAGGGAGGAGAGGCTGCTCGTGGACTCGCTTTGGAATGCTTGTTATGAGGAGCCATCTTCTCTTCGAGAGAAGGGGCTTCTTGTTCTTCCGGGGGAAGATGCACCTCCACCGGATGTTGCCAGCCAGCATTTTGAACCTCCTCTGAGAGCGTGGGCGGCAAAACCAACAGTCGATGCGAATGCCAGTAATGAAAGTAAACCCCCTTTATTGCTGGGTCCTGGTCCTCCGGCGGAGAATATTCCCGTCCAAGGTAGCTCGAATGCATATGGTGACACAGGTGATCACCAGTCTAACGACATGCAGCAGTAATTTTAGCTGAGTTAATAGGCTTCTAGCTGGTTTCTTCGTTTTGCTGGATTTTTTGTTTCTCTTGTGTTGCTAATCTGAATCTTCCTATTTCTATTTCTCGGCTCCTGCTCCCCGTCCCCCATTTCCCCCCCCCACACACACACACACACCTCCCAACCAAACAAAAAAGCCTCTCTCTCTCTCTCTGAAGTTGGTACTCATGTTTTTGTATCAGTTTTGAGAAATGGCCAACAGTTGTCTGGGTTGTATAAATACTATGGGGATATATTGGGGTGTTTGTTGTTACTTTTTGACAACAATTTCTAGATTTTTTGCACTAAAGGTTGTGCATGATCGTTCCTCACGGTTTTTGCTTTTCTTATTTTGTGTTTGAGCTGTTCTATTTTGATATGGTTTTTGTTTTCTGTTTTCGACAAAACGGTTTACTCATTTTCAGAATTCTTGTTTGTAGTGATAATTACGACTCGTGATCAAGAATATTTAGGATTTCTTTTTTCTTAATATATGTTTTGTGGGAATTAGTTGAAATGTGTTATTATCTACTAATAGGGTTTTGGTTTACACGTTGTGGCAAAAAGCTTTTTGTAACTAGTCTGAGTAAGAAATGTTGGTATATTATTAGGAATTTTGGTATTTTATTGGCTAATAAGTAATCGGTTTTGGGGGTTTTATTTTATTAGGAATTAGTTGAAATGTATTCTTTTTTCCCCTTCCTTTCGAGTTCCCGCTTCCCAACTTTTTTTTTCCATTGTTTAACATTTTTCACTTTATCATTTCCTAACACCTGATACCCTGACCTTTTTTTTTTCTCCCTTTCCTTCAATTATTTCTATTTTTTTAGGTAAAAAATGTAAAAATTTACATTTAACATTTATAATCATACTTTTGACTTAATAATATTTATATTTTCACAGAAGATTTCTTATTTATTTGTTTCATGTAATTTTTAGTTCAAATATCTCTAAAATGTAAGAAAAAAAAAGTCAAAAAACATGGTCCAAATTTTGATGGAAGCTCGATGAGCATGGTTCCATCGGTCGGGGCTCGGGATATTTTTACACCTGGACTTGTATAAATATGTTGACCAAGCCAAGCATGGATGAGAAGTTTGACAAATCCAAGCAAGCATACATGAGAAATAAATGGAGTAGACAAACAAATCTATGTATATATTATTTTTGCAAATAACTAGATAAATTGAAATGCTTTAACATCTCTATCTTAAAAATTTTAAAAATTAATTTGTTCGCATTCTAAACCTGATAAGACACGAATAATAATACTTACTCTTTCATTCATTCAAACCATAAATTTTACTACGAAATGTATTGGGAAGCCCAAAAGTGCACAAAATGACACTCAAAACCTTCTGTAGGTGTATCTCATTCTCATGTGGGTGGGCAGAAAGTGATGACGTAACGGGAAGCCCTGCATTTGTTGAGGCTGGAAGAATCATCAAAAGCGTAGCTATAGGCTTTGGGACAGATTGCCTTGAAGAGATGGGCGAATATCGTGGGCTTGCAAGTTTGTGGGTTTCCATAACTTCCTGTGCAACAATACTTGGCGGATCTCATCGCCAAGCACGCGCTCTTGCACCCCACCACCCTCTCTCCCCTCCTCTCTTCCAACGCCGACGGGCAACAAACGTTCAGATCTGCCTCGCACGCCGCCACCCCGCACCCAATTCCGCCGCCCACGGGCGCCATTGAAACCGGCAAGTTGAAGCCGTCGACCAAGCTCACGTCGTAGAAGTGCAGGGGAGAAGCGGATGTCCCCAGCGTCATTTCCACCACCGTCGCCGGCGGCACGCCGCCCATGCCCTGGCAGCTCAGTTGCCCGGAACAATCTCCGGTCTCGCAAGAGCCTTTTCCGGTGACGTCGAAATTGCAGCCTTGACGTCCCCATACCCTCCCCGACCACTTCTCCGGCGCATCAATGACGACTTCCTCGCCGCTGCTCAGGTGGAAGCCGCCGGCTTTTGGGGTCGGGTGACCGGCGCCGCCAAGTATTCCTGGCCATATGCTTTCGTTGCAGTTGTTTACTAGTATTAGTTGAGCCCCATCTGCAATTACAGAGTTCAAAATAGAAAGAAAAGTTTCACTTAATTGGGGGTAATTATTTGGCACTATTCTTCTATTTAATATTTTGGCTAGAATAATATTTTACCCACTTATATTAGATAAATGTGAGATAAAGATAACCTAGTTAATGTGAATCAAATATTTTTATTTATTAAAATTTTTACATATTCTCATCCACATAATACTACAAAAATACCTAATAATTTGCCCTTAATTGATGATACGTGATAGTGTCTTTAATTAGATATAGTTAAGTATGAGTTCAAATATGAATTTATCTAGAATCTTATGTGTTAGAGTTTATTAATTGCATGGGGTTTGGAATTTAGTTTATTTACAAAGAAGGGTATATAGAGAGCAAACTAAAAAGATAGAGATAAGTGCGAGATGAAAATAAAATACTAAAAGAATTGGGGTGATTTTGAGCAAGAAAACAAAATTTATTTTAATATTTAGGTTTTGGGTATTTTTAGTTTTATATTTGCGATCTCTTGAATTCTTTCCTTTATCTGGTTAGCGCGAGTCAAACTACGTAAATTTTTGTAATTTTTTTTTAATGTGTGTATAATTATGCTTTCAATGTGTCTAATAAATAATCCTAACAATTGACACATAAACAAACACATCTAAAAGAAGGTAGGAGAAGAAAACTTACTCGCAACACGGATGGAAGACAATAAGAAAAGAAAACAGGCGACATATGATGAAATTGGCATTTCACAAGTGCTAAGGTAGATTTTCTGCAGGGACAGAGAGATATGTCTACAATTTTTGCGCCACAATTGACAGGTTTGGGCAACCGCTAGAATTTAAAGTACAAATTAACGGTCTATAAAATTGAAAGTACATCCTATGTAGCTTCTATACATATATATATATATATATTTTTTTTTACTGTTAGCATATTAGTATAGTGTGTTGATCTAATATATATACACAACGTACTTTTATAATGTAAGATTATATTAATTTGTCATAATTATTATTCTTTAATATAAAATTATTTTTTAAAATTATAAATAATAACATGTATATATTAATTAAATATATTACATTAACATACTAACATAGCATTTCTATTCACTGAATAAACTCCTTTGGTTTATCTAAACTCTTTTTCACTTTCACTTTCACTTTCACTTTCACTTTCACAAACAAAGGGTATATGTGCATTGCTTCCAATGGAGGGTTTGTTCATCTCTCTTTCTCTCTATCTCTCTATTTTGATCAATTTCACATGGCTGCTGCAGAACTGCAGAGATAATTAATTATATGATTATTCCTTAATTAAAGGAGCAAGATTGCAGGGAATAACCAGATTAGCGGTTGCTTTTGGATAAAAAGTAGCAGCCATCATTTTTGAAAAGTGAAGGGTTTGGGGATACAATTAAAATCCGTAATTATCGATGTTAGGCTTTAATTCGCAACTAACTTAATTAAAAGTTAGCGTTTTTTGCTTTTTTATGTTTTTAGCCAAAAAGTTAAATTAAGTTTAAAGTAGATTATTTGATAACTTAACTTTTAAATTAATTTTTTTAAAATTAGTTATTTGGATAAAAAATTAATTTTTTTACTTTTTGTTCAAAGTGGACAATTTTATCATTTTATATGTTTGATATTAATAATTATATGTAGTTGGTAATGGTAGTAAGAAAATTATGAATAAGCGTATTATTATATTTTTAAAAGGGTTTTCAGCTAAATGTCTAAAAAAATAAGTTTTAACGTGCAAGGTCCATCAACAAAAATTTTAACGCGCAAAATTCAATTGCGTGATTTTTCTAAAAAATACCATGTAAATAGATAAATTTATTTATTTTGCATAACATACAGATAAATTTATCTATTTGATATTTATTTGTTTGATATGTAAATAGATAAATTTATCTGTTTACATATCAACACAAATAAAGCAAATAGATAAATTTATTTATCTGCTTATTTATGCATAACAGATAAACTTATCTATTTGCATATCAACACAGATAATACAAACAGATAAATTTATTTATATTTTTTATACATATTTTAAAAAAACACAGATAAATTTATTTGTTCTAGAGTATTTTTATCTCAAAAGGACCATGCGAGTTAAAATTTTTATGAGAATGGACTTTACTTGTTAAAATTTTTTATACTTGATGAAAAACAGTAAACGGTTTACAAATTGGATTGTTCACCAATTTTTTAATTTTTAAAATAATAGAAGTTTGAATAGAATATTCTGAGAGCTTGTACTTTGATTTGATTTTTTAATTTTTTTACTTTTCTATTTTTTTTCTAAATAAAAAATTTTAATTTTAATTTTTTAACATTTTTATCCAAAAAAAAACCTAAAGTTGGCAATCAGGACCTTACTTTCTTGTCCTTGTAACCGAGGAGATACCCTTCTTTAAGAATTTAATCACATTTCAAATATTAGGGCCAGTTTGTTATAAAGCTGACTTCAAATATTTTGAAGATCATACTGTACTAGGGACAAGGCTTTTTAATTTTATGGAATGAACAATTGGATGTCGGGATTTTTAAGGATTATAACAAGTGCTATGCAAATTTATGAAAAACAAATCTAGAAAATAAAAAAGAAATCAAGAACAAACACACGACAGAAGTACAAAATTTACGTGATTTATTGCAGTTGCATGGCGATGAAAAACAAAAACAAAATTACAATGATTATTTCCTATGTTATTATATACTAAGTGATAACTAGTGCCTAAAGACATTATTATCATTTTTTGGATTACTCAATAATTACTCTCAATCTTATATTATTAACAATAACTTATTTATTAGAGGGTAACAGTTGATGAGTTTTGTTACTGTGAGAGATGATCAGTTGGAGAGAGAGAGAGAGAGAGAGAGAGAGAGAGAGAGAGAGGGTGAATGGCAGAGAAGAAAGGGAGAGAGACAAGGGAGTGCACAAATAGTCCAAGCCGTTGATAGAACATTGAAACAAAACAACCGTCGGATAAATACATAAATGTCCCATCATATTCCTAAGGTGTTATATAGATATAACTAAGATTATAAATATGTGAAAAATATCACAAACGTGTGACTTGCTGTACAATATCTATCGGGCTTCACACTACTTAACATGGATATGTAACGAAATGGAGAGTTCGCTTTCCAAGTATTGAAAGTTTTGACATGAACCATTAAGAATGAAGCAAAATGCATATCGAAAAAATTGTTCAGAACTTTGGACAAGCCCTCAAGCTATACGGAGGGAAGTAGATAGTAGTGTCTCTAGACTTCGGCATCTGGACGGATCCTCCCAACAGAGTCAGGCAAAAACGTTTTTAGACGAGAGTGTTTGAACGGTGGTCAAGTCTAACCATCGTGTGTTGTTTTTTTGTAATCTATTTAATAGAATATTATTTTGAACCCTAATCATCGGGTGTTTGGAACATTCTATTCAATTTCTCTCTCAAGAATAGTAAAATGCATGTCCCCCGTGAATGTTAGTATGATTTACCAAACCACATAAATCCTTGTGTTATGTTTTAGCATTTGAAAATTAATCGTTTATTTTGCAAGTTTGATTGTAAGTATTTACCAACATGCACAAAGGGCTCTATCTCTCTGCTTAAAGCAATCAAATGATAGCCATAATGCCTTTTTCTAATGCTTCTTGTAAATCACATCTGTGTATGTCCTGTGAGATGGCCATTTATGGATAGTTCCATTCCTGATTGATATGAATTATAAAGTAAATTTAGTGCTCTTATCTAAGATTATCCGTGAAGATTGCTAAATTTGGCTGCCTGGTTGAGCAATTTAAGCCACTAGCCACTTGAACAGATACTAACTGATGATCAAGGCACAAGTTAATCCAAACACTCTGGTTATAAAAAAAAATGGATGATCAAAAGCAAAAGCCACATTGTAGAAACTAAGATTACTCAGCACAAATTGTCCTCAATTGTCCTCAATTCATTTTTTTCCCTTTTTATATTCACTGTGGAACCCAGTTAAAGGAGATTAGATCCAAAATGAACCGGACCCTCTGACTAAGACGTGAGCTATTCTAAAGGAATCAGGCCCAAATAAACATTTGGACCCAATGAGGGCCAACTCAAGATGGCCGCGCGGTGAAACATCCTCATAGGCCGAGCTTACTAACATTGATGAGAGTTGTGTGGCTAGCTCAAGAGCATTAATGAGAGTCATGTGACAGAGTTTACGAGCATTTATGAGGATTGCATAGCCGGCTCAGCACTATTAATGACGATTTGACCAATCAATTAAATCTAATGCCACACTTAACGCCCTCTAAAGTCACGCGCCTGACATGGTGACTCTCTGGACAAAGTAAGGAGTGGACAAGACTCCAATTGACGATATCCCAAAATCAATGTTAAACCTCTATAAAAAAATAGGCCAAACCCTTCCTCAAAAGTATACATGCAATCTCTCTACAAAAACTCTCCTGAAATACATCAAGAGCTCTCTCTCTCAATAAGTTGATCATTTTTCCTCACCTATACTAAACTAAGTTAGGCATTGGAGGGGCTTTCCGAAAATTCGTACCGGCTACTCTCAGTTGTATTGGCTTTTGTTGATAAACTTGAACTCTCTGAAAGCTAAAAAAAAAAAAAAAAACTAGTTCACTCCCTTCTCATACTCTCATAAGCATTCACCCCCTACACTACACCAATAATCCAATTCTGAGAGAACTCTCAAGCTTCATATATGCAAAAGAAACTACAAGTAGCAAAACAGAGTTCATACAACTGCAGTACTTCCCACACATTACAAGGTTTATATGTGTGTTGTTGACACATGATTACTCAAAAAATATAATTTATGAGGGTTTACATTTTACACAACAATAAAGGTTAGTGATCTATTAAAATTGGGCTCCCTCTGATATAGATTATATAGATTTCCTCAGATTGATGAATGCTCATAGAGGGAGATCAAGACCTTTCCCAATATCCACCCCAATCACTTGAAGTATTCCCTTGTTTAATATCTGAAAAACCAGATCACAGACCTTATAATAATCAGAAAAACAAACATACTTGAAAAACTAAAGGCTCCGATTGGCAACTAGCTTAAAAGTTAGATTTTTTAATTTATTTTTTGTATTTTTAGTCAAAAAGCTAAATTGAATTCAAAATAAATTATTTGGTAACTTAGCTTCTATGCTAACTTTTTTTAAGCTGGTTGTTTGAGTAAAAAATTAATTTTTTTACTTTTCTAATTTTTTGCCAAACGAACAGCCTTGATTTTTTAAGACTTTTAGCCAAAAAAAACACTAAAAAAACAAAAAATGCCAATCAGAGCCTAAAAACCTACTTAATTGAAAGAAGTGAAAGTAGCTCACCAGTTCCACAATGAAAGTCCCAATGAGGCCAATCATACAAGCTCTAGAGTTCCATATTTCTGCTGTCTTTGTGAACCCAGCTAAAGGTGCTTTGAACTTTGGCTCCACTTTTGGCAACTCTACCTATAATTCCCACCCCACCCCCAAAAAAAATAATTTTGTTACGTAAAAAAACAAAAAACAACTATGAAAGAAAAAAACATAACATAAAATTTACTTAGTTTAATCAAAACTATAATTACTTACAAATAGAGTATCAAACCCTAGCTAAAACCAACAAAGATATATATATATATATATATATATATATATATATATATTGGATTATAAGGAATAAACGAATTCACAAAATCTGCATATAAGGTACAAACGAATTCACAAAATCTCATTAAAATTGCAGAAACAAAGAAAAGATAATCAAGTGAGAGAAGGGCCTAAACAAGAACAACCCCCGCAGGAAGCTTTGCAGCCTGAACCTTGAAAGAGTTCCGCTTTTGGGAGGTTTTGGTGTTTCGATTGGGACCATGAAACAGATAAATTTTTCGATTTTGAGGATTAGTTGTTAGAGATCTTGTTGGGAGAAAAAAGGGTGAAATGGCTTGCAGAGTCGCCATTATTTTTCTTTGCTTACAGCTGCAACAGTAGCCATTGCTCTGGTTCTCCCTAACCTTATCCACTGCCCTTCAACTTGGGCTTTGAGTATTAATCCTGTGTGTCCCGTGCCATTGGAGAAACTATTTTGTGTGGCCTAGATTATTTTCTTAATTTCTTATTTTTCGTTTTAAAATCCTTCGCGCACACAGCTCTCTATTTTGCACCTGTTTCACGGAAAATTATTAATTATTTTTGGAGGATCACCTGTCATTTAATACGTGGTATCCCCCTACCGAATAATTACTCTTATTTTACATAAGTAAAAAGCCCACGTTGTGAAAAAGTGAGTTTTTAAATGGTAGTATTTAGCATATTTAAAAAATTTATTAATTTTTAAAAAAAAAATTTATATGCATTTAAAATATTTTAAATTTTTTTATAAATAAATTAATTATAATACATTCAATTTAAAAAGTCTAATCTACTGAAAAAGAACATGTTAGAATTCTAAACACTAATTTCACAGGAAAAGTAAGAATATTTGCACCTGTTTTTTTGTGTTTTTTTACTCTTATAATCTCCCTAGTTTATTGTAATTTTCTAGCATTTTTTAGCTGTGTTTTTGAAAAATAAAAAAATTGAACATTTAATCTTGTTTTTGGATTTTTTTTCATTTTTACCTATTAGAAAAGTTTTAAAAAGTATTTCCAAAGTTCTATATTTTCAAATTTGGTCTAAACTAGATTCCTTAAAAACTTCAACAGTTATGAAAAAAAAAACATATATTAAAAAATAGTACAACAAAGATAACGGCGGGTGAATTTGACATATTAATTTATTAATTTATTTTACATAAATTTTAAATTTAAATAAATAAAAATAAATTAATAAATAACATTTTTCCAAACAAAACCACAGTAAAAAATTTTACTAACCATTCAAGACAGGGGTAAGTGACCACTTATCCTAAAAATCAATCAATCTATCAATCAACCTCCCTCTTTCATTTTTTTTTCCTCTCTCTCTCTCTCTCTATAAAAAATGCTAATTTATATAAAAAATGCTAATTATCATCCAATCGACGATGAATAAAAAGTACATAATATATAAATATCTATACAAAATATATTAATATCTGTAAAAATAATAAACTTCACACCTAAAAATATATTAATATTAAAAAAAATTTACAAAAAAATAATTTTAAACCCTTAAAATAGCGACGTTTTTATTTTTCATCCACTAATAAATTTTTTATAGCGTGAAATTCAATTAGACCCTAGAACAAATAAATTTATCTGTGTACCTTTTTAAAATATATATAAAGTACATAAATAAATTTATCTGTCTTGTATAAATAAGCATACAGATATATTTATCTATGTACTTTATACGTATTTTGAAAAAAGACACAAATAAAATTATTTATCTTGCATAAATAAACATACAGATAAATTTATTTGTGTATTTTATACATATTTTGAAAAGATATGCTGTTCTTAATACAGATAAATTTATCTGTGTATCTGATACATATTTTGATAATACACAGATAAATTTATCTGTATAAATAATACAAATAAATTTATCTGTATACATTACATATAATTTATTTGTGTTAAATTTATCTGTGTTGTAAACAATTAGATCTCGAGTGTTAAAAATTTTATTCGTAGATCTTATGCGTTAAAATTTATTTTTTTGAATCTTTCACTAAAAGTTCAAAAAATTTATCTTTATTAGCCTATAACCACCGGCCAATAAACAGTAGTTAACATGACCCTATATATATTAGTTAGTTACTGGCATCTTAAACTAAAAAAAAAAAATTCATTGTTGTTATTATTGACATTGAAAGAAAAAAAAAGTTCATTGTTGTCTCAAAATTATATACTTTAAGATTCTTAATTTCAACAATTTTTAATCTTTCAAACAAAATAACATGAATATTTTTTTACCAAAAATCTACTCTTCAAAACAAAAAAAATTATTGAATAAGTAAGAAACACAAAGTCAACATAACATGAATATTTCTCAACAAAAAATCTACTCTTCAAAACAAAGAAATTATAGAGCAAGTAAGAAAGACATCGTCAACATACTAATATAGTGCACATATGTGCACTGATATGTGGGTGATAAGTAAGACACTTGAGCACCCTACCACTTGAGCTCACCACCACTTATACTAATAGTTCTTTTGCTTAGCTAAAATACACTAAAAATCTACAATTTTTATTTTGGTTGTGCCTTTTTTATGCATATATTCCAAACTACTAGCTATTTGGGCTAGGTAAAGTACACAAAAGGCACATCAACACATAATTAGTAATGCCTGTATTGGTTAAATTAATTTGTGCTAGTTAAATTTAACTAGTTAATTTTATAAAATGTAAAATAACCAATGAGATAGAAAGCTTATTGAAGTATCAAAAATTTGTATTAGCCAACTACTTCAGCTAACAAGCTTAATATGAAAACCTTATTAGAGATGCTCTAAGAAATGATCATACATTGAGGGAATAGTAATTATTTCAAATTAGCACGACTCTACATTATCAGACACATTAAGGGAATAGTAAATATTTCAAACCAGCATGACTCTACATTAACGGACACATGATATATACATATTAGTTAAGCACACCATGCTAATATGGGTGTTCCTTACCCATTAAATAATTTTTCCTTAAAAGAAATTATTCACAAGGTAAGAAAGACCACATGGTGTCCAACCAATACATGTGCATCATATGTTCTTTTAATGTAGGGTCATGTTGATGTATAATAACTGTTATCACTTAATGTAAAACTATTATCTAAATTTATAAATATATAACGCGCATTTATTGACTGAGCGCACTACGTTATCATATTGACATGATCTTTCTTAAAAATCTTGCTATAGGGTTTTGAGGTCAAGCATATGGTTGGCAGAATTAGAAATCAAGACCAAACAGGGGAGGGAAGAGAAGTCAAGAGGGTGGGTGAAAAAGGATGGGAGATAAACAACCACAATGCAACCATATCCTCAAATTTTCACTTTCATAGAGCAACTACAAGTAAAGAACAAGCAAGCAGATTAATATTAGTCCACAATGGAATGTTCATATTAAACAACTGCCCATTTCCATTCAAGAATAGATCCTGTGCAGTGAAATTACTGTTCAATGTATGATCCAATGGTTATGCATTGTACAAATATGTATTATACAGTGCATAACTGTTGGATCGATACATTGCACAATAATTGCATTATAAAAAATTCTAATTCTTTCCATTCATTGCAACTCATATGAAGAAAAACTGAAACCTGATCTTCCCTCGTGTGTGGATTTCAGCTCCAGTTTCTGAAATGGGCTGCAGACAAAGTTTAATATATATCTTCATCAATCGCTTGGATAGGTATCAGAGAATTGCAACACCCCCCCACCCCCAAGAAAAAAAAGAAAAGAAAAAGCAAATAGAAAGTACAAGGGATAACTAGGGGAGGCAATTTCCCCCCGCACCGACATTAGGTTTTTTAGTTTTTCTCACCGAAATAAGAAGTGGGGTGAGGATGCAATTTGCTTCCCCTGCTCCATTATTCCCTACCTTTCCCCTGATTATAGTTATTAAAGATATCTCTGCCTCATTATTCCCCGCCTTGCCCCTGATTATAGTTATTAAAGATATTTTTATATAAATACAAATCATAATAGAAAATACAAAAATATTATATTTCTCTTCCATTTTTAATAGGGATGCACATAGATCGAATTTAGTTAAGTTCTAAGCAAATTTAAAAACCGAACCGTTAATAATGGTTCTAGAAATTTTGGAACCAGAACTAGACCGTTATAGTTGTGGAAACGAATCAAAACAAATCCGTAAAAACAGTTCAATTCTGGTTCTGTTTCAATTCTCTATTCATAAAGCTCAAAAAAGCTCAAAATAACTAATTTTTATCAAATATATAATCCAAACAAACTTGGCTCAAACTGCTACTCAAAAGATTGAAATTGAAAATTAAATAAAAGAGACAGACCCACGTCTAATGTGACTATAGTCAATCAAAAAGAAAATAAGAAATCCTTTTTCTGAAACTCCCCTTTTCTAAGGACGTATTAATAGCTAAATATTCAATTTCTTATATTAGAATGCAGTAATCGTAATTTTATATTAATTTTTTAGCTTAAATTATTTCTGTTTTCTTTAACATATTTGTTTGGACTAAAATTCTAAAAGTGGCTTCAAAAAGGAATATATATATACACTTTTACAAAAACGATCTGCTTCAGTTAGAACAAGTTTTTCTTTAATAAAAATCGAGAACCGGACCGAATACAACAATTCTAAAAGATTGAGAACCAGTTCTTCTGCATTGTTTTAAAATAGAATCGGACCAAATCGTATAGTTCAAACCGATCCGGACCAGTTTACTGGTTCTTTTGGATTTTTTTGTGTATCCTTAATTTTTCGCTCTAATTTTTATTTGTAATATTTTTAATCATAATTATTTATCAAATATTATTTTTCTTATACCATATGGTCCATAACCTCTCTCTCTTACTAATAACATATTTTCTTAAGGTTAACAAAAATTCCGGTTATATTTCTGGCCTGTCCCGCCTCCGCCACTTTCCCGACTTACCTCACCCTGCCCCTCCCTAGGGATAACATGTCTAGCTACCTGGTTCATAAGCACGATCCGAAAGGGAACTGTTATCCTAACGACTACGTGTTTTCAAGGATTTGAGAGAAGTAACACTGCAGATTGTGGAATCATGCGAACGGAAATTGTGAACAAGGCAGCAGCCTACCTGCTATTAGGATCGTAATAGAAGCCGTTGATGGAGCCATCACTACAAGAGAAGCAGACGTAGTAAAAGCCGGCTATAGTTAACCCACAGTCTGTCCCAACATTCACAAAGTATTGCTCTTTCCATCTCTGCAGAATCAACTCGAAAGGTAATGGCTTGTCGTTACTTAACTCCGAAAAATTCCTTAATAAACCAACGGCATTGAAAAACAGGTTACCATGAAGATGTAAGGATAGTTACTCAGGTCCAGAGATCTGCCACCATCAACTTCCACTTGGCTCTGAAAAAAATAAAGAGTAAATCAAGGAAGCACCTAATGTCCATAGAAATATTGACAACTTACCAGAAGGGGAGAGAAAGATGGAAATCTGGTCCAATGCCTTATGTCAACTTCCGACCTGTTAACAATTTAACGAATGCCCATGAGGGAAAAGATTTTCTCCATCTATAGAGCCAGAATAAACTGCATCAACAATGGATTCTTGTTTGTCATCTTAGTAAAAGCTAAGGGCATGCTGGATTGATCGGATTAATGGAGGAATGGATTGGATATCCCACGGAATTGTATTTTCCTTGTTTGTATGCAACAAGTGGTGAGAGCATTATGTATATATTGAATAACCAATCCCACAAAATGTGAGACATACAGTACTTAAGAGAACGTGGTATTAGTAATTCCCTCACTACTAGTTCCATAAATTATCTTGTGAGAGTATATATTCTCTCATTATTTATTCGGTCAATCAAATGGGATCTTAATATTGTCACTGACACAAAAAGGAAAAAAGAAGAGAGAAGAATAATAAAAGAACATACGTTGCTTCCCATTTTCCAGTGAAAAATGTATAATTCTTGGTATCAACAATTTCCCCTTCCCAGAAGGTTACCACCTGAGATACCACATAACAAACAGAATGAAGCAATCAGCATAGCCAAGAAAAGGAACCCCAACCCCCCAAACCCACCTTTTCGGGCAGATGCACCTTGGGTGAGGTGTGGTTTTGGAGGAGAAGGGAGTGAGAGGGAAAGGGCGTCAGCCACAGAGGCCTTCCCTGACAATTTCTAAAAATACTTGTCTGTTTAATGGTTCTGTTGATTTAGAAAGGTTAATTTACATCTCCTTCTAAAGTCAGATTATAATATTATAGACAATAAGACAAGCCATGTGAACCAGATTCGATATGCATCATTTACATATTGGGATTGACGGGATTCTTTCTTACCTGGATAAATTAGTTGTATTAAATAGATCACAATTTTGCAAGGTGCTCATACAAAGACCTTGAACACAAAGAATATAGTTACACATGATCACATCAGACAAGTGTCATGAGCTTTTTAAAGTCGGAAGAGTATTTAAGAATATTGAAGCAATGATTAGGACAAAACATCCTCGAAGAACAAAGCAAATGAGGAAAGATAACAATGTTATAGAAGGTTTTGAGCTCAAGTACATGGTTGGCAGATATGAACACACAGGAGGGGAGGCGATTTAAGCAACAAGTAGGATGAGGAAGGATGTGAGATCACAGAATTCCAAATGAATCAAAGGTTTTGACGGACACGACTATTAACCTGGAATGACACTAAGAAATAAAATCTCTTCCAGAACTGGAAAACCAGATAATACCTCAGGAATAACTATATTAAATCTCTGATCAGCCTAAG
>JAOTRH010000022.1:18927034-18965166 GCA_034768845.1 Heliamphora exappendiculata
GTGTTTCAGTCTTCCTATGAGAATTAGCTATTTCAGTCTCTGTTCGCATCTGATTCAATGTCCTGATTGCATCAGGCTTCCTTGATACTATCTTATATATACTGATATATCATATTAATTTTTTATACATTAGAAAATCAAGACAAACCAACCCCGGGAGAGAGAAACCACCGGACCACCACCAGCCGCCGCCTTGTCGCCTTGCCGCCGCCTTCATGCGGCTCTTGCCGCCTCATTCGAGCTCCGTTTTTTATGAGTTTTCTATCGTTGGAAAGCTCTCGAAATATGAAATTCTTCTGTCAAGAAATCTACGGGAAAATTACTCAAAAAATAGCCTGAAAAATGACCCGAGCCTCAAAAAACGCTGCTGCTCGCCACAGCACTGCGCAGCAAACTTTTCGGGAATTTTTCGACCTCTTTTCGAACTCGGTTTTTGACGTACTTTATATAAAAAGAAATATGTCAAAAAGTAATATTATTCTATAAAAAAAAGTGCTCAAAAACAGCCCGAATAACTACTGAAAACACTGCCCAAAGTTGCTGCCTCCACACCCAGCGCCGCCGTCTTTAACCGCCAACTTTCCGAGGCTGTTCTGATATCATCTGAACTCCGTTTTCGACTTATTTTATATTGCTGAAAAGCTCTTGAAGAGTAGAATTTTTTTGTTAAAAAATATGCTCAAAAATAGCCTAGAAAATTGTTAGAAAACTGCCTAGAAGCGGCTACTGTAGTGCCATTGCAGCTAGAAAAATACACGGCTGTTTTTTCTTTTTTAATGCACTGTTTGACCCAATTTTTTCTGGTTTTTCACATTATTTTGGGGTGTATTTTACTGCTATTTTTTACTTTAAAATTTTTTCAAAAAATAGTCCCAAAAATGGCCTGAAAAATTATAAAAATTGCAGTTAAACCGCTGCCGGAACCGGGCTATTTTGGTGATTTTTCTTTGCTCTTTTTGACCTATTTTTATACTATTTTTTATACATAAATACTGTAAAAAAATTCACTGGAAAATTTTTTTTAAAACCATTAAAATCTTACTGTGGACACCCCAATTTGACCCCGCATATTCTTAGGTGAATTCGCTGATGAAAACAGGTTAAATAGTGATTCAGTTTGATGCTTGGAAAGTGATCCAAGCTCGGTATTTGAATCCGAAACCTTCAAACCAATTAAATTTTGTTGAACTATCAAAACTTGCTGCCCAAGTAAGGCGACCACTATGTTCATTGTGGCGACCGCCAACATAATCTCTTGGAAACCCTAGCCAAAAGTGGCGACTGCCACCTCAGACCCGACGACAGCCAACTTGTATTGTGGCGACCGCCATAGAACTTTGTAGGACCATTCAAAAACATGACGACCGCCAACTCCAGTTAGCCTAACATGCCCTAAAGCGTGGCAGCACTTCATTGGTTGATGAACTCTATAAATACCGTACCTCTTGTACGCTTTCCAAAACAAAAAATTAGAGAAAAGTTTAGTGAGAGAAGTTCTGTCAAGTTGCCGAGCAACTTCGAGTCCCAACGCCAAAGTCCTGCCGAAATACCGAGATCCGAACCTCCGACGCCTCCATTGGAAGCCTTGTTTGGATCATCGCCCGAAGATTGGACATTCAAAGCACATTTTCCCAACTTGAGAATTTCTAAGCAATCCAGGTATTTTGTTTGGATCCCCGATCCTTCTAACTCCATTCCCTCTCTTTTGGACTGAAAATCTTATTTAATTTCCTTCATTTAGTTTAATCTTTTAATTAATTGCTTAGTTTACACATCCATACTAAGCACATTGTCTTTTTCTTTAATTCATTTATCAACTTAGTGCTAACATATTTTGACAATTACAACTTATTAATGTTATTAATTGTTATAATAATGCACTTAAATTTATGTGAATGTAGTAATCAATACTATATTTCAGATTTCAGTTAAATAGTTGTATTTAATTTCTCTTATCTTTGTAGCATTTATTTTTATTTCTTTTTCTCTTCTTGTAATATTAATTTAATGTTCTTTTCTTTTAAGCATTAGCTTAATGTTCTTTTCATTACTAGTATTTCTTTTTTTATTAATACTAATGTTCCACTTGTCTTTATTTTCTTTCTTTTTAGTCATTAGTTTAAAATGTTCAATTTAACATTCATTTTTCTTTAATATTAGTATTTCTTTTCTTTTCTTAAAAAGTTTCTTTTCTTCTATTTTTAATTACTAGTTTAATTTTCTTACATTTTTTTTCTTGTCCTATTATTATTAACTTTAATTTTCTTTTCTTTTGGTCATTTTTTTTTATTTAATGTTAACATTATTTTCTTTCATGTTATTAAACCCAAAAATCATAAAAATCTTTTAATCTAATTTTCAATCTTTAAGTGTAATTTTTTTCTCTTTTGTTTTCTTTTCACTTTATTTTCTTTTAATGTAAATGTGAATAATTAGGTTTTCTTTTCTTTAGTTTAATAGCATTTTTTAAACTTTCTTATTTTGGTTTAATTTTTCCATTGAAAGCCTTCCTTTCATTCTTTCAAATTAAATCTCAAACACACTTGTTATTAGGTTTTATTATTTTTCTTTGGTAAACTTTTTAATATAAAATTTTCACATTACTTTTATCTTGGTTATGCTTGTGATAGTTTAAGAGTATACATGTTTTATATGTTAGTTTAGTGTTATGTTTAGAATAATTTGGTTTATTTTGTAATAAATCATGTTTAGATAATTTTAATATCTTTTAGCATATTTTTTCTCTTTTATTTGAATCATGCTAGTTTAGGTTGTTTTATTAATATCGCATGTGGGAGTGCTCCATACATGTATCCTCTAACTAGAAATTGCATGTCGTAGGACTTAGGATTTTTTTTTTGGTACTTGTTTTATTTAGCGTTCTATATACATATGTTATGTATTTTTTATATTTGATTTTGGATGTTCTTTCTTTGTCTCTATTTTTTTTATTTGTATGCATTTGAGAAATCAGATTAAAGAACCAATGATGATTAGTAGAGACCAACCTTACGGTTGGACGAACAGGGTACCTAACACCTTTTTCGATTCGTACATTAGCCCCCGAATATTTTTTTTCTGGTTAAACGTTTTAAAGATGAGTAGCCATTTTTATTTTTTTTAATTTTTTTCAAAAACTAAGTGGCGACTCCATTTTCAACGAAAAGAAGTTTTCAAAATTTGGTTTTCAAGGTGTTAAAAGATTTTTCAAACATCTTTGAATTTTTCTTTTTTTTTTTCAAACACTTTCAAAATCCCAAAAATTTCAAAGCCACACTTACCGCGATCTGTGACCCGTTAAAATCCGAACCACCGCTGGTGCTCCGTTCTTCGTGTTCTGGACATGTTCAAGCTATTCTTAAATAATCTAAATAGATATTTAAAAGATAAAGCTAGCTATTACATCGATCCTATGTCTCGAAGGCTCACATTCAATCTATCACGGTAAATTCTCGTGATTAAAAAAAATAATCATCATTTACACAATTCAACCAAATATGAAAAAATAAATGGCGATCATAAAATCGGGATTAGAATGCCTGCAAAACAAAGTTAGCAACAGATCTAAAATTACTCGGCCCTGATAATCGAAAACAAAAACAAAACAGCTCTAATACCAATTGTTGGAGGCAAAACTGTCAAGATCATTATTTTTGCAAAAGATTTTTGATAAAAAATTAACTGGATGGGCAAACGCTGAAACGGGCTCTAGATAAAAATTTTAACGATGAACGATCAAAATAAAACTCGTGCAACCAAAGTTAATTTAGAAAAATATTTTTTGTTGATCGATTCTTCAACTACGATTTGATTCCGAGTTGAAACTCTTGTCAGATTTTCTACTGTATTTCCTTACGCGATCAATGAACATAATGTGGGTTATGGACTATCGAGAACTCGTATCGACAAAACGCAGATATCTTTAGTCGTTGAAAGACAAAATATGATATATGATCTAAAACTGGTTCAGCCTACCTGCGCATATATAGGGTTACAGCAGGAACCTATGGAGTAATTATGAGTATGACTTCTAGTGGAACACAGATTACCTACTAGCAATTTTTGTAATTTTTATAAAATACTAAATTACAGTTCACACCACTAAAGAACTATAATTGCACTCTAACCTATAATCTCAAGACCTTCTTACATTGAGTTTCTGTTATTAAATGCTTACCATATTTTTTCACGTTTAGATTTTTGATACTCACCAATTAAATTTAATCACTAAAAATTTAATTTAATCGGCATCTTGATATTTCTTAAGCCATTTCGCTTAACTTATTTGACGTTAGATAATCAAATCCACCTGTAGGGTTTAACCCGGTCAAAATTTATAAGCCTTCTTAAGGGAGTATCATTGATTCTTATCTTTCGGAACGTGAATTTCATTAATAATTAATATTTGCCATATAAATAATACCACTATCCAATTCACCAGGAATATAAACCCATATAAGATCGCACCATCTAATGAATCAAAACAACGGATATTAAATATATGTAAATTAATAATTATTTCAAGATTAAGATGATAAGCACTATTCATAATAACCTTATGGTGTGAATTAATTTATATAGTCAGTATAAAATTAATTACCCCAAATGTTCCGTTCAATACACATAATGTGTACTGGCACAGAGAGTCGGAACAATAGATGACGCCATTATCTGTTTCTCGTAACTAAGACAGACCTACTAAAACTATGCGCCACAGTCGTACCGATGGTATACCCATTTTCATCTAAACTGTAAACATAAAATTTATATTCTGCAAGAACCTAAAATCTAATCTTTTATGTGTAAATCGTACTCTACACGTTAAATTAAATATTATACAGAATATTAGACATCCATGTATAACAAATAAATAATATGCATATATTACTCATAAAGATTATCATAAAATAAAAAATTAATTTTATTAAAATAAAATAAAATACTAAAACACATAATTTTCAATATATCAACCTTAACAATACCTACGTCTACTAGATCACACACTTCGCTATAGTGATTGAAGGTTACAAATTAAGAAGAGTTTTCGGGAGAGAAATACAATGAAAGCACATAAAACTAATAATCTAACTGGCGGCTGTGAACCCTAGCAGCTATAACAGTACACGCCTCGCATAAAACGATCAATCGGTCTATTGAGCGGTTTTTTACTGCTCTCAGTTTCTCACATGCAGACACACCGATCGATCAGTCTCACCACCTATCGATCGGTCTATGCTAAAACTGATTTTTCTTCACATTCAACTCAATAAGAGAGACCTGGAACATAATTAATAAAATTTTGAAAATAAGGTACAAAGAATAGAAGAAGAAGGTACAGAAACAAAGAGGAAGAGAAAAGAATAGCAGGGTGAAAGAAAAGCGGGGGGGGGGGGAATGGATACTGGAAGAAAGGAAGAATGACTGAAAGGAGACGAGTGGAAGCAAGGGAAGCCAAATGACTGCGTTACACCCTAAGTTTTTTTATAAACAGTATATAATGATAACTTGATAAGGCAAAAAATTAAATAAATAAATAGAGCCTAACTGTTTTCGAAACAATAATAATAATAATAATAACATAAGCGTTTTTTATGACAGTTTGAGTAGTATAAATAATTGAAAAATCATCAATTATATAAAGCAAATACAACAAGGATGGAAACCATCTAAAAAGGAGCATATAGGAGCCTCCAAAACAAAACCATAAAAGTGAAAATACATCCCAATCATGAAACATGACAACTCAAAAGAACCATTGACTAACAGCAAGATCATAAGCAAGGAACACAGTGACAGCAATAACAGTTGAAGGCAGCAGGTAAAACCATAATTAATAATAGGTAATGCAGAGTAAAAAACCTAATTGCGAATTGGTAATGGAAGCGGCTTACTGGTGTGTCTGCCGTATGAACATTAAGAGCTTCCATGGTGCCACAAAGATAACCGTGATCAAGGTCACAACCTTAGATTCGTACATTAACTCTCTGAAAAATTCCGTTTATTGACTGATTTGCACTAAACGATTTAATTAAATAAGCTAAACGCAGCAAATAAGCTTAAAACAATCAATCCCACAACCAGCAAATATAAATAATCACAACCACACACGAGACGACAATATTTACGTGGAAAACTCCAAACCGGATAAAAATCACGAGACTAAACCGGGTCCAGAAAATCAAACACAATTAAATGTTGGTTACAAGAGAATCTTACAAACCGACGTTATACCCATAACCAAATGTTTGAAAGCCTACTCCTGCCGAATTCACATACACCAACTCCCGTGCTTGACCGCCGTTGGAACCCACCACCTGACTTCAATGCTGACGGACTCCTCCACCAGATTTCAACACTTGAGACTCCTCTCAAGCGACTCCTCGAACAGATCGTTGAAGGTTTGAATGCTTGATGATTAACTTGACTGCACGGAAGCTTATTGATCATCAAGTTGTTGTAGCAAAGTTTGCCAGTATGTATCATCTTCAAAATAAAATAATTAGCAACCACTCCATAAACCTTAGATATCTATTTATATATAGAGAAGTTTCTAAAACCCTAACTGCCTAATACAACAATAGAAAAGCTGCTAAATCAACAACAAGAAAGCTGCTAAATCCATAATAGGAGAGCTGCTAAATCAACAATAGGAAAGCTGCTAAATCCATAATAGAAGAACTGTTAAATCCATAATAGCTTCCTATTTATAATGACCCTTCCAAAACTCTTGCTGCTGCTTAAAACAAATCTTGTCGCCGAGACCGCTCGATCGGTCTATTCACCGTTCGAGCGGTGTAGCCTGTAATGCATTGAATTTTTGTTGCAGGCATGAAATACCGAGAGGTGCTATAGACTGCTCGATGGACCGCTCGAGCGGTCTGTCGGGCGGTCTTATTCCGCGGGCTATTTTTGATGATTTGTTCTCATTTTGCGTGGCTCTGCAATATTAAATCAAAACTCGAACAAGATATGTGCCAAAATATCGATGAACAAAATAAATAAAATGAATAAACAATTGTCATAGAATTGCCAATCATAAAACGAATATTGCCAAGGGCAAAATTCCTAACAATCTCTCCATTTGGCAATTCTGTGACAAAACTCAAAAAATCAACAAAACCAATTAAACAAGCTAGCAAAAACGATACAAAAAAATTGATTTGACACAAATAAAGCACTTCCACAAAAAAACAAACTCCCCCTGAAACAAAACGCATAAAAAAAAACTCAACTCTCCCTAAACCTCGACTCCCCCTACACCAAACATCTAAGCTTTAGCCTTCTATTTTCTCTCCCTTTTTGTCACGAATTGACAAACGAACACACAAAAAAAAACAACTCTTTTTAAGTAGGGAACTAGATTAAAGAACAAGTTCAAGTCTCAGGCATATTTGCATTAACTTAAAATCACAAAATCTAGTCAAAGTGATTAAAACACACACAGATTCCATGATACCCAATATTCATATATGAACGAATACAGTCAGAGTAGATTCTATATGAACAAGTGTATGTGTGACTTGAAATATTTCAATACTCCAAGATTAAACCCACATGAGATCTATATGGCTTGAGTCACATTTATTTATCAGTTATAAAAAAAAGTCACAAAGTCAAACCAGTTTTGACCAAATTCACTTTAAAAGCTAACTCCCCTCAACTAGAGACTGCAACATTTTCATGCTTTTTTTTCTTTTTTTTTTTCAAATGCGATTTTCACACTAGTACAAATGAAAAAGTAAGGTTCGCATAGGTAGCTATTTTCTAAGCAAATTTTTGGCACAAAATTTCAAGGCGACTGCACACTAGTACATACGAAAAGACAAGATCCACACAGGTAGCCATTTCCTCAAGACAAACATACAGAACCAAAAGAAAGAGGGAGCTTAAACATTAAGATCAAGTGGGTTGCCACTATGTGGTCATTTTGTAAAATTTTTAGAAAATTAAAAGATAAAAGAGACCCCAAAAAATAATCCCAATTGCGAAAGATTCTTGCATCTATCAATATTCAAGTGATGTACAGAATAGACTCATATCTGAAAGCGTTCTATCCACTATGAACTAGGCTATTCAAAAAAAAACGGTGTGATAGATAATCTCAATGCCTAATTTATGGGATTTCAGCCTCATGAACTAATGCACAAAGAAAGGTACTCAACCTTTAATAAAGTCTCCCACACACATTTTTTTAACGACAAAAAAACTAAAAAAAATCTCAAACCCAAAGACAAAAAAAAACAAGACTTAAAATAAACTAGGAACTACGACTGGCCAAAAAGCTATCTAAATTACTCTTTCGAACCCAAATTTTCTTGATTTTCAAAGGCACAGATTATGGGTTAAACATCCAATTCTTTCTAGGTTGTTGTGGCACATCAAATCTGAATCTATATTGGTCAATCAACCAAATGCAGTGAGGTCTGATGTATCCTTTTATGCTACAGTGATGACAAATAGGCACAATAAAAGTATTCCTATTCAATTTCATGCAATTGGGACGTGTGTATCCAATAATACCACAATGATAACAGGTAGGAATAAATTTAGCATTTCTTATCTCACCATGTACAATGGTGGATTTACCCGTCTGATTATGCCACTTTTTGCTACTTTCTGCCTTCACAACCTTTGGTGCAGACTTAGGTAAAATTGGCTGGCCAATTTTTTCTTTCTCTTTTGTCGAGTTGCTTGAAGAAGCACCCGTGAATCCAAGCCCTCTCCTGTCAGTCACTGCCTTATGTGCCCCAAGCATGTCATCCAAAGACATGGTGCTTGCATTCAATTTCTTGAAAATAGATTGAGCATTTAATAGATCTTTTTCAAATTTAATCAATTTTAATTCAAGTTCAGTTTTTAACTTAACACAAACATGCAAATCTTTTTCAAGAATTTCAATCCTGATTTGTTTAGTTTGACACACTTCTGACAAGTCATTTTTCTCTTTTTCACATTTTGTAAGTTTTTCACACAAAATCTCCCTATCTGATTTTAATTTCACAACCAGGTCTTGAGCTTCAGTTAGCTCTTGTTTGACACTATCCTTCTCTTTTTCACAGAGTTTATATTTTTTAACCAATTTTACATTTTGTTTGGTCAACAAGCACTCTCTATAAAGCTTATCATAAGCTTGCTGAAGAGTTTCATCATTCTCACTTTCATCAATATCATTACTCTCCTCATTTTTAGAATCTTCAGAATTATCAGACTCATTAGATTTCTCCTGAACAAAAGCAACAAAAGCTACAATTTTCTTATCTTCACAATCAGGGTCCTTCTCATCACTCATGTCGGGTTCACTTTCATCATCCCAAGTGACTGTGAATCCTTTGTGTTTCTTTCTTAGAAGGTCCGGGCATTCTTTAGCCATATATCCATATCCTTTGCATTCATAGCATTGGATTTCAAAAAACTGGCCTTTCGACCCTTTTTAATAAAATTGGACATATTTTTTATTTTGTCTTTATCGTGCTTCTTTTGTGATTTTTTCTCTTAATTAGGCTTTTTAGTTTTAAAAAATTTTTAAAATTTTTTCACAAAGATAACCATAATCTCAGGATCTAAATCATCATTCAAGTCGCTTGCAGAACCAAGAGCTGAAGAGAAAGCTAGATTTTTTGAAACATTTTTGTTTTGAAATTTTAGCTCATAGGTTTGCAGGTTTCCAACAAAATCTTCAACAGAATAGAATCGATGTCTTTACTTTCTTCTATTGCTATGACTTTCATCGTCAAAACTTTCATCGTCTTTCATGCGCAGAGTTTCAAAATTTGTTGTAAGACATTGAAATTTTGAGATTTTTACTGTATCAGTCCATTCGTGAGTGATTTGAAGTATATCCCATACTTCTTTAGCCAAGTCACACGTACTAATTCTCCGAAACTCATCTTGTGTGACTCCACTAAAGATAGCATTTATAGCCATGCTATTCCATCCAGCATCCTAAAAATTAGCTCTATCCCATTTAGCCACGGGCTTAGGGGCGACTTCTCCATCAACAGTATAGGTGGGAGATTTGTAGTCCTCAACAACAGAAAGCCAAACTCTTTCGTCTATAGATTTCAAAAAGGCTCTCATCCTAACTTTTCAAAAGGGGTAATTATGGCCGTCAAGAAGGGGTGGTTTACCGGTCGAAGCGCATTTTCTAAGAAAATTCATTTATTGCAAATCAATGAATGGATCACACCAAAAAAAAAAATTGAATTTTTTTTTTGTGACCTACTCTGATACCAATTGAAAAATCTCGTTTACCGACTGATTTGTACTAAACAATTTAATTAAATAAGCTAAACGCAGCAAATAAGCTTAAAACAATCAATTCCACAAGCAGCAAATATAAATAATCACAACGACACACGAGACGGTAATTTTTACGTGAAAAATCCCAAACTGGATAAAAATCACGAGATCACACCGGGTCTAGAAAATCAAACACAATTAAATGTTAGTTACAAGAGAATCTTACAAACCGACGTTGTACCCACAACCAAATGTTTGAAAGCCTACTCTTGCCGAATTCACGTACACCAACTCCTGTGCTTGACCGCCGTTGGAACCCACCACCGGACTTCAATGCTGACGGACTCCTCTACCAGACTTCAACACTTGAGACTTCTCTCAAGCGACTCCACGAACAGATCGTTGAAGGTTTGGATGCTTGATAATTAACTTGACTGTGCGGAAGCTTATTGAATTATCAAGTTGTTGTAGCAGAGTTTGCCAGTATGTATTATCTTCAAAACTTATGGCGGCTAGGTTTTTCACAAAATAAAATAATAAGCAATCACTCCATAAACCTTAGCTACCTATTTATATATATAGAGGTTTTCAAAATCCTAACTGCCTAAATCAACAATAGGAAAGCTGCTAAATCCATAATAGGAGAGCTGCTAAATCAACAATAGGAGAGCTGCTAAATCCATAATAGAAGAGCTGCTAAATCCATAATAGCTTCCTATTTATAATGACAATTCCAAAACTCTTGCTGCCGGTTAAAACAAATCTTGTCGCCGAGACCGCTCGATCGGTCTATTCACTGCTCGAGTGGTGTAGCCTGTAATGCATTGAATTTTTGTTGCAGGCTTGAAATACCGAGATGTGCTATAAACCGCTCGATGGACCGCTCGAGCGGTCTGACTCCGCAGGTTATTTTTGATAATTTTTTCTCATTTTATGTGGCCCTGCAATATTAAACCAAAACTCGAATAAGACAAGTGTCAAAATATCGATGAATAAAATAAATAAAATGAATAAACAATTGTCATAGAATTGCCAATCATAAAACGAATATTGCCGAGGATAAAATTCCTAACACTCTCTATGCTTCATCCTTTTTGCCGGCTCGAAACATTCTGAGTTCAAAAAAATGCATGTGATAGAGTTACATAGTACTTGTAGGATAAGCAATTTTCAACTCGAAACTTGTATCTTAATGAATAAAAATTCAATAAGTATATCAGAAGATGCAGATTAACCTACTAACACCACCACACGTGTTAGAAGATTCAAGTATTTGAATAACCTCAATAAGTACAAATAAAAGCAAATACAAACAAGAAAAGTGGAAATTCACCTGTCCAACACTTAAAAGCGTACAAGGAGGGGGTGAAGTGTGGCCTGGATTTGCGCCTTCACAGTGATGCATAATGGTGAGATCAGAATTACATGAATGAATAATTTGAAGAAGTTTTCAATACCAAATGAAACCACAAAATGCAAATAAGTCCCTCTAATTCATAAAATTTAATCAGAACTCACTCTAACACAAAATACAGTGTCTAAGAACCTGGAAATCATGACACAAAAAGTTCATTGAGATGCCATGAGGTATGATGACTAGCATATTCAACATTTCTGCAGTCATGTGAAAGTAAGATTACTTTGCAGGTGAATGCTCAAGTTTAAGTTTCCTTGTGTCTTTCCTCCATTCCTTCGGAATAAATTTCTGTTACTTTACCTCCTTATAATGGAGGAGTAATTACCACAAATACCTTGAAGCAGTAAGGAGCATACTTAAATCATTATATGAATTAAGATAAGGTAAGCTTCTAAGAGAAGAAAAACCAAAACAGAAAAGGAGGAAGAAGAAGAAGCAGGGAGAGAGAGAGAGAGAGAGAGAGAGAGAGAGAGAGAGAGAGAGAGAGAGAAAGAAAGAAAGAAAGAGAGAGAGAGAGAGAGAGAGAGAGAGAGAGAGAGAGAGAAAGAAACACTACTAGACAATGAAAATGACAAGAATGTGATTCACATAACTGATACTCTGGTTGAAGGAGTTTGAGTCTCTAATCATTAGGATTTCAATAATTAAAATGACACAAGAAACTATATATAAAAGAAATGGATTCATTTGAAGCTGTAACACAATTTTAATAACCAAATAATGCAGATAAATCACTCCTGATTGAAGTA
Source organism: Heliamphora exappendiculata (assembly GCA_034768845.1). Classification (NCBI taxonomy): domain Eukaryota; kingdom Viridiplantae; phylum Streptophyta; class Magnoliopsida; order Ericales; family Sarraceniaceae; genus Heliamphora; species Heliamphora exappendiculata. The sequence goes on from JAOTRH010000022.1 coordinate 18,939,440, forward strand.
AAGTTTCTTCCATCCATTATTGCATCTAGAGAAGCTGCTCTGAGTACCCAAATGCAGTTGAGGAAATGGTTGTCGAACCATGAAGAAAATATAATTTGGCCCCTTATTTTTACAAAAAAGTTAAGGGGGAAAAATGCCACCATTTGTTCCCTTGTGGCACCCACTGTTTGTTCCCTTGTGACACCCTCTGGATGGTTGAAGATGAAGGTCTTGTCCAATGTTGAATCACTAATTGAATGGTGGTTTGGAGAAAAGGGACTTCAATTATACTATATACGAAAAATATGGTAGGTGTTGTGTAAGGGCTGGGTTTTTCTACTCAATGAAATTTGATAAGTGAATCATTTATACTCATTTTTTCGATGAATTATTTTTCTAGACAAAAAAATTTATGTAAACACTTATTCGAAATCTCACTTATCAAATTTCATTGTGGAAGACAATTTTTTCTAAAGAATTCGCCATGATATATCTGATCCATGCATAATATCATAAAAACTGGATACATAATTTTGATTGCTACTTAGCATTTGCAATAGGTTTGAAAAAGTATCTTAAAATATCATATTTGTACCATGTCGAAGTAAAGAACTATGGCATATATGTTTAAAATAGATTCCATTTTGAGATAGTTGAAAAAGCACTATCCCGTTGAAAGATTCTATTCGTCTGCTATTTCTCAACGCATTTCTTTAGACAAAAACCTCTATTTTTTTTCTTTTCAAATGGTAAATATTTATCCGAACATGGAGTATGAATCAAATCCATGTTTAAATTGAAATTGAGATACAATGTGAAATAGGCAAGCGAAATAGGTGCACGAAGAAGGATAGTAGCGCTCGTAGTTGGTCTTTCTGAGAAATAACACCACTATGACCATTTTGTCCACCCCCTTAAACTTATATTTTCATTGGAAAACAGAAGGCCAACAAAAAAAAAACAGAAATCAAGAGGGCAAAACGGGCTAAAAAAAGAGTAAGCCATTCATCCCTACTTAATTCCTTATATACTATTAATAAGATATAGATACAGAAATAGATATAGATATATTTTCTTTTTTTTGGTAAGTTTCCAAATGAACTACAAGAGAGAAAAAAAAAAAAAAAGAGCTACTAGATTTGTTTAGAGGATTTTAGTTCATATCAAAATTGAGTCAAAAGTGGCTTTTTCTTTTTGTTTTCTTTTTGACAAACGGAACTTTATTTTCCTTGGAACTTGTAGATTAAATTTTAATATGTAGACATCAATTTTGAACTTCAAAGAACTTGAACAAAATCCGATCCAAGTGGCAACTTCCAACAGTTTGGAGATGAGAAGCGCTCACAGTAAATTCCATTAACAGCCGGAAAAAATTTAGAGAGGCTGCATTTTTATGCAGGATGAATCACCTCATGTTTATTTTTTTTGGTTTTACAAGGAGCTAAAGCCTAAAGCCCAAGAAAACAGAACACTAAAATTCCACCTGGGAGTCTCCCTGGCAAATAAGTCTCGATCTCTGCAGAAAAGGAAGACAACGTTGGGAGGTGAAGGAAGACTTAACACTCCACTTCATGTTGGCACACCAAGTTCGCTTTTTGCTAAGAAATTTGCCGTCCTATTTACTTCATGGCACACATGATTGATATAATTCATTAGCGATTGATCTCCATAAATTTTCTGAAGGATGATGTCAAGGAAATTACAGTGATGGTTTGCATTGGCAATGCCCTCATATTGAGTGTGTTGTTGGAGACCTAAAACTTGTTTAACAACTCAATTTTAAGTTAAATTTTTTATTTTTTTACTTAAAACTTAAAGCTTCTATGCATGGTTCATAAAAAATATACATTATTATTTCATTCAGAATGTTATTGAAACAAAGTGTGTATGTGTGTGTGTGTGTGTGTGTGTAACATCATCTTCCACAAGAGAGAAGGGATTCTGCAACAGTAGTGTGTGTGTGTGTGTGTGTGTGTGTGTGTAACATCATCTTCCACCAGAGAGAAGGGATTCTGCAACAGTAGTTGAGTGCGTATTAAAAGCCTTATCCATGGAAGATGGATAGGACATGGCAAAATCATCAAATCCTTCTCGGTGGTACGCGGAGGCTAATCCGGTGGATGATATCCCCAGCGACGACAGCTCTGGAAGAGGAATGTCTCCCTCTAAGAACTGCAAAACTTGCCGAATCGTCGGCCGAGCCGTAGGTTCCGATTGAGAGCACAGCAACCCGAGCTTCAACACCAACTCCACTTCCTCCGCATCATAATCATTCCCCAACTTCGAATCAACCGCCCGGAGAATCTCGTTTTTGGTCCAGAAAGAGAACGCCCAATCGACCAAAACTAGATTCTCCGCCGGAGCTCGGGGATCTATTGGCCTCCTTCCACAGGCCACTTCCAGCAGAAACGCCCCGAACGCATAAACGTCGGTGCTCGTCGTGGCCTTCCCGGTTCTGGTATGCTCCGGCGCGAGGTAACCCAGAGTTCCGACGACGTGGGTGGTTTGGGGATCGGTTCCGTGATCGTACAATCTCGCGAGCCCAAAATCGCCCAATCTTCCGTTGAGTTCGCCGTCTAACAAAACGTTGCTGGCCTTGACGTCTCTGTGGATGACGATTTGCTCCCATTCTTCGTGAAGATAGAAAAGCCCCGACGCCACACCTTTGATGACTCGAAATCTTTGGTTCCAATTGAGGGTGAAACTCGGTTGGTCGTAGAGGAACTTGTCGAGGCTCCCGTTGGGCATGTAATCATAGACCAAAAGCAGCTCTCCTTTCCGGCGGCAATAACCCAGAAGCTGCACCAAGTTACGGTGGCGCAGCCGCCCAATGCTAACGATTTCCGCCACGAATTCCTTCATTCCTTGTCTTGATTCATGAGAAACCCTCTTCACCGCAATCTCGATTTTCGAGGTGGGTAGAATCCCTCTATAAACCCTTCCAAATCCCCCCGTCCCCAAAAGCTCTTTGTCTCTAAACCCTTTCGTAGCGATATACAAATCCCTGTATTTGAACCTATGAGGCCCATAATCAAGTTCCCAATCTTCAAGCACTTCCGCGAACTTCCTCTTCCTTTTGACATAAAGAGCCACGCCGGAGATCAATACAAACGCCGACACCATCGTAATTGCCGGCACTCCGATTGTCAAAAACTTAGACGCCTTCTTTCGCCCAATTCGGGGAAGCTTGGGGAGTTGGGAGAGGTCGAGCGCCGCCGCCTGGCCGTCCATCTTGAAGCTCCATCCCAAGAGGTAATGGGAGGTCACGACAGAGCCAGTCGAGGACGAGAACCCAACGTACATAGCTCGGTTTATGTACGGCGATAGATCACGAGACAGAGATAAAAGCGGTTTGTTTGGTTTTCCCGTGTTGATGGGAGCCATTGTGACATCCATTTGCTTCGCGCCGCCGTCGTATTCCACCCAGACTTGCATTGCTTTGCCGCTGATGAGGCTCAGGTCCTGAAACTGCCCGTTTTTGTCAGCGTAATAGCCTGCCGGCTGAGCCACCACCGAGTCCAACGAATTAATATCGATTCCGACATGGTTGTTATTAATATCCCCGAACTCGGTGCTCTGTATCGTGTCGAGTTCGACCCCAACAACATGGTTGTTGGAGTCGCCGTTGCTGGTCTCGTTGAAAAGGCCAAGGTATTGGCTAGCGAGGGCTCCCGGGAGCCCTCGCGTCGGCGTGATCACGAAAACAATTCCGTGGCCGCTGAGATTCGGGTACTCAGGGATGATGCCGAAGACGAAAGTGCTGGAGAAGGAGAAAACAGAGCCGTTGGATGAGTTCTTGAAGTTGAGGGGGTCAGGGTAGAAGACATGGCCTTTTTTCTGAACTGTGCCATTGGTGAGGGCTAATAGGCCGGTGGCTGTGAACACGGCTATGCCGTCGAGGCTGAGGCTCGCCGATCGAAATCCATTAAAGGTGAAACCAAAATCTTCTCCGGCGGATAAGCCAAGCAGAGCAAGAGCGCACACCAGAAGTGTCACAGACTTGAGAAAAAACATGGGTGACTTCAATTTCTTGAGCCTTTTCACTCTCAGTCTTTAACCCTTCCTAGGAATGCGTAAATTGAATATCCATATGCATTTATAATATGCCTTACATCTTATCTATTATATATAACTTATCATTTTTTCTATGCTTGACAGCCATGAGGAGGGGGGGCGGGGGGAAGTCATGGAGGATCAAGATTTGAATATGCACATGCTTAAAAGTCTTAGTCATTTTTCGATTTCTAATTATCCGGTGAAAATGAATCAACGGTGGCTGTCATCTCCATTTTTGAATTCTAAAAGTCATTTTGTAAGATTCGTTGATTAGTTATATAATAAATTAAATTGATTATATATGAATATTCCCTTAAATAAATCACCTTTGTCTTAAAATGGACAGAGTATTTTTTAGATTGTGTTGATCGGTTAATTATTTAAAATATATATAATTTATTTAATAAACTGTTTATTGTTTTGCATGAATAATTTATTTAAAGAACCTTACAAACTAATAGTTCATATCATCCATTTGGATGCCCAGATAGGGACCTAGAAGCTGATTCTCCTTATTTTCTTCCTTTTTTTAACTCATTTTCATTTAGATGGTGACACCAATAATTTTATGGTCAAGAAATTATTTTATTAAATTAATTTATTTTTAACACACAACATGACAACATGCTGTTTGAAAAGTCTCAGCCATTAGAGATTTAGAGCTAGCTGGCATTCTAGAAGAACGACAAATTTGGATTGCTAATTAATTTCTCCTACTTTTTTGAATGGATTTGGCTCCTCTCCGGTTACTGGAGAGGTCCAGTTTCTTTTTTTGTGATCTAAAAATATATTTTTTAATAATTTAAATTGTTTATTTTATTATTTTTAAATTATATATTATTATTGTAAAAAATTAAATTAATCATATATCAATAACTGTGAAAATAAATCACACTTGTGTTAATGAAATGAATAATAAAATAGACAACATAACTTATTTTTATTAACGCAAATGTAATTTATTAAAACATTAGTAATATTTGATCAATTTAAAATTTTATAATAATAATATATAAATTAAAAATAATAAAATAAATAGTTCAAATTATCAAAGAATATTTATTTTAAACTAAAAAAATTCAACTAGACTCGAGAAGCCTCGCCCTTTTTGAATATTACCATATTCTTTCAATGGGCCCAGAAAGCCCATTAATGCCGTTTCAAAGTCACTGAGCTCGCGTTGGAGACCGCTGGTCCACGAGGGGCCCACCAGCTGCTAGAGTCAACTAAGGAGGAGGGCTTTTTTACACTACCGGTCCACCATGGAAACTTCCGAGGTTAAAAAGGGCCTTAACTTCTTATATAATAAGTAATAACTCATGAGTAATAAATAATATAAAATAATTTAAGATTTAAAAAGTATTAATTAATAAGTATTAATAAGTTAATTATAAATAAAATTATCTTTTTAAAATATTATATATAACTAATATATAATAAGTTATTAATAAGTAATAAATTAATTTATAAACTAAAATAAATATAAAACCTTATTTGTTATATAACTTATAAATACAATCTTAAAAATAAAAAATAATAATTTTTTTTCAAAGAAAGCCCACCTAGCCCGCCCACAATTCTGCCCAACCCGTCTGAAACCCAAGCCCGTATATTCCTAGAGTTGGGCTTGAGCTTACCCCTCCTAAATAACTAGGCTTGGCCCGAAAATTGATAAAAATCCTTCAAACTCGTGTGTGACCAATGAGCAAGTGAGGCGGACCATTGTTACATTCTTAATTAAGGCTTTCGTCTTCTTTAATAATATGTCAAAATATTATTTATGGTTGGGGACCTTTTGGTGTAATTTTGAATTTGCCTCTTTCAGCTCGGTTGACCCGACCCACCTACCCTAAGTCAATTGGGTTATCGTCAAAATATGACTCGAGTTGAGCTTTTTGTGAGAGGATACCTCGGCCCAATTCGGGGGCATTAGGCGACCTATGGGTTTTGAGTTCAGGCTTTTTGAGTTTTTAAAAATATTTTTTTATATTTGTTCTTATCTTTTATTGTTTTTATATATAATAAATTATAGTTTACTATGTGTTTTTTATATTTATTTTATTTTATAAATAAACTTATAATTATTATTAATTTGTACTATTTTTTAATTTTTATATATAATAAATAATAGTATACTATGGGAGCGGGTCAAGTGTTTAAGGTATATTGCTTTTTTATTTTCCCAAGGGGCTAACAGGTTTGGCCTCGGACCAACAGGCTGATTTCAAGCTTCAGAATCAAGGCCCAAGCCCAATTCAAATGTCTCCGAACTCAAGTGCATGCGGCCTTGGCAGGATTCGGGCTAAACCGCTACAAGAGCAGGCTCGAACCCATCTCGAACAGCCCACGAGCCTTAAGACTATTTTACACTCTTATTTATAGCCCATTTTTTGCCTATTTGGATAATTTTTAAATTAGTTTTTTTGCAAAAAAGTCAACTTTTTAGTTGCCCTGTTTGGTTTCCAAAAAAGCTAACTAACTTTTTTTTCTTCATATCTTAATCTAAAAAAAAAAGCCAATGCATATTCAAAACACCTTATTTTTTTTCAAACAAAATTACTATAATACCCTTATTTTAAAAGGTTAACTCTACTTATAATTCGCAAAAATAAAAATAAAAAGTCGTGCTAATATTCCAAACATTATAACTTAAAAGTTAAAAGTAAGGACATTTTAGACATTTTAATTAAAGAATTAAAAAAAAAATTATTACAAATTTTTTTTCAAAATAATCTAATCTTTTTAATATTTTTCTTATTCTATAAATACCAAACATTTTGAAAACTAAAATTTTTAAAAATCTCAAACTGGAACCGATCACCACTTCATTTACTTTTTTTTTTTTGTGAGAGCGGATATATTAGTTAAGATTGGAAAAGAGAATATGGGGGTATTTGGCAAAGTTACAATTTATAATTTATAATTTTTTACAATTAATTTTAACTATAAATTATAAGTTTTTTCAATTATTCATAACTTCTGTTACAACATATAATAATTTTTTTTTCGATTTTAGTTACAAGTTACAAGTTTTATCAAATACTTACAACTTCTACTACAAGATATAATTTATAAGCTACTAGTTTTAGTAATACCGAACACTTACTATATTCGATATGAATAATATGATGGGTTAGTGTGTACAAAAAGTTTTGTTAAAAACTTTTTTCCTAATCTATTTTTCGAGTCACATATTGTTGGTTGTGTTTGACAAAATTAGTACTTGTATTTATAAATTTTAACTTGTAGTAAAAGTTACGAGTGTTTGGTAAAATTTGTAATTTTTAACTAAAATAGAAAGAAAAATTACTATAAATTGTAGTAAAAGTTGTAAGTGTTTAGAAAAACTTATAATTTATAGTTAAAATTAGTAGCAGTAAGTTAAAAACTACTGTAGTAGTATTCCCAAATACCTTGAGGTATTTTTAGATTTGAAAGTAACTATATTTTTATTAAGTCTGGCATGGAGATTGTTAGGAGTAGGGGTGTTGAAAAAATATTGTTAGAACTGGTAAATGGGTCAAGACCCATTCAAATGGTATGATTTGATTCAAGTTTTTTTTTTTCCTTAGAAATTGGTTTAGTTTTTAGTTCTAATTAATTAAAAACTGTATCTTATGGTTTTGTCCACAAATTACGCTTTGAAAAACTCGGATAGAACTGATCTCATATGTTACCTATTCTTATTAGTTTGTACTATATATAAAGAAAAAATTAAAAATACTAATTATTCTATTTTTAAATTTTCTCTTCTTTTTTTTTTGATTTTATTTTTTAATTTTTTAATAACATCGTAATATTATATAATTCAAAAATTATTGGTAATCGATAAAAATAATAAAATAACAAATACGTACAATATATATAATTTATAATTTATAGATGTAAAAATTCCTCTTTGTAATAATACAAAAGAAGTATTAAAATAAAATATAAAATAAATAATATAAAAAAGAAGATAAAAAATTAATCATAAAATGGGCAATATATATATATATATATATATATAGTAAATAACAAATACTTAGCTTTTGAATTATCGTTCTAAACCAGAATTAAACCGTTATTTATTGAATTGATTAGGTCTTATTTCATGATATAAACAGTTTGGACCCGACTCTTAAACGCTTCGAACCATTATAACGTTGGTTTAGCTCGAAATCAAACTAAATCGAATCATGAATACCTCTTATTAGGACCTAAAAAAAATGAGTTTTTAATACTAATGCTTCGTATCTTTGCTAGTACTATGTAAGAGATATGAGTCTCATGTCGTCTAGTTCAGGTCGCTTGGCTCACTGGGCTAGTATTGGAGGCGGCTGCTAGTGGCCCTGGATGGGCCTACTCGATTGCTCGAGTCAACTGAGAAGGACTCTTGATTCCTATTTGGGATAATTATTTATTATTTTATTTTATTTTATTTTATTTTATTATTTTTTTATAAAATTATTATATATTTTTTTACTTTTTTAATTGAGATTAATTGAAAAAGTAAAACATTTTAACTAAATATATAAAAAGAATTTAAAAAAGACAAAATAAGATAATAATAAGTTAAATTATATGTTATTTATTTTTATATTTAGTTTTTTTTATATATTTGTAAATTGAAATTTTTTAGTTTTCAGTTGATCTCATTGAGATGAACCAAAAACATATAAAATTATAATAAAAAAATAATAATAATAATAATAAATAAAATTCACACCATTTAACATAAACATATCATTAATAGCATGAAAACTTCCATGATTAACAGAAACATATCATTAATACCAACCATGGAAACTTCCATGATTAACATGATTAACAGAAACATATCATTAATACCAACCATGGAAACTTCCATGATTAACAGAAACATATCATTAATACCATGGAAACTTCCATGATTAGAGTCTTCGTCATTCTCTAATAATTATCTCAAAATATTATAAATGGCCCATCTAATGTCGTCACCACTTCACTCGCTTTCTTGGACGAGAAGATATAATAATTAAAATATTAAAAGAGAGTTTGATGATTAAGGACAGTAAACTAGCTTAAAAGTTAATTTATTTAATTTTTTAATTATTTTTTTAATTTTTTATTAAAAAATTAAATTAAGTTTAAAATAAATTATTTGATAATTTAATTTTTAAGTTAATTTTTTTAAAATTAATTGTTCAGATAAAAATAAATTTTTTTATTTTTTGTTTAAAATTGATATTTTTATCTATTTATATATTTAATATTAAAAATTATATATGATTAGTAGTGGTAATAAATAAGTTATAAATAAAAAGTATTATTATATTTTAAAAGTGGTATGAGTTTAATTTGAATATTTTTAGAGTTCGCATTTTAATTTAATTTTTTAATTTTTTAATTTTTTAATTTTTTAATAATTAGGGCCTAAAAATCATTATAATGTAAATTTGTAACAGGGGGATTGGTGGTACGGAACGATCTCAAAGATTTATTTTTAATTTAGGTCCGGTTTGACCATGTTTATGTTTTCTGTTTTTTTTTTCTGTTTTAATTTTTTTATACATTATAAATAAAAAATATTTGATAATTATTTTTGTTTTTAAAAAATTATAAATAATTTTTAAAATTCAAAAAATTATTGTAAATAAAAAAAATACATTTTTACTTATTTTGCAAATAAATTTTTATTTTTATTTCCATCACCTCCGTTCATTACATCCGGCTACTAACTCTAACTACTGCCTTCGACAACCATATTCGCCTACTATCTTCAGCCACCATCTCCGAGCATCATATATGGCCATTACTTCCGACTACTATCTCTGACCACCGTCATTATTTTTTACTATCATTTCCGGCTAATATTTTTTGTCATTACCTCTAACTACCACTTCCGACCATCACCATCTAGCTACTACCTTCGACCGCTCGCTTCGACCACTACATCTGGCCACACCCTTCAACAATCGCATATAGCTACCGCCTCCAACAACACTTCTAACCACCATCGCAATTCTTACTATCATCACTGGTCGATAACTTCGACCATCACATTTGACCACCATTTTCGACCACTAAATTCATACGAAACATCCAGCCACCACTTTTTAAATATCTATGTACCAAACATGTTTTGTTTTTATTTTTTTATAAAAATAAATAAAAAATATATTTTTTATTTATTGTAAACAAAAAAATAAAAAATTATAAATGTTACCAAATGGAACCTTAGTTTTTAGTTGCATATTGTGGTATTCTTATATTAAAATAATTATATTTTTATTAACTCACAAACTTGTAACCTAATCAGTAATAAGTAAACGTAAAAGTAAAAACCCTAAATTTCATACCAAATCAATGGCGCCACCTTCGACTCTAGGCCCTCCATCATGAGCCACCGTCCTTTGTCTCGAGCAAGACGAGCAGCTACTACAGCATGCCGACACCCCAGTGCCACCCTTCTCATCCACGACCTCCGTTGTTTCATCGACGATTAGATGCCTTTGCTTCGTTGATTGTCAGCAACTCGGCACCTCATTAAACCCCTCAAGCGGCAAGCACAAGCAGTGAAAAAGCACAGAAGCAGGTTCTCTCTCTCTCTCTCTCTCCCCCCCTCTCTCTCTCTCTCTCTATCTCTCTCTCTCATCAGTTTCGAACTTTTTAATTTTTTTAACCCACAAATATTTTTGATTTTTAATTTTCTATCTTTTTTTAAATTTTTTGGATCAACTATATCTATGGAGCCAATTTTGATTTAAGTTTGATGGTGTTGGTTGCTATAATATTTGCATGTTGAGCTTTAGTCTACTAAAATGCTAAGACATATTGCATTGTGGGGTTGAAGATTATGGAGCTACACCTATGTTCTTTTTCTTTTTCTTGTTCATTTTCATCATTTTTGATCCATTCGATTTTGATGTAATATTTGCATGACTTACTTGAATAATTGAACTTCAGTAGTATTTTTTGGATTTTTGCAATTTGCATGCTCCACTGGAATGTTGGAACCGAAATTTATTTCATGAATATTATTTGCTTGTTTTTGTTAGTACTCAAATGTATTGTTAAAATATTTTTTTAAATTTTTACATGAATATTTTGTTTTGGCTGTGATAATCTTTGTTTTGATCTTGAATTAATTGACATTTTAATAAAATATTTATTTAATTTTTAAATTACGAACTCGCCCAATCTGTCACTACAAAATTGCTCAAAAAAATAACTAATATGCCGAGTTTATAAAATGGGTGGTTCAACGATAGATTATAATTTTTTATATTATCATAAATGATTTAGTTAATAAATTTTCATTTAATTCGCACCGCACCGACTTACGCATCTTAAGCTTACCAAACAACCTCAACTTTCAAACAAAATAATAATAATAATAATAATAATAATAATAATAAAACAATAAGGGAGCTTGCTTGGTCTAAACCTATTCCTTAGCATAGTTTTGAATATTGAATCAAATAATGTATTAATTTTTTTATTAATATTGTATATATCGGTACTAGTAAAATATTGAGTACAGTTTTGAATTCATAACTATAAAATATTATATATATTTTTAAAAACAACCAATTTCATAATAAATAATTTAGTATATATTTTAATTAATTAATTTAAACTAATTTTTAATCTCATTATTGATCATAATGAGTTAGCTAATTTGAAAGCGTTAAAAATTTAATACTTATATTTTTTTATTAATAATTTAATATTAATTAGTTTTTAAACTCTCTATTTATACTATATTTAAAATTTGAAATAGAGTATAAAAATGAAAAAATAATAAAAGCAAATAAATAAATAAAAAATATTTTTTTAATAAGAACTAATTATGGACAAATAAGCTTTCATATTTGCTGATATGGGCTATACATACTTATATTGCTCGGTACATTTAGTACAAATTAATATTTTAAGTAATACAAAATTAAATAATTAATGTATTTTTTTTAGCATAAATTGGGGATAAGTTCCATTTTAAAGAGGTGCTCGGGGATTAGTCATAATTAAAAGAATAATATTCTATAAAGTTATTTTTTAAAAATTTTAATAAATATTAGACCATTATACGCTTATCTGTTCAATTTAAAATTAAACAAATAAAAAAAAAGATTATAATTTCTAGTAAATCGTATTTGCTATTTCTCATTTTCGGTTTGAATGGAAGCTTATCTGTGTCAATTGTGATTATAGCTAATCGTGTGTCTGAGTTTCATTATTTGTTTTCAGTAAATTTTCTTTGCTATTCTCATGTTTATTTTGTATTTTAATCAATTATTTTTTCACTTTAATTTATTATTGAGTTTTTTTTTTCATTTTCGATTCTAATTATATCTATTTGTTCATTTTGTTCAATAAAAAGCTTTTTGCGTTGCAGAAAATGATACAGTCAATACTACTACAAGTTGCAGAAAATGATGCAATAGTACCATATGTTCAAGAATCGAACATAATTTACGATCATGTTATGATTTTTATTTGTATCATTTCGTAATATTTATACATTACTGTATTATTTTTTAAAGTGATACACGTGTAAAAATTTATAAAATTGATGAACGTAAAAATGATTTTTGTGATTTTGTGAAAATAATACAAAGAGGTAGAAAATGATACAGTCAATACTACTACAAGTTACAGAAAATGATGCAATGATACCATATGTTCAAGAATTGAACATCATTTACGACCATATTATGATTTTTATTTGTATCTTTTCTTAGTGTTTACGCATTACTGTATAATTTTTTAAAGTGACACACATATTAAAGTTTGTAAAATTGATAAACGTGAAAATAATTTTTATGATTTTGTGAAAATAATTTTTCGAAAATGATACAAAAATGCTACAATGAAACATCGCATAAAATTGATTTAAACTTCGTAACAGCTTATATATCTGAATACACATGCAATCGCATCATATTTTGACAAATAAAAAACAGAGAAAGAGAATAAGGGTATTTTTGAAAACAAAATTTTAAATAGGACCTATCACAAAGTTAATATAATTTTAGAATCTAATAGTAAAATAAAACTTAAAATAAAACTTAATGCCAAATTACCTTTTTTTTTTTTTTTTCTTAACTCCAAACTAATACGGACCGATGGGTGGACTGGTGACAACCATGCCCTTTAGTTAAATGGTATCTGGGAGACTTCTTTTCTTAATTCCCTCACTCCAATTTCGTCAACAAAGACTGCTGATGCATCTTTTTCAATAATTTGACTTTTATTTATTTATTTTGTTCATAAAATGCAACTAGAGTTATTCAAAATTGAAATTTATTCAATCCCTAAAATGTCCCTACGCGATGGAGTAAGACTGTAATATAACAATAGTTTTTTATGTCATATTGACAAGTATTATCACAATTCAATAATAAATTATTAATGAGTTGATACGTTTTTTTTAAAATTTTTTTATTCTGTTATTCTTTTTGTTTATATATCAAGGCTTGGGACTTAGAACAAGATTTTTTTTTGGAAAGTAGATTATATTTTATTTTATTTTACTTACTTTTATTTTTAATAAAATTTATTTTACTGTTTGATTAACCGTTATACTTTTTAATTACCTCTAATTGAGATGGGTAGAAAGTAACATTTTTTGACCTATATATATATAATATAAAAAGATAAAAATACCTTAAAAGGCTATATTTTATATTATTTATTTTTGACTTTAGTGAATTTAAATACCTTAAAAGGCTATATTTTATATTATTTATTTTTCACTTTAGTGAATTTGTTTTTATTTCTTGATTTTTTTTTTATTTTTTTCATTCTTTATTTTGAGATGATTCGAAAATAAAAAAAATAGCTAAAAAATAAAAAAAAAAATCCCCAAAAAAAGCCCCAAATGGGGATAGTATGTTTATGTGCAACAAATACGAAGATTCAAGATATTCATATAGAAGACTAAATTTTCTTTCACATTATTCTTTAGTTTGAATCTAATGTAGCAATAAGTTGGAGATTAGGTTTAATCAAACAAGTTTGGGCTAGATGCTGGGCTCGGCTCAGGCTTGAGCTGACCTCCTCTACTTTGGGCTGAATTTGAGCAGACCCTCAATAAATAATAAGAGTTTCAATGAGTGATTATTTGAATTTCGTAATGTTTTCAAAGAATAAAAAAAGAGAGAGGAAGCGTTTACGTCATTATTCCTCCTATGCTCGTTATCTAACATCTCCTTTGTTGTAAAGAAGTGAAAGAGGGCAAAACTAGTACCAGCATCTTCTACTACAAATGAACCCGAGCCATTTTCGAACAATGACAATGCATATAAAAGCCCACTACCGTCCCACCTTTCCTCACCACCCCTATCCCGGGCCTCCCAGCCCAGGGTTCTCAGGTCCTCCGGATCTGGGACCTCAACCTCCCCCTTCTAGAGTACCTCACCACCTGCCTCATGCTAGGCCTTTCCATAGGCCTATTATTTGAGCACATTAACCCAAGCTTCAACACCACCAAAACCTCAATCTTAACAAACCCAACTTTCTCAATTTAGGGTCCACTACACCAAGTACATTCCCTTGTCTCCACTTATCCCAAACCCAATCCTCCAACACCAAATCTTTATGGGCATGTTTGGGCACAACGGGCCGCCGCCCACACACAACCTCAAGCAACAAAGCACCTAAGGCAAACATGTCAGACTTCGCGGTGGCCTTTCCCATCCGCAGCAACTCCGGCACTAGGTAGCCCAAAGTGCCCACCACTCTCGTCGTGCCAGGGTTCGCCCCATGCTCTTACAATCGTGCCAGTCCAAAATTATTGAGTTTTCCATTTAGACGGTTTTATCCAATTCAACCCTCTCAGTACCTTAATCCAAGCATGCTGATGAGAAATGATGGTGGGGCATTTAAAAAAATAAGACTAAAAAGTAAAGAAGAAAGAACCTATACATCTCTTCCATATCTCCAAGATGAAGAAACCACCTCGGAGTACATTTACTAAATTTTTTTGAGATATCATTAGTCATATTCTGTTACCAATTTCATGAAGGTTATGTTTGGAGTATCGAATAAGATTATATCGAATTTATATTTTTAGGACTTTTAATCATGGAACACTAATTACATCAGATTAGATGTTTATAATTTAATTCAATTTTATTGATTGTTTACTCCCGAAATAAAAGATTTGTCCGATCTAACCTAATTCAATGATTGGATTCATAGATTAAAGCAAAATAAAATAAAAAAATAAGTAAAAATTATCCGGTCCAACTTAATTTAATCATTTATTGGTTTCATAGATTAAAATAAAATGAAACAAGAAATAGGTAAAATAACTAAAAATCTTAAATTTTAAATGCAAGAAAATTGAACAAGAAATAGATACAAAAAAAAAAGTCACTTATAATTATCTCAGAAACACTAGAAAAATACAAACAAAAATGATCAATTAAATTTTTTTTAAAATGTTACAAAAGTAAGATTGAATGACAAAATTATCATTTTATAGTAAATCTCTTCTCTTTTCTAAAAATTTAAAAAATGTTACAAAAAATGTATAACTCACCACCTTTATCATATGATATTATTGATTACAAAAAAATAATTCTGCAATCAAACGTGCCATAGGTCACTACGTCTACCACATAAGTTGACATCTAATGAGTTTGAGTTATAATACGTAGTTTTGTTTGATAATTTGGCTTTAAGTTAAAATTTGTGCTTTTTTTATTTAAATTTTAAGCTAAATAAGTAAAAAATTTATTTATTTAAAAAAATGGTTTTAACCCACCGTGTAGAAAGAAAAAAATTGTAATTTGACAGTTGACTTTTTAAAAAAAATAATTTTAAGAAAAAAAAGATTAAAAATTCAACTTTAAGCTGGAAACAAACGAGGCCCATGTCAAAAACAAACTTTGCAACTGATGGTTGTAATTGCCCACCTCTTACTTTTGTCCACAGTTGCCAACTTGTTGCTTGTCTTCCTCTCTGCTTCTTTTTATCTGAGTTTAGTATTGTCCTCTTTATAGCAATATTTTTGAGCAAGTAATAATAGGTCAAATTACAACTATTGACCACACTTGTTGATTTCTATCACTAGAGAGGAATGATTTCTCAAGATTAATATCTATATTACAAATGAGAATAGTCGACGTTGATATTTTTCTTTTTTTTGTTGTTTTTTTGTATTTTGTTAGTTCAGTCGAAACTCCTTATCCCTGACAAGAAATATGACCAAATTATTTTCACTTCAGAGGTATCCCTAATTCTGGTCTCGGGGTTCATAAGAATCAAAAGATAGTATTTGCAGAAATATGGATGTTCAAGTGAAGCTGAAGCAACATTCTGAATGGCTAGATCATCTGCTTCGAGAATCAGAAAACAAGAAAACTCTCAAAATAAGTATAAACTGTTACATAAAACAAGACAATAATGTAGGAAACAGAATTGACATCATTGATTTAACACACCCTTTTTGTGGTTACTCCAATTTTTGACTCCAACTAAATTCCTAGTATAGACCTAACTAAAATGTGTACAAGCAGCTTCCATCATCGCTTCTGGCAGTTCGATCGAAGTTTGTTGCAGAAGGATCGGTGCAGCCTTCGGGGACAGGAAGGTTTACTTGTTGGGCTGCTTTGCCGGCATCCAAACAACAATGAAAAAAGCTTAAGAAAACACTTTTCTGAGGCTTATCTTAATCCAAAAGGCAGATGCAAACCTCCCATCAAGGCCTTTAGGATAAAGGGTTCTGACCATAGAAAGTTCCTCTTTTTATGGCATCTTCATTAGCATCTCCAAGAGCTGCCTCACTCAAGTACTTGTCAGCCAATTGGACTCTCTTCACATTCTCCTGCTCCTGGACAAGCATGCTCCCATACTCGAGGAGCTTCCCAAGAGTCATCTTTGGCTGCCCAAAAGTCGGGGGTCCCTCTTTCGAGTTCACAAGCCTTATCCCAATGTTTTCTACACCAACACTCGATATCCACTTCCTCACTTCATCATCATACACTCTTGCTCTGAGGGCGCCGAAGAAGTCTGCAAAAAACATGACAACAATGACCCCTTACATTATTTCGGTATATTTCATGTCTGAATACGCTTGGTAATAATCCTCCACAAATGAACAAGAGTAAGAGGGTGTTTTGTGTAGTTGAAATTATAAACTTATAGATTATAACTTAAAAGATGTGATTATGACTTCAAACATATCTTACAAATGTTTATTATACAAATAAACTTATAATTTCAAACATTAGAATTGTATTTGTTAATTTAGAATAATAAGCTACAAGTAAAAAGGTTGTGATTTTTCTCACAAACAGAAGTGATTTTTCTGCCTGTTCATGAAATTAGAACTTTCATGTTCTCTTAGTAGTTTTTCTCTTCATAAAATGTTTTAATATTCTTCATATCCAGAGAGAGTTTTAGCAATGTTCTTCTGAAATCGGTCTAGGAGATGTCTATAAGATGGGACTTACCTATAGATTGCCCAGGAAAGGTGTCGACAAGCTTGATGATCTCCTCCTTGGGAACATGATCAGTCCCGAAGATACCTGTGCAAACACCAATCCGATCTTCCCGCGTAGGAGCCCAGTAGAATTTCTCCATACGACCATCGCGGATGAGAGGGGCGTACAATGTGGAGAAGTCATTACCGGTTACTATGATGGGAACACGAGGATTCTCCTCCTTGTTGTACATACCGGGGAGCTGGACATTGGTTGGGTTATCAGCAATGTTCATAAGGGTCGCGTTCACCATCTGGTTATTGACTGTGTATTGGGTAGTTTCACCAAGCCTTCCGGCTCCTGCATCAAGATCATTGATGAAGAGGACACACATTTTTCCTTTCCTGATGATGTCTGCAGCCTCACGGTACCTTTGCCTAATCAATTTTGCTGGCTCTCCGGCATTCCCACTTTCCAGTTCTCCAGCACTCATCATAATGGGGCTGAATTTTCATTGCCAAAACAAAGAAGATCTAAAGAAAGATTTGGCTACCTTAGGTGGTAAAGTTTCTTGTTTTTGTGCCAGAGACTTGGAATAGGACTTTGGGGTTTATGGGTAGGGGGAGAACTACCTTGCTGTGTACCCAATCATCATTCAATCGAACCGAAAATAAAGAGTCGTTATTTAAAAAATTGTCAAGTGTCCAACAACATACAATAAATGGAGGAGAGAGATATAAACTCACATTATTCCCATTTTGGCAAAGACAAGTTCACACTGAAATGATTTTCCCTGACCTTTGCCTCCCCAAACACCCAGGATGAGAGGAACCTGTGAAGAATTTGGACAAATTCAGACCATAAGTCTTATAGAGTTACACTTGTAAACTCAAGCGGGAGAAGTTTAATTTTGAGATAAGTTAGATAGAAAACCTTGATATTAGGCAGGTTCAGAAAGTTCTTGGTGATATGAACAACCAGCTTGTCCATGAAAGCAGGAGCAATGTAGAAGCCATCTATCATGTTGTCCAAGTTATATCTGAATAATAGCACACAACATCACGGGATTAAAATCAAAGTCCCAATTACCGGATTCTGCCAATTGTCAAGATTTGAATAGAAATCACATTAGTTTTCCTGGTTCAAGCTACATACTGGCGAAGACCGGTACTGATATAATCATAGGAGCTCATGACTGCATAGTGAGTTCCGGTACCCATGGGAGCTTGAAAGAGAGAGTCCACCATTCCCTTTCCTCTGGTGATGTCCTGTTGGTCATCGGACACATCGTATACAAGGCCTTTCCATCTGTCCTTGCCGGTCTGCTTTTTCTCATCAACTTCAGCAACAACCTTGAAGCTGCCCGAATAAGTCCTTGGGCTGGTGGCTTTAGAGTTTGCTTTCTTCAATCCATTGCCAAAGAAGGTTGTGCTTGGAACAGAAGTTCCAGCACCAGAGGCATTCAAATTGAACTGTAACAACATGTTGCCATGTTTATTCCCAAAGAACAACCAAATTTATAGGAAACTACGCTCCCCATATACAGTATTGATTTCCAACTGAACCAGAAAACAAAAACTGATGCAGAACTAGTGTGGATAAAAAGAAGAGAATAAGAAGAATAGAAGAAACAATAAACACACACGAATCTGAGTGTGTGCTGTGCAGGGGATGCGCAACATGCTGCTGTGCTGCTGGGCTCGGTTCCCAGATAAATCTTTATGACCGGATCATTCATTATACTGAGCTCGTTGGGGAGATCAATCATGCAAAAAATTAGATTAATTGGACACTGATAGCTCTGTAATTACATTACCTTTGTCTACAAATAAATAAATAATAAATATAATTAAATATAAATGAATAGTAAGTAGTGAAAACAGTTAAACAAATGTTATCTGATCATAAAGTTTGCCCATATCAAATTAACTTCAGTTTTCTAAATAGATCTAAATAAGTACAATTTAAAAAAAGTTAAACAAATATCATCCTATCAAATAGTTATGGATGTCCAATTACCTTCATTTTTTGTTTGAATAACAAACTCAGCTACCTCTAAATAAGGAACGGATTAATTACTTATGCTTAAATCTCTAATACACCATTACAACAAACCCTATACACAATATACATGTCCGAAAATCTTAATATAATTCGAATTAATTACAATTCCTAAAAGAACTCAGTGTTTCCTCCTCGATCTCCACCACAAACCTAACAAAAATAAACTGAAAAGCATGACATTCTAATCCTTCATTTCATTCCAACCATATCGCAACGAAACAAAACGGATTGAATAATGCAAACAAATAAGAACTGAATATAAAATAGAGATGATCTTTCTGGTGATCGAATTAATAAAATCAAGAGAAACAGTCGATAAAAACAAGAACTATAGTTCAGAAATCGCAAGACGACATTATTAGATGATAACAAAGCGATACATCTGTAAATGCGAAGGGAGAAAAGTGGCGGGAAAATTGAAGTACCGGCGATCTGTTGACAGCTCCGACGGTCGAGACGGCGGCAGCCATTGGATATAGTAGCGATCCGGGGTTTGTTACCTTGTTTGAAGGATGCTGACGATGTGAGATTGAAACTGAAGTTGGCTAGGAGTTAGTTGGGTTGAGGAAGGAGCATGGAAGTGAGTAGATATATATACAGAAAAAAGACAAAAGAGTAACAGAAAACTGTTCCAGAATTCTCTTTTAATTTATGTCTGAAACATGTTTTTGTTTTTATTTTTTATAAAATAATTAAAAATAAATTTTTTTATTTTTTATAAATAAAAAATAAAAAACTACAAACATTATTAAACAACGCCTTAACCTATGTTTTGGTTATATATATATTTATATTATTTTTAGTCAAAAAGTTTTATGCAGTAAGTACAAATAAACGTATTTTTTAAAATCTCTTATTATAAGAAATTCTAAAAATAAAAAATCTAAATTAAAAATGAAAAGATAAGAAAAATATTAATTATTTTTTGTAATATTTTTCTTTGCTTTTAGTAATTTTTTAAAATTTAGTTTAAAAGATCATAGTTTTAAGATTGTCTGATGAGAAATTTATTTGTTGTTGGCTACATAATGCATAACTCTTCTTATTTTTTTAAGTTTTGAACAAAATTTTAAAAACAACGTAAATTAATTGGTACAATAGTAAAAAGTAATAATAATTTTATGAATATTAAAAACACTTAGAAGAGTATACCTAAATTAACTTAAAATGTGAAAAGATATAAATGTATTAAAATTAATTAAAAATATAACTCTTAACAAAACAAAATATCGTAAAAAGATTTATATAGTCGATTTCATGAAAAAAAATTTAATTTGGTTTGCTTTGATTTAAAAAAAAAAGTTTAATTTTTTGAAAATAAAAGTTTTTAAAAGTAAAAAAAAAACTCCAAAAAAGAGAATTTTATACATTTTAAGACTAAACTCGTGTTTAAAAATGAATCAGATCCATTTGTGCGTGAGCAGAGAGAGAGCTACAAGTTGGGGTGTGGAGAAAGTGAATTGTAGAGTCCCGGGGAATGGGCTACGAAATTTGTTCACTATTTAAAATAAATTTTATAATAAAAATATATTTTAAGTGTTTTTGGGTTTTGATATTTGTTAGTTTATATAGCAAGATAGAATAATTTGATGTGATATTTATATAGATGTCAAAAATTTAAATATTAAAATGAGATAATGTTAGCATTTTATTTTGTATTCTCTCTTCTCTCATATATTTCTATTTAAAAAAAAATTCATTAATATTACTTTTTCTTTTACTAATTCAATAAAAATAATAATTTAATTTTTACATTTATTATTTATTTCTTATTTTTTTACCTTTATAAATTAGTAAACTAATAAAATTATATTTTTAATTGAATAAGTTAGAATTAACTCATTATCAAATTATTAATATTACTTTTTATTTTACTATTAAATTACTAGAATTAACTAATTAAGTGCCTAAAGACACTCGTAATAGCTAGTATGACATAAAAACGAGAGTTCTAGACCTAGTAAATATTAATTTATTATAAGAAATATTAAATATTAAAGATTAAATTTATATCACTTTAAGTTAATTATCTCATTATAGTAAATAAATCAAAAATTAATTTAGACTAATTAATTTTAATTTTATTTTAGATAAGTGTTTATATTATATTAAATTATTTATTGTTGAATAATATTTTAAAACAAACCACATGCAATATTTTAAAGCGATAAATTCAAAATAATACTTAATATTTTACCAGTACCGATATGTACTAATACTGTAGAATCGGTACTCTGTCTAATATGATATTAGAATATTGGTCTGAACTATGAATTCTATCACCAAATGTATGGTGAGTTATATTATTTAAACTAATAGAAAAGGAAGTATTGGAGGTGTTTGGAAAAACTTCTCCAATCATTTTTTAGTTTTATGTTACTAATTTTAATAATAAGTTATAATTTTTTTTCAAACACTCACAACTTCTGCTAGAAGTGATAATAATTTTTTTTTGTTCATTTTAGTTACAAATTAACACATTAATTTATTAAATACTTACAATTTTTATTACAAATTATGGTATAAAAACAACTAATTTCATCAATGGTAAAGACTCACATTATTCACTTAGCAGTCAGCATTAAAAACAAAAAACAGAATGGGTGCCAACAAAATGGGGGTCTTTGTTGCTCAAAATGAGAACAAAATGGAGGCTACTAGGAGGTAAGGAGCTTTGAGGCTGGCTGGGGTTTAAGCTTCTTTCTCCTCCATACAAAATTAGGTAATCTGGCTACCACAAATTTATGGGATCCAAGCCAGTTTTTACAAGTTACATCATCATCGTATGATTCATATCTTGTTGGCTTTCTGTTTCCAGATTGTTCTTTCGAGTTCCACTCGAATCTGAATCCCTCTTGCTTCCCAGTGGATCCAAAATTGGGCCCTTTCGTTATTATTATTATTATTATTATTATTATTATTATTATTATGTTATTTATTTTTCATATGCACAGATGATGATAGGCCTCATTCACATGGCGTAGTGTTCAAAAGATTCTTAACTCGAACCTATGATTCATAATTGAATTAGAAAATTTATATAAAAGAGTTATAAAAACAACTAAATCCTTCAATCATTGAAATTTAAAAATAAATAAAATTGTCAAAATTTAAATATACTCAAATTCTTAACAATAAATATTTTTAAATTTTAAAATTTTAATTAAGTTACTAAAAAACCAAGAAAATATAAACTATACATGTATATGAAATATTGAGTTAAGATTATCTTTATGCTTATTTGGATAAGAATTTCAATAAGATTACTTAATTTGTATGTAACAACTTTTAGTAAGATTTTACTGTCAGCGAGATTTTATTGTTCAATTATATTTTCTTAAAATTAAAAACATAAATCAACATTTTTGCAAAATTTCTGTCTTTCTAAGAGAAGTTGAATTACTTCTATGAAGAAAAATAATATAATATTATTTTTATTTATCCTAAGAAAGTATTTAATTTACTCTATTCTCACTATATCTATTTAATTATTGTCAAATTTAAGCATTGTAAATGTTTAATTTTTCTTCATTATACTGGGGTATTTGGCAAGTTAATGCCGGTAAATTTTAACTTTTTACTACTAATTTTAGTTATAAACTATAAATTTTTTTAAATACTAATAGTTTCTGCTACAACTTATAATTATTATTTTTGTTTATTTCACCTACAATTTATAATTTTTATCAAACACTAACAAATTTTATTATAAATTATAATATATAAATTACTAATTTTAACAATGCTAAACACCACTTATATATATATTTATGCACGTCTGTGCATGTTTTACTGGATAAAAGGTTTAAAAGGAAATTGATAATCAAATATAAGTAAACTTTACCGCTTCAACGACTTTGATGAGTTGCTCTTGTTGGACTCTTGTAAATATTTTAAAATAAAATGATTTAGCTTCATTTGGTAACGTTGTTATTTACTATTTCTTATTTTTTATTTTTAAATTTTTTATAAATTGTAAATAAAAATCTATTTGATAATAATTTTTGACTTTAAAAAAAATAAACAAATTTTAAAATTTACTAAATTCTTGTAAACAAAAAAAAATGTATTTTTATTTATTTTGAAAACAAATTTTTATTCTCTTTTTTCTTTTACCACCTCAAAGGCCCCAACCACCACATATGGCCTTTGCTTTCGACCACTACATATAGCCACCGCTTCTGACCACTATCATTACCTTTGACTATTATTAACGGCTATCGCTCTTAGTCACTATTTTTTACCATCACTTTTTAAATATTTATGTATCAAATATGTTTTTATTTTTAATTTATTATAAAAATATTTTTGTTTATTGTAAATAAAAAATAAAAAATAAAAAATAAATTTTTTACCAAACGAGGCCTTTGCGTCTTGTCCCATATTGTTTGGAAACAATGGTTCTCTTGAACTCATATTTGAGATATTGGCCCCGTTTGGATAAATAAGTTATTAGTTTATTTGGTTTATGAGCAATCAAATAAGTAACATCGTTTGATTTGTCAAATAAATAAAATTTAAATCAATAAACAAATAAGTTCATAAGCCAAATAAGCTACAAACAGCCAAAAAAAATTAAATACGTCAAAATAAACCGAAATAAATAAATGTCCTCTCAAATGAAGCAAATAAACAAATAAACCAATTAAGCCAAAGCAAGTAGCTTACTCCTATTTTTGTTTATTTACCAATAAACAAATAAATAAATAAGCAACTTATCCAAACGGGTATTATCGTTTATTCTAAACTTTTCTAGATGCAAAATTTTAAAGGCATAATTTAAATATCTTCATTTGGACTTGTGCATAATTGTGCTATAATCAAATTTACATTCCAACGGAAGAAAAAAAAAGAAAAAAAAAAGAGGAAAACGAAAAAGTTAAATAGAGTAGGAAAATGGAAGAAAATGCGTAAAAATTGTACATAAACACAAACGGCTAGCATGTGTTGAGTGGTTTCTCTCCTGTGACGTTTTTCCGGTTCTTTCAGTTCCCGTCATGTCTCTGCTTGACTTGGAAGTTTAGAGATGTCAATCCTCGTTTTTTTTTTTTTTTTTTTTTTTTTTGCCTTTAGTGGATCTGGAAAATTAAACTCGACTTGAGGGTTTGTTAACCTACGGTATAGTCTATGGTGGGGTTACAGATTCCCAGGGATTGCAGCCTCTGATCCTGACTCGTAAGCCTCCGTCGACCCCAACTGTGGCTCCATTGACGATCTCACAGCACTGTCTTCTCGGCGCCTGCTCATTGGATCATTCCCAAAAAAACGTTTTGCTTATCACATGCGCTTCAAGGTAAGGTTCAAACTATAAAATAAATTCAAATGGACGTATCGACAAAATAAAATAATAATAATAATAATAATAATAATAATAAAAACTCACTTTGTACTATTCTTATCTTACGGTATTGTTGAATTATGTGAGAAATTTAAAATATATTTTAATAACTTATAAATATGATAGTCTTCACATCAAGTGTTTAGTATAAAATTAGAATCAGCTATGGGACAAAGTCATTGTGACAATTATTTTGAACCTCTAATTTTTAATAAAATTAGGGTCTCTAATTTCATCATACCTTTTATTATTTATATTATTTTTTTAATTTGTGATTATTTATAAATGGTTGAATGATTAAATGTTATAATTTATATTTTATTATAGTTGTTTATTATATGTATAAAGCATTTGCTGAATATTTTTTTCTTAATTTTTTGTTTGCTATTTTTTTTAAAAATTGTACCAAAAAAAACATAACACGTGTAAATTAAATATTGTTGAATTGTGAAACAATAAGATAAAATTTTAATTAATTCGTTCATTGAAACTTTTGTAATAATTTTTTTTTGAAATTACTATATGTATAAAAAAACTATAAGGCTCCTTGGTTATTTTGGGCCTCAAATCTTGTAAGGCCAGCTCTATATAAAATTCACCATATTTTGTATATATATGGTGATTTAAAAGGTGTAATATGCATTGTCTATAATTGAATTACACATTTAGACAAGAAAACTATATAAACATTGCATATTACATCATCTAAACGACGAAATACTCACAATTATAATACACGTTTATTAAAATTGTTGCATCTAAACTATATAATTGTTGCATATAATTTTTTAATATTAAAACATTGCATATAAATTTTTTAATAAATCGGTTCTACTTAATATTAAAATTTGTTTAATATATATATATATATATATATATATATATATTTATGTTTT
>JAOTRH010000022.1:18965266-18990403 GCA_034768845.1 Heliamphora exappendiculata
AGGCATCCTGCAATTTTTTATATAAAATAAGGTTAATCAAATTTACCTAGGATAACATAAGCTGTTGGTTGAAATTTTGAGCAGCCACATTTGATTTTAAAAAAGGTTATCCAAGCAGCCACTCACCTATATTAATTATTAATTGTCTTTTTGTAAATAATATTCATGAATTCAGATGAGGCGGTTTACAAAATAAAGTAATTTTTACATGGTCTCCAATTATGCAATCTCAATACTCATAAAGTGCTCCAATTATTTTATTAGATGTTCTCCACAAATGCAAAATTACTACACGCAATATAAACTATTTCTTATTTTTGATCTACTTAATAAAAATAAATTAAAATCGCTCTTTTAATATAAATAATTTGTTACTTAGCTGGTCCGACCTTAGATTTATTCTCCAATTATCACTAGTTTGAATCTCCTCAAAAGTACTAAAAAAATTTCCAATCATTAATTTCAAGATTTTAAAATTAATCGAAATTTGCACAAATTAACCCATACACTTAATTATATAAAATAAATAAATATTGCTACGCTATTAATTAGGATCACTAGGTAGAATACTCTTAAAACATTAAAAAATAATTATTTTTTGGTGACAGTTGTGATTGGTCAAAGAATGGTTAATCAGGGCACTGATGAGTAGAATACCCACAAACAGGCTTAAGAAACAGGCTTCATTTATAAACGACAAATCATATAAAATTAAGGAAAGGCAAAATTTGATTGTGATTCTCAAATCTCAGTCAGCATTTTTGTTCAATTGGAACATTCTAGAGAAACCATTTTTGTTTGGCCTTGGAAGCCGCCGGCGAGCCGTCCGTAGATTCACCGGACCTTTCTTGGAAATTGACTTAAAACCTGCTTTATCAGCATGATATCGTGACAGAATGAACATAACATTTTAATTTAAAATGTGAATAATTTTTTAAAAAATTTAAGGAACCAATGTTAAATGCTTAAAAAAAATTGGAGAGCAAAATTATATAATCTTGAAAGAGATTAATTAAGTACACAAATTTAAAACCATAGAACCAACTACAGGTCACTGTTTCTTATCGCTAAAAAATTGTTTTGTTTAAGAAAAATAAAAATAACACTCACTTTTATCCGTAGAAAACAGTGATATGTGGTTAATTCTGTGATTTAAACCTATTTACGTAAATTTTTAATCTTAAAATATTTAAAACTATTACTCTGATAATTATAAAAAATAAAAAATCAAAACTTAGAAGGATCAATCAGCGCCTCCATAATTAGACTTATCTTATGAGCACGAAAAGAATGTGTTGGGGAACTTCTCCCCCACGCCAGCCCAAATAGAAAGCTTAAGAAATAATTATTTGATAAAGCACTCAGGGTATTATTTATATAGTATTTTTATTTAATAATATAATAAAAAATATTTTAAATAAAATAATATTGACCAACCTTTATTGAATAGATGAAAGATAAAAATAATGATTAATTATTCAGTAGTCATAAAGTACCATATTGTTGTGCAAAGAAGGCCTAGAACAATTACATAAACACAAGAAATAACGATATGCGTGGTTCAATAAATTTATTTACGTCTACGAGTAACGAATTTTTGCTATAAAAAATTATACAAATTACTCAATTCACAAAATTACTCTCTATATTTTTCTCTCTACACTTACACTCAACTAAGGGATTCAAAAGATACATTTACAGGAGACAAAAACAATAGAGGTTAAACCAAATCAAAATTAGATTTTTATCAAGGATGTGAATTATTCATATCTCATTCAAATTTCTAATTTTTCAACAACGAAAGTTGATTGATGGCTCTCAAGATTGAGTCAATCTTTCAACTGATTTAGTTGAATTCAAATCTTCAACACATGTGACGTTGCCTACGTAGTGAACTCATCAAATCATATACGAAAAATACTCTTAGTAAAACAAAGTGATCCATCTTTGTTTGATGGGTGTTAAAGCCGACTCAAGCTCTAGGCAACTTAGGTTCTTGCGTAGGGCCTCCATTATAATAGGGGTTTTATTTTTTTAATACTATTATTTTAGTTTAGATTTTTTTATTAGAAGATTGCAACTACTTTTTCAATTCAATTTGTTTTCTTTTTACTATTTTTACTATTTCAACACTTTTTTCTTTAAAAATATGCAATTTGATCCTTAATTATTTGGGAATGTCGCATTTAAAGTGCCAATAATAAACTATTTATTCAATTCAAACTAAGTTGAAAATTTGTTTTTTTGGTTCGAGGGAGGCCAATGGCCTAGGGTGAGGGTGAGTCAAAAGTACGATCTTGTAAACCGCTTTACAAAAGCCTGATTACTTGAGCTACACAAGTTTTTGTACAATTCAATTTATGCGAAAATATTTTTATTTTTTTTATTTAATGTAAGAAATTAAAACATTAGACAATGATTTAGATTTATTTTTAAATTTTTTTCCCAAAAAAGGTTTGACAAATAAAAATAATCCAATTAATGTATTGAATTATATAAAAAAAGAATAACCTTTCTCAAATATATGCATAAGATTTTAGGTACAATAAATATTGTTTATGCAAGAAATATATATTTTAAAACTAAAATTAATAAAATATTATCTAAACTACGTCACGAGAATGGTTAACTAGTTTATGAATTCTCTTCTCCCTTTCTCTCTGCTTTTTCTTTTACTATTAGATCTGGCCGGCATGAGTAACAGGAGCCAACTCTCCTTTTGCTGTTCCAACTCTCTCTCTCTCTCTCTTGTGGTTTTCTCGGTACATAAATAAATCGCAGTTTTTGTTCGTGTGTTGAGGATATCTATTCCGACGGAGTGCTACGATCGTTAGATCTGTTATGCGCGTGATTTTTCGGCCAAATCTATTCCGAGAGAGGTGCTCTAGCCAGATCTGCTCCGTAGGTTGGCTAGATCTGTTCCGTGATGGTTCGTCTTTTCGTTTGGACGGGTGTCATACTCGTTTTTTTTTTGTGTTTTTGTTATGTTGTGATCTGTCTCTCTTATTTTATTTTTTTATCTTTTTTATTTTTCATGTCTATTTGGTGTGCTGGAGAACAATTTTATTCTTAAGATTGTTGGGAAAAATTCAACACCACAATAAAATATACATGCTCGGTGATCTAGAAAATACATCTTTATTAATTTTCAACAATTACAATAAGCAGAATTTACATGAAACAAAATACATAAATTAAAATGAACATAATATGCAAATCGAGTACTGCAAATGCAGTTTCTTTAATAATAATTCACCGCCTACCGAGAGTGTTGTAGATTTTCCACCGGCGTTACTCTCCCAGGATAAAATGGTTGACACGATCGTTGGAACACCACCAAGGATCGGCTATGAACGTACCCCATCTTTCTTTCTCTCTCTTACTCCCACAGCTTTAGAATATGTCTGTATCTCTTCTTTAGTTCTTACATTGCTGTTGTATATTTCTCTTTCTCTGTCTCAGAAAACTGAAAGGGATGACAGCTTATATAGACATTCTATCATGGAGGGCGTTACAGGAGAATCAATAGTCATTCAATGGTCAATGGTTATTGATTCTGAAAATTCATTTGTCAATTGAATTGGCCAATTCAATTGGAAATAAATTCTGGTATTGAATTCTGGAATTCAATGGCCAATTGAATTCACAAAATTCAATTTAATTGTAAATAAATTCTGATATTGAATTCTGAAATTTAATGACCAATTGAATTCACAAAATTTCAACATTGTGTGCTTTGTACCTTCCCCTTGTATGGGGGTTTTCTTCCCGTCGATGGTACGAACTTTTTCTATTCTCACAATGGGAGTTCGGGGTGTTCTTTAGTCAGATCTGTAGAAAAAATAGGGTGAAGATACAATTACCGTTTCTCTTTCGGTGAACGTCGTCGACAAGTGCGATATTTTGGGTTTTAATTAATTTAGAGGTTTTTATGGCCCACTAAAAACTTGTAAAAGATCATTGTGTCGATTTATCTTTTTTTTGACTTTTTGTTGTTTGACTGGTGTACTCATTTCTTATTAATAGAAGAAAAATAATATAACAAAATAATTTATGAATAATATTAATTGACAATGACTTGTTAGCAAAATGTGAATATAAATATTTAATTAATAATTTTGCACCTCAAAAGTAAGAAATATATATTTTACTTTAAATTACAATATATACATATACAAAAGGTCTCCATTTTATTTTTTTTCCTTAGACCTTAAATTGGCTTGTTCCGCCTATGATAAGTGTAAGGCAAAAGTGATCTATTTGTATGCATCAAACGTTTCGTTTACCAAAAGTACAGCATACGACAATGTCATATGATATTTTGAAAGTACTTAATAAATTTCTAAGAGTAACTCACTAAATGAGTTAAATTGAATAATTTTATTTATCACGAGTACCACATGACATCATGTCTTATAATTTGTCAGGTTTTTATTTTTGTCAATAGATTAAACAAAGAACTAATGGCAGGTGAACCTACAATCAGAGATGTACTTCGTCGCTAATCCAAGAAAGAAATTCATCACTCAAGGAAACCGAATCCATGAGAGTTAAGGCATATATAATGGCTAATCCAAGAAAGAAATTCATCACTCAAGGAAACCGAATCCATGAGAGTTAAGGCATATATAATGGCTTTGCATGTGCAACCAAATTACAACTTCGAGGAGCAAATTAAAATGAACATAAAGGATTTGTAGCATGAACACCAATCTCTTAGCATTCCTTCGATACGAAGTTAATGTAAGTTTTTTTCCACTTTGATATCAACATAATTTAGATTTTTCTTTCGTTTTTTTTTTTCACCTAAGGTACAAACGAAACAAAAGACCAAACCTTCCATTAACTCGACAGTTTCATGGCCATAAATTCAAACTTAGTTATAGGCACTTGGATCATTTCCTTCCATAAATTCAAAAGAATAACTAATTGTTCTTGTCCTTGAATCAGTGCTAATCGCCTTCAACTATTCTGTTTGTGGGAGCATCACGACAATTACTTGTTTTAATGGACAGTTGTGCTTAATTTACTCTTTTTGTTGGTTTGTTGCCAAGTATCCTTATTATAGTGCGCCTGTTTTTTGAGTTTTAAATACACTTTTTTTTTTATCAACGGAACATCACTATCTCTGTCGATAGGTTTTTCTGATTAAGATTTTATTTTTTTAAAAATTACTAGTCATAATCTTGCAGAGAAAAACATGCTAACTATTTGTCAACCCAATATAGACAAGATTTGTGAAATTAAGCCATTCAATTTGTCTCAAAGAAAGTATCAAACCTATCTATTTTGTGGGTCTTGGGCTCCTTATCAAAGATGAGAGAGTGATAAAAATCAAACCCTTGATAAAGAAGGAGACAAACAGAAAATAACGACGGGTTAAATTGGCCCTTTCTAGTTTTACCGTCTAGATAACAAGATCACCATAAAAGCAAGTAAAATTAAATGCAAAAAAATATATGAATACTCTTCAATTTCAAGTGCAATTATGGAAAGGGGAGCGTGCTGAAAAATAATTATAAATTGTACATTTCACACTAGTTTTTTGATATATTTTGAACAAGAGAGAAAATACATTATTAACCCGTAAATTATAGAGTTTTGTTACATACACACTCATCGAATACAGATACGGATGTACTTCTCTCACATGAAATGGGTCATACACAATTGTAGGATTCATCCCATGTGATAATGGTGTATCCAATTCTCTGTCATGATCTATGCACTTAATATTTTTTCCAAATTATATATTGTAATAGTCAGGCCAACCTTACGCCAACAAGATGGATGTTTAAAGCTCTAGAATTTGTTCAAAATATGGGGCTCTTTCTAGATAAAATCTTTACACTAAGTTCAAAAATAAAAATATTTTACAAAGTGATATTTGATAATTGAGTTATTTTGAAAACCTATTTGTTTATAAAAAATTTAATAACTTTTTTTTTCTTTTGGCCACATAAAAATGATGAAAAAACAAAACAAAAGTAGTTTAAAAACCAAGGTTATCAAACACGTTCAATTATTTTTTGATTTTCCCTAAAAAAATATTAGAAAGCTAAAAGGTATTAAAAAAACACACATCTTCACAAGCCAAACCTTATTTAAATTCATGTAATAATTTCTAGCTGAAGTTGTTTTTTATTATAAAAAAAATTCATTCATAAAAATTTATGAGGACCGATCTTAAAAATTTGTGTGGGGCCCCAAAAGACCGAGAACCAGCCTAGTAATATCCTTAGTACCCATCACACAATCGTTGTTATTGAGTATAATCCTAATCAAATTTCAGAACCTGGCTGGGTAGTAGTAGGTAAACGATAGTGCCAGCAACCATTTTGCATTAGAAGTTGATGGTTATTTTTCGTTATTATCTTAGCGTGTGTTTGGTTTTTTTTTTTTCTTCGTAAGTTTTTTAATTTTTTAATTTTTTTGTAAAAAAATGAATACAAAAACATGTAAAAATTATATAATTAATTAAAATAAAAAGTCAAATAAATAAACTTTTTAAAAGACTTTTAAATTAAAAAAATTTAAAAAAAATTAAACCTAACAGAGACTAATTGTCATGCCATGCCTGCACATAGTTTTCAAGGGAGAAAATAATACGATTTTAGACTGTGACAGTGTGACGCCAGCGCTCTTTCACTCTCTTTACCTAACGCCAAAAACAATAATGCTAAGCGCCCTTTTAAAAGGTAATTAACTTTTCTAGAAAGAAAAAATTGAAGCCTTTAGGATATTTCGTAGTATTTTTCTTTTAATTAAAATGGTTAATATATATGTTTTTTTTTTAACTTTTAAGTTGTAGAGTTTGGACACTAACGCAACTTTTTTTATTATTAGGAGTAGGGTTAATATTTAATTGAAGATATATAGTTATTTCATGCCAAAAAAAAGGTTAGTGTGTTTAGATTGTATGTATATATATATTTTTTAAAAAAATTTAAAAAATTAGTAGGTTTTTTGAAAATGTCAATCATACAATTTAAAAGTTAGTTTCTTGCACACACACAACAACAAAAAAATCAACTTTTTAGTAATATCCCAAACAAATAGGTTTAATACACGCAGTTTTCGCAATGCTTAGGACTTGGGAGGATTGATCTGAGTGCTTTGAAGGAAAAAAAATCGTAAAAAATGCTAATTGGAAACGGATAAGGACAAGAACAATTTCTGACCCTTGGATATGGTTATGATGCAAGAAATGACTTCATCAACGGATAAAAGTTGGTACCTTGATGAAGCAAGCGGGCAAAGCATACTTAATTCCCATGTCAACGGTCTTATTAGTATTAATTTGATATCCTTTTTAAACTAAGTCATGAGTTACAGCAACTAGCAGCCTTTGACACTAGTAGTAACACAAAGTCAGAAACAATATTGTATTTTCTTTATCTTTTTCTTTTTTCTGTAAGTATTTTTAATTATTGTTCCATTTCTGAGTTAGAATTTTAGATTACCAAAAGAAAATGAAAAACGTTAATTGCACAGACAAACACCTATTCGAGCACGCCTCTCTCATATGAGGTGAGTTGTGTCCGAATATGTGCATGTATCAAAACTGAAAGAAAATTTAACCTTCTAAAAATAAGAAATATAATTATAATGATGTGGTGTATATAGGAAGGCTGGGTTAACTAGTTAGTTATTAGGCCCTGTTTGGTAACGTTTGTAATTTTTTATTTTTTGTTTACAAAAAATATGTTTGGCATGTTTAAAAAGTGATAGTTAGAGACTGTGGATAAATGTAGAAATCGAATGTGGTAATCGGATGTGGTGACCGAATGTGTTAGGCGGTAATAATAGTAAGAGATAACGAAAACAGTGCCATATATGGTCGTTGGAGGACACATGGCCGAATGTGATGATTGAAACGAGTAGTTAGAGGTGGTGGTCGGATGGTGGTAGTTGAAGATGGTGACCAGATGTATTAGCTAAGAATAATAGCAAAATGTAGCGATAGTGATAGAAAGTGGTGGCTAGAGCTGGTGATTGAAAGTAGCGGCTAGATGTGATAATCGGAAGTAGTAGTTGGGGTGAGTGGTCGGGGTGATAGCCAAAGGCGATAGTCGAAAATAGTGAAAGAAGAAAGACATAATTAAAATTTATTTTTAAAACAGGTGAAAACATATATATTTTTCTGCTTATAAGAATTTAGTAAATTTAAAAAAAATAATTATCAAATATGCTTTTGTTTACCATTTACACGAAAAACAAAAAAACAAAAACAAAAAATAAAAAATATATGCCTTACCAAACAAGGCCTGCGTTTGGTTAAAAAAAGCCTCCACGGGAGAAAAATAGGAGTAGCTTTCCTCCCACTGCAAGAAAAGGATAAGTTTCGACTGGGGTGATTGATCAAGAAGTACTTAAATAAGTCAATAAGGGCATTAGAGGAAGAAGGCAAGAAAAAATGGACAACAAATATAGAGGAATGCATTTGGGCACTGTCAGCTCACAGTGTGTGACAAGCAATTTACAAAGTTCAAAAAAAGTGTTCAGTTTGACATTTTAAGATAATCATTTAGAGATTATTCCATTAATATTTTGCTTAAACTCTATCTTGACTTGGTATCTACAGTCTTGAGTGCTTTTGAATAATTTTGAAAATAATTTACTATATAAACTCCTTTTAATTATGAAATAGGTTTTACATGTCAAGCCGAATAGCATGTTTGACTTTTCAAAAGACCAAGATTAAAACCTCTTACAATATGTCTACCATCGATGCGTAGCTTAGGGATTAGATGACCTCTCTCTCTCTCTCTCTCTCTCTCTCTCTCTCTATTGTTATAACACCTCCATTAAGATTTAAGGCAATGATCAAAGAAAAGAAGCTTCAATGTTAAGTTGACTGCTGCTATTCCTTTAGTTTGGATAATGATTACTATATATATATAGTTTTCAAAGGATGATGAATTTGGTAGCAGTTCATTGTCTTAAAAACTTATCCAAAACAGGATGGCCGGCCAGTACATATAATGGTTGTTTTCTAATAGTTGCATGCTCAGAATCAATGAATTTAGTCTTATCTCTTATAAAACATCTCTCTTTGAGAGATGTAGATAGATCAGCTGTCAAAAGCTCAAGATCCTAATAAAGGATATGGTACAAATCATTTGGAATTTGATGATGATTTTGGATGATTTGGTTCAAACATGTTCATCTAGAGATCTGCAAGAGCCAGCTCATAATTGAGAAGTTACAGATGAACCAACCAAATATGATAATTCAATTCTTAATTTCTGTACTGAAAATCTGTTATACCAACAAAAGATGCATAGATTTGGTAACAAAAACATGTGTTGCAATATGCCACATTCACTACTTAAGGTTCGAAAATCAACAAGGATATTTGCTTGTGTTCGATTCGCTTAAAGATTCTTTAAAATCGGTTCCTTTCCTAAATCAAATGAAAACTCGTTAACCTTTATACAATCCGTTCACTACAATATATCATATAAAAAAAGAAAGAATTTTTTTTTTTTTTTTGAGGTTTTCAAATTGTAAACAATACAAGATTAATTGCATTTTAAAACTTGAGGAAGTTTTCAATATGAAAATTAAACAACCCAGTAGTTATCTCTTTTTACAAACCTACTGCCTAATCTCTTGAACCTTTGTTTACAATCATAGCTAACCAAACTGCCAATAAAATATAAATAATGATCTCAGCAAGAAGAAGAAAAACGTAGCCATTAGAAGAATCAAATAAACGTAGAACCGCCATATGCAATTAAAGAAAGATAAAAGTCACCAAAGCAATCCTTCCAATATTGGATTAATTGAATAAGTAGCATAGGTTTTAAATACAATTTTAGACTAACAGGAGAGTCTTATTGGTGTTGTGGGCCCACATCAAGTTCCACTCTCATGATTTTAAATTGTTTATTATGTAAATTTTAATGTATAAATTATTCAATAAAAAAATTAGGTTGATCAAAGATCAATCACTGTTCATACTTATCAATAGACTATACTGATCCATATTATTCATCAAATGTTGATAAATAATCATATCATCAATACTGATATATATATATATATATATATATATACATGTTATAAACATGTATAAAACATAAACCACGCGAAGTATTTAATAGTGAGATTTGGTGAGATGTAATGAAGTTTGCTGCAGTTTGGACAGAGCTTTCATGAATAGCTTTCAAGGTCTTCGTGCGGGTTTATTTTGCGTTTAAGTCTTCCTCACCATCCAGTGGCTTGGCGTAAATCTCTGGACTCCATCTCATTACGCCACGTCACCACCCCCTGCTTCTCTCTTTTTAACCAACCCTACCCTCCCCCTCCCCACCTCGAATTGAAGTCAAGCACAATCTCTCTCTTCCTCGTTATTTCTCTCTCTCTCTCTCTCTAGATTTATGGAGGGTCTAATTCCCTTTGTGTACAGAGCTATAATGCAGTACAAAAATGGTGGACATCGATTCATAGGGTCGTGGCTCAACGAATCGCCTTCGGCTTCGTACATGAGACTTCCGGGTGACTCCGGCCGCTTCCAAGCATCGGACTTACAACTTTTCCGATCGGATTACGGCTTCTGCGCCTCTACGCCGCCTCCCTCCGCCACCCAAATAAGCGTTTCCACGGCGGTTCAATCACCAGTGCGGCGCTTGACCTCTCGTCGAATTGTCGCGTGATCGATCGATGATGATGATGCTTCTACGATTTGCTTGCGTGCCGGAGGAAAGCTGAAGGCGCGTAAGATATCGTGTGTCTCCAAGTTAGTCAAATATGGCGGTGGTTTATGAATTATGATCATTCAAACTAGAAAACTCCTGGGTGTGATCATTTTCTTTTTCTCTCATTTTCTTTTTCTTTTTCTTTCTCTCTCTTTCTATGTTGATCATCTAATGGTGTTCTTGGTTTGGTTTGACAAGGGTGTGGATAACCAAAAGGCCCACACACTGTGTCATTCGTGTGAAATATGAAGGTAATTAATAAAGATAGATTTGGGTAAAATGTAAATATTGGTTATATTATGGGAGAAAGATTAATGCTGTATGGCTAAGCCCTAAGGGTCATACTGTTAAGTGTATACCACTTGTGGTGTTATCTCTTCTTTTCTTTAATTTCTTTTTTCTCCTGCTTAGATGCTCTTTTCTTTCTTTTTCAAACTTTTAGGAAGTTTAATTATTTCTTAAAAAATTAATAAATTGTTACTTAGAAATTATAAATTTATTAAATTTATTAGTTCAAAAACTTATTCTTTTTAAAAAATTGTCAGTTGAAAATGATAAATTAATTATATTGCTTAGTATCATTTTTAACTTCCAAAACTTACAAATATAAGAAAATAAGAAATTTCACAAGTGATATACTATTTTTTTTTTAAAAACTATATTATAAAATTGAGAAATTTAAAACTGTGAAAATAATTCTTAATAAAAAAACTGAGTTATTTGTTCCCATGTTATGTAAATCATATCATTGTCTTTACATATGTCTAGTATATTGTAGCAACTAGCAAGGGTATGTTTGGGCTAGCTTAAGAGATAATATTTATTTTGTTTGGTTTATGCTAGCAATCGGTCATTGGGCGGTGAATAAATTAGTAATGGGAACAAAATATTTTCAATATTAATATGCTTTTGAAGGTAAGAATTATTATTTTTATATATATCAATATATTTTGTATAAATATCGATACATTTTGTGCAAATATTTGTATACATTTTAACTACAGCACAATAAGTGGTGATTAATATATCTATTTTTGTTTTTAGTAAAAAAATATTTTATTATTAGTATTTAAAAAATAATAAAGTTTTTAAATGTTATTTTCTAGTTTTTAGAAACTTTTCTCAGTTTTTGATATAAAAAAAAAAAAACAAATCACTTTTCTCAGTTTTCTTGTTTTTATTTGTTTTATCATATTTTTTTATTAAACTAAAGAAATTGGATTAAATTTTTAAAAACTTTACCATGTTTTGTATTTGTTCTAACTTAGAGAATTTGAAAACTTTATCATGTTTTCATTAAAATAAAGAAATTGGATTAAATTTTTTGGAAATTACAATCGGCTCCACGAACTACTCGCGTGGCGGCCTTCCAGGTGCAGAATCATTCGAGAATATGATACCATACGACCCAACAGCGAGTAGCGACAGAATTTGGAAGTGCTGGAGGTGGAAACCGGGGCGGGGCGGGTTTGTTTGGTGACTTTTAGGTTTCGT
The DNA here is from genome assembly GCA_034768845.1 of Heliamphora exappendiculata. Taxonomy (NCBI): domain Eukaryota; kingdom Viridiplantae; phylum Streptophyta; class Magnoliopsida; order Ericales; family Sarraceniaceae; genus Heliamphora; species Heliamphora exappendiculata. The sequence continues at coordinate 18,977,464 of JAOTRH010000022.1, forward strand.
TATCTATTTATGGGAAAATTATTCACCGAATATGTTGAAATGGTGTGGTCATTAAATATAAATGCATTGCACCGTTATATTAGTTAAACACATTATTTTTATATATTAATATTGTATTTTTTATTTATAAAATAATTTCTCATATTTATAAAATGCAGGGTTGATTCTGAGCACAAGCTAATAAGGCGGCTTAGAGCCTTCAAATTTTATTTAAAAAATTGACCCCTTTTTATCTAAAACTTTTATTCTTAGTTCAAATACATATTTTTTTTTAAACTAAGTTTAAATCAAATGAAAGGCCTTAATTATTTTGATTTTAAATTTATCGAAATCTACAAATGTTCATCTTTTAATATTAAATTCTAAATAAAAACTATTTTACAAGTGGATAGCAAAGAAAATCAAAAGAAATAAAAAAAAATAGTTAGTAGAAGTGCTAAATTAGTTAAAAATATTATATTGTTGTTTCCCAATACTTGTAATTTTTAAAAGGGCTAAATTAGTAAAAATTAGTAAAAGTGCTAAATTAGTTTCTTTGAAATTACAATACTTGTACTTTTTTTCCTCCAAATGTAGAATGACTATTTGATTATAAAAAAGTTATTTTTTTACCAAATAATAATTTTGAAAGAAAACTTGCCCTAATACACAAATTATTAAATATGTTTAAATTTTTATACTTTTCACAAAAATAGTAAAATAGTAAAAAGACACACAAAAATGCATCTAAACGAAACAAGTCTTATTGAATTTATGTAATAATTTACTCTTGAAGTTGATTTTTTATTTTAGAAAAAATCATTATAAGAATTTTGAGGGCCCCAATTTTAAGTTCGCCTAGGACTCCTAAAATTTTAAAAACAGCCTAATGGGGGTGACATGGTAACGATGAAAAAAGTGGTAAATACAAGGAGGAGTGGATATGTAGAACATAATTAATAAGTTATACAAGTAATACTAATAATTTTTTTTTAAAATAATAATTAGCAAAAAAGTAGAACAAAATTGATAAAACTGTAAAATTAAAAAATTAAAAAAAAATGTAATAAAAAATTGCGCTTGGGCGTGCTGCTCCCCAAGTTATCATTGCCGTATAAACCCAAAGCTCTCCATGTTGGTACTCCCATTTTTCTGGTTCACCGATCGTTCTGCCCATCGTATCTCAGTAGAAAAAATTTAGGAACACGTAATTCAATTACATAATTTACGATAAAAAAATAATTTTATTCCTTTTATAATTTATATACACGTAGGCAATGTTTCATGATTTATATACACATAAATAATGTTTTAAAAATCAGATCGTTGAGTAAATCAGAAAAAAAAAAAGGTGAACAGATCACCGGTTTAATTAGAATCGAACCAAAATTAAACCATAATATCAAAACTATATTATTAATAATTTTAAATTTAAAAATATTAAATAAAAATAACATGTAACTCACAATTCAAATTTTAAAAAAATAACATATTATTATCTAAGCATGATTCTAATTAAACAATTAAAATTTCTAACAAAAATAGTTAAAATTTAGAGCATTCTTGATCTTTAAGTTAAAATAAAATAAGTATAAGTGAAAAGGACAAAAATTATAATTTTTAATGCTTTGTTAAAGGCTTAAAGTAATTACATAACAATGTTAAAAAAAAATAATAATAATAGCCCAAGAAAATAACACTCTGCACACAACATTAAAAAAGAAAAAAAAATGCAAAAAAAATAGGATTTTTAAGTTGAAACTTGAAAAATTTAGGATTTACGAGACCCGAACAGTTCTAGTAAATCAACACTGGTTTTATCGGATTACCGGTTCAACTTTGGGTTTAAACGATTTTTATTAAAAATAACAGTTTTCATATTGTCTGATTCGATTCGATTTTTAAAATATTGCGCATATAGCATATTTAGTTGACCAAATTAGACATGAAATTAAATTATATGTTCAATAGTAATGTTTGAATTCAACAAATGGTAAAAAGATTATGCATCTATTAGATAACTAATCCCACAAAATATGGGTTATACAATACTGAAGAGAATATAATATTAATAATTCATTCATTACTAATTCAGTAGGATCCTACTTTTTATGTGAGATTATATATTTTTTTTATTATTAATTCGATCAATTAAATATGGCCATAAAATTTACATATATTGTATGCAAAGTTGAAAATATTCTACAGCTATTATGTATACATATTAAAAAAAAAACTGGTCCAAATAACCCATTTAACTCTCTCTCTCTCTCTCTCTCTCTCTCTCTCTCCGCATACATGTTTGTACGTTATATATGGCAATAACATTCAGCCCTTATGTTTAAAAAACTTAGCTTTTAAAATATTTTATTTTTAAAAAAAATATGAAATAAAAAAATTGAATTATTTGGGATAAGTTATTTTTGGTAATTTTTACTTTTTATTTTCTGTTAAAATATATAATATGTCTTATTTTTTGCATTTAAGTTATAGTATTTAAAATAATAATACGACTTTTTATTTTTAAGAGTAGAGTCAATTATCTAATTAAAGATATTATAATTATTTCATTATGAAAAAATCTAAAAGAGAGTTTGGGATGAATATAAATTTTTTGTTGGAAAAAAATAAAAAATATATATATAAATATTTGTGCAGGATGCTTTGATGCAAAACATGTTTCCCGCTTAACAAGACTCTGGAGTTTGGAAAGAAATTAAGTCAACGATCTGCTTTTCTAATAACTTCTCAAATAACCTCATTTAACATACCATTTGCTTTTCAAAATAAGTTTTGAAGACTGAAACCCTGTGACCTGGAAATAAGCTCGAAGGCATTGATGAATACCGGTTTCTCTTTCTTTTCTGTTATAAGGTGTTCCTGTATTTAGATTAAACAGATAGCTTCAGATGGAAATCAATATCATTATCAGTTAATGCCATGACCTCAAACACGCTCAAGACCTTCAATTATTTGGGCAAGAACAAAAGTGGATGATGTCAGTTGGCATAGTTCGCAATGTTATTTTCAAGTGATCGACATGGAAAAACTGGGATCCAGCCTAATTAACATTAATTTTCACAGTGCAGCTAATTCAAAACAGAAATGTTAATGTATTATCTCTGCATCATTGAGAACAGCATCTACATTATCAAGATTCACATCCTCCATCTGCTCAAAAGATGGAGGCTTGTAATATTTCTTGAATCAATCATTTGCTAAGATTTTTGAGATTGTTATTCACTACAACAGAACCGCCACAACAAAGTAAAATATTTCACATGCCTTAATCGAAGCATTCGGGACTAGGATTCATAAATCAATGAAAAAAAGTGCCAAAAGGATGGTAATTTGATGAAGTTTAAATCAGAAAAGGGCATGGAGCTCTCTCTCTATATGTTTTTCATAACACAATTCGAATCCCACCTTCTTAATTTGTTTGATTGTAAAGAGATACATTTGCAAAAAAATTTGAAATCTGGGATTCACGCTCGATCTCCTGCTCCGTGTATTTTTAGATCAAACACAATTCGAATCCCGATCGAAACATGTTTCAATAACCACATGGAAGAAGATGGAGAGTTATTTCTCAGATCGAACACAATCAGCGTGTATCTTCGCATGGTTGAAGATGCAACGGAAGAAAATGGAGAGTCACTACAAGATGGCTGTCCTAGAACATACGAAAAAGATGGCTAAAATCTTGATAGGAGACGCAAGACCTAGGGCATGCCAAGGGGCTGAAATCTTGATAGGAAAATTTGAAGAGTTTAGCAACTTTGTTTGCTTCAAAATTTGGCATGCAGTATAATTGGTGCTACAATTTCAGAGAAATATGGCAATGGTTTAAAATAAATTAGGGGTTCAGAACTAATTCTATAGCAAGGTTTTAAATAAACCATTGCAAAAACAAATTTTATCCCAACGAATTAAAAAAATACCGCTGCCACATACTCAATTTTTAGTAGTTTTTCATAACCGCTGCTAGATCTAATTCATAGCAGCGATTTTAAAAACCTTTGCTATAAAAACATTGGAAAAAAGTAATTTTCTTGTAGTGTAGATATGTCAAACACTACAAACTAAAAAATAATCTTTTTATTAAAAAAAAAAACAAATTCTTAAATATGTCAAACTGTGCCCAATCTGAATTTGAGATTCTGTTCCGTCAATTGTTTGGGTTTGTACTCGTTTTTGTACTACAAGTTATGATTTCTTCAACAAACGATCTAATCTAATAGTGATGTTAAAGTATTTGTTATATGATAAAAAGTATAAAAAATAGGATTTAATTTTGTGTGTTATGTTGTTAATTTAATAGTATGTGTGTACTTCAATAGTATAGTTAATAAGATATTAATTTTTGTGGTAAAAAATTAAAAATATATATATTTTTATTTTTAATTAAAATATATATTATTTGCTCAAAAAGTAAAAATGTGTTTGTATAACTTCTAAACGTACTTATTTTATTACTTGGCACACCGAGTATACAAATCTATATACATTATGTGCAAATATACAATGCATGTAATAAATATATTTAGCAAAAAAAAATCTCTTGGCACAGCCCATGGTTTCCCGCTACTGTGCTTGCTAACTGTAGCAACACAGTTAGCAAATGTTAGCTACTGACACCATTTTAAAAAGAAATAACAGCACCATTGGAGTTAGCTAACAACACCATTGTTAGCTAACTGTGCAAAAACTGGCTTAACATGGCTTTTAGTTTTTCCCTTGGAGATGCCAAATGTATAAAGGGAGAATGTCCACTAAAAGTGAAGCCATATAAATCTTTTATTACTAAAAATATTCTCACTTAGTATTATTTTAAATTTAAAACTTTATGAACTTTTTATTTTGCTCAAAATATATATCAAACTTTTTTTATTATTTAATTTTAAAATTATAACCATTCACAATTTAAAAATTAAACTATTTTACTATTTAATTTTTTAAATTATTTTAATTATTAAACACACACTTGCACATACATTTGTATGCCGTCCCCATCGCCACTACCAACCACCTCCACTAATGCCACCACCACTTCCAACATCTCCGGATATCAATACCGCTGTCGCTGTCGCTATCACCAGTCCCAATACTCCCCCCACCCTTCGGCCTATAAAATATTTGTTTAATAAAAATATTTTTTTGATAAACATAATTTTTGGCAAAACAAATAATGGGTAAGTTTGTGTTTGGATAATGAATTTCTGGAGGAATTTGTAGAAAAAAAAGGAAAAGACATGAAATTAGAAAAAGATAATGGGGAGGAGAAGCTGATTTATTTATTAGTTTCCTGTCATTTTCCTCTATCAAAAATACCTCTACAAATCTGTGATCCAAGTTCAAGAATATTGAAAGAACATCTGGCCATCTGAAACTAAACTCCATTATCCACTGATTCTCAATAGCATCCGCATGGAAAACGACACTTGTTTTCCCTCATCAGTCTTTGCACTTCAAAATAGTTCACATACATTTTAATAAACAATGATATGGTGCAGTCACACACAGCCATCCTAGTCATGGGAATGTCAATCCACACAATATTATTCTGCATAAAACTGAAAATACTCAGATTATGAGGAGCCTTGTCGTGCTACAAGAATCGAAGCATACATTGATCAGAGCAAATTTGAAGTGAAAATCAAACAAAAATTAACACCTCGAATGCATGAAATTACATGAAATGCTTTTTAGCTCAATTGGGTTAGCTAGAAAGAGGAAATGGAGGAGGGTGTAGAGTGATTACAAAAAAAGCTCAATTGAGTTAGCTAGAAAGAGGAAATTAAAGAGGGTGGAGAGTGATTACAGCTGCATTAGCTAGAATTTGAGATATACTCGTTTTAGGAAGCCGAAAAAGTACCAAAAACATATCTCAATTGAAAAGGAAATTTTTTTTGACAATTGCTCCAAACTGATATGGGACTGAACCAATCACATATCCATGTGAAACAGAGGGCGGTAAAGAATGAGAATTGAGAGAGGGAAGAACGCATCAGTTATTCAGACTGAGGCTAAAATCCAAAACATCACATGAGAAGATATGGCAACAAGGAACCAGGTGACAAAAGCCAAAGCTACAGAGAGCTGGAATCTTTCACACGGGAGATGCATTCCAACCTTGCAAAAATCCAAATCTCTTGCATATAAAACTGCAATTCCAGCTGATGAGCATGCAGCTGCAAGTGATAAAGTAGCAGTCACCTGCATTTAAAAGAATCGTTATAGCGCCAATTGATACCGAAATATACATCGAAAAGCAGGAACATGCCCCATTTCATTACTGGCCATTATGAACTCCGTATTCGAATTCCATAACTTTAAGGAGTCATATAAGAATATAACTGCAGATGGCAGTTCTAAAAATAAGTGGAAAAACAACTATTTCAGGAAACAATATATACATATACATATATACATATATATGTATATGTATATATGTATGTATGTTATGTATGCTATGTATGTATGTATGTATATATAGCGATAGGGGTTGCGTAAGCAGCAATTTTAATGCAAGAGGAAGACATCATCAATTGAGCTAATATACAATTGAAACGATTCGACAAACAACCACAGACAAACATAATTATATCAAGCTCACGAATAGTCTAAACAACAGAAAAGAAACCAAAATCCCCTAGAGACGAGGAAAGAATAAAATGACAGAAAATGGCTAACTGTGAAGGCCCAAAGCCTTGTATAAAAGAGAAAAGTTTGATTCCCAACAAAAGGCATAATTAGTACTTCTATAGCTATAGAGACTCAATACATCCAAGCACCAGAGAATTCGTGAGATGCAACTTCTGGAGAGCTCGGGAGTAGAATCGCAGATGAGATCTCCTGCATTATGACTCAACAGTCTCATCTAAGACATGAATTAGAACACAGTGCAAATGATGCAACTGGCTCTCTTATAATAATGGAAGAACTATTCACAAGTTGTTAGGAAGCCATAACATCAAACATCAATTACATGAAGTATTCCAAATGATAAATTACTTTCTTTTCTTTTCTTTTTTTGATAAGCTATTTCATTAGAAGCACCGAAGGCGCAACCAAGTTCCAAATGATACATGATACATTACTTTCTATGCATTGTCCTCCTTAAAGGAAATCTAACAACACTCCAATTTCCCTTTAAAATTAAAAACCAATTCATGTGGCAGTTCATCTATCCTCACTTCCCCGTCCCATCATGACCAGGAATAATAAAGTGAAGAAATATGGTACAAATAGAAACATACGAGATAAATATGATGACTACATACTGCTCAGAAAACAAATGCTTCTAATGTTAAATAATGCAAAGATTCATATGAAAAAATTCCATTCATCTATGATGGATAATAAAAATTGTAGCTATATATGTTGGCAAGAGTCTGAGGAGAATATTAAGTACCCAATCGCCCACGACAAACAGGCTCACTAGGACTGGATTTTGAAGGTCTCTCTTTATCCTCAAAGCATAGACATCAAGACATGCAAGCCCAAAACTCCACAATACCTGAAGCCCCATTGATGCGATCAAATAGCTGCATCAAATAAGATGTACTTTAATGAAAGTTGTCCTGAGGGATAGATGGAATAATGTGTCTATATAATTGAAAAGTGAAAACAGCAGAGGAACACAACTAATAGTCTGTACTAAAAAGCAGCAATAATTGCACAATTAATATCTACAAGAATGACTGGTTAGTGCCCGAGAGAACATGTAAAACAAACATGATGCACACGAAGGCACTAGATTCCCATAAACAATTCTCTTCCTTCCCCCAATAAACTAAATTTTACAAACAAATATAGCGATGCATAGAAACAATTTTAAAGTTGATACATGAGCCTTTGGTTGTATTTGCCTGACTTAGAGGAAGCCCACATTATATCCGTAACCAAGATGTACATCACAAACCGGATAAATGAAGCAAGTGGAATTTTATACTATAAATACACCTAAAAATCTCCATATATAAACCTAATGAGGTGAAGGCCATTGTTCCGTCATACATGGAACATCAGAAATGCTTGCTATGGAAAATTCCTCAGCAGTCCATGAATTTCCAAGGATGTTGTTTGTCTTATCTAGACGCCGTGAGTGAGTTGCCTTTAGTATTTACTCCATAAGGGATTTTAAAACAATGATCTCATAGGCAAACATTGATCGTCCGTTTACCATGAATATTACATCATTTGCACAAGAGAATCTATAGGCAGTGACAACTTACTAACTTCTATCACTATCAAGGTTTTGGGTGATCAAGAAAACTACAATTTCAAAGGAATGGTTTTGTGTGCAATGGAATGAAAACTCCCTAGTATCTACGTTGGAATGCGCCCATTCCATTAAATGAAGGAATAGTGATTAATTTTGGAATTGACATTCTATAGTTTTTTGACTAACCAAAGCCTGGAATGGATATTTCGGAATCATCATCCATTCCATGTTCATTCCAATTAACCAAGCATTGCCCAAATATCATAGATAGTAGAAATGATTGTGGAATATTGAAGATCTCTGAAAAGATTTCAGAATGACTACTTGTCAATTGTTGATATGCCTTCCTTCTTCATTTGCAGCTTACTTTTGCGATCTCCATTTTCACTTATTTTAAATGAAAACTTCTTTTGATTCTACATTGAAGGTTTTTCTTTTTAAGGGGTTTTTAAGTTGAAGGTGAAGAGTAGTGTTGTGATAAATATGTGCAAAGAACCACAGCTATTGAAAGAGATTTCTTCAACAGTTTCCATATCTCTAAGCCAACTGTAAATGGTTAGTAGCACATTTCTTCATTAAGCAATCCTATATACCTATAAGATTTACGCAAAAATTATCAAGAATAAGAAATAGGTAGGCTAGATTCATTATAATGGTGATGTTTAGTGTTGCTTCTGATTATAGTTTATAGCTTTTTGCTCCTAGTTTTAGCATTTTTTTTTTCAAATGCTTACAACTTCTGCTAGAAGTTATAATTACTTTTGTATCTGTAAATAACTAATTTCAGCTATAAGCTAGCAGATTTTCCAAACACTCACAAGCCACAGCTTATGCTACAAGTTGTAATAAACATTTTTCAGCTACAATTTATAAGCAATTAGTTTCAGCAATACTTAACACCATCGATGTGTGTATCCACACACACAAATGAATCTGGTCCATCCATTTTTTCAGCATTTTCTAATTTTGTTTTATGGGAGTGTATCTTTTCTATTTTTCATTTGAAGGGTGTCAAAAGTCATATGTCATCAAGATTATGATTGAACTGACTTAAATTGAAAACTCAATATCCACGCACAGCCATGTAAAGCAATTTTCCATGATATAAAGTTACTGTTCCCTACCCGACTAATATTTTTGGCCTCACTCAAATCACTCAGAAGCAAGGTGACTTCAAATTGGTCCGGGCAGGAAAGCTAAAATGCAGGGGGGCAAAAAAAGACGAGTATAATAATTCACTAATTCTGTATTATGAAACGGAGTCAAAAACTAAATTTAAACACCGATTGGCTATTGCCTACATATGAACAAAACCCATGATTTCAACACAAGCGCTGACCCTAATCTTTATAATCTTGAAACATTATTCCAAAAAATTGCACAATAACAAACATGCGAGGATTCGTAAGCAGTTGAAGGAACAAAAATTATAGGAATGTACCAGAAAGCAGTGTAGCTAGAGAAGCCCATAGCAGAGACCATCACTCCAATGGAAGCAGCAGCAAATAGACATTGCCCTATCCTCAACATTAACCCACTCGTAGTTCCTGGGCTCCCTAACACCTCCTTCATATCTTCCCCTCCCTGCCCTATAAGGTCCCCAATAAAAAACCCTAGTTTTCAGAACCCCAACATAAATCCTGATCTCCCAAAAATCCCCTCCATTTTCTCAATCCAAAATAATCAAATCTCGAAGCGAATTTGTATCGATCGACGTGTATAGATAAATCAAATGTATCGAAACAGGATTGATTAGGAGAGGGAAGATCTTTAGGGCTTGGATTTGGAATGTAAACTGCGAGAAAGGTGAGATTGATCTACCGTCTTCGAGTTCATCATTATTCATCCAAAAGCCGTTCATCGACCGAATCGTTTACTTAAGGAAACACTTAAATCATTAGCTAATAGAGTAATTATTTGAATCATTTATTAATTTAGTGCGCTATCAATAATCAAATGGAGCTCAGATCGAGCGAAGATGAAACCAACAATGGAGCAGGAGAGAAGAAAATGCGACTGGCGATTGCTTTTTGGCCCCTGCTTATTTGGCTTATTCCGCTCCGAATAAGCAAACTTGTTTGAGCAAACAGATAAGTTTTATTACGTAAAAATTTGCTTACTTGTTTATTTTTAAATTAATTTTTTTTTATTTGTGAAAAGAATAAATTATCTTTAAAATAAATAAATTTTTATGTTAGAATTGGTTAGTAACGTGAGTATTAATGTAATTTTATAAATATAAATAAATAAGTTAATAAATAATTTTTTTTAAAACAAATTAATTTTATATTTAAATTACTTAAAAACTAATTATTTCAAATATATTTATTTATTTATATTTATATTTATTTCACGATAAATAAATAAACAATTTGTCTAAACAGGGCCTTAAGTTGAGCCTGACGGTCCAACGTGGATTTCTCATTTTCAGTTTTTTTTTACTATTATTTGTCTTAGATTGGATTGTAAACTAATTTAAAAATTAATTTTTTTATTTTTTATATTTTTAATCAAAAAATTAAATTAGATTTAAAATGTGTTATTTGGTAATTTTAACTTTTAAGTTAACTTTTTTAAAATTAGTTATTTGAGTAAAAAATTAATTTTTTATTTTTTGTTTCAAGTAGATAATATCATTCTATATATTCGATATTAATATTTATATATCATTGATAGTAGTAATAATAGTAAATAAATTATGAATAAAAGATATTACTGTATTTAAAAAGTTATGAGAGTTTAAATAAAATATTATAAGATTTTATGTTTTGATTTGATTTTTTAATTTTTTAATTTTTTTTAAACTGACAACTTCAACTTTTTAACATTTTTAGTCAAAAAACTAAAAAGACAAAGTTGCCAATCATGGCCTAAATAGATGTGTAATAATTAAATAAAAATAGTATCATAATATTTTAATGTTGTTCGATTTAATACTAGTTATTATTCGTACCTAAAGATACTCAATTATATAATTTTAATAATTTAAAAGTAAAAAATAAAAAATAAAATTAATAATTTAATAATTAGTTAATTATTCAATTTTAAAGCACATACTAAAAATATGACTTTATTAGTTTGTTAATTTATAGAGATAAAAAATAAAAAAATTATAAAAATAAAAGCTAAATTATTTTTTCATTAGATTAGTAAACTAACAAATAATATAAATAAATTTTATTTTATTTTACTTCTTTACTTAAAAGAACATGAGATAGGAGATATAACAAAATAAAATGCTAAAATTATCTCATTTTAAGAGTTTGATTTTTAACATCTATATAAATGTTACATTAATTCATTTTATAGTTTTATATAAATATTTAATTTTGATAACTTAAATGTAAAATACAAAATAATATCAATAATTTAATAAATATTTAATTAACTAATTTTAAGACACTCAATTAAAAATATGACTTTAGTTTGTTGATTAATGAAGGTATAATAAGAAAAATATAATAAAAATAAAATTTAAATTGTCTTTTTATTAGATTTGTAAAAGAAGAAGTAGTATTAATAAATATTTTTTTAATTTTTTTATATCCATTAATATGAGAGAAAATAGAGAACAAAATATAAGGTAAAAATTGTCTCATTTTAGGAATTAAATTTTTTACACAAATATAAATGTCATATCAAGTTGTTTTATCTTGTTATATAGATATTTAATTATAAAAATTTAAGTATGAAATAAAAAGTAATGCTGGAAATTTAATTATTAGTTAAATAGTCAATTTTAAGGCACTTAATTAAAAATATAATTTTCATAATTTTTTAATTTATGAATACAAAAAATAGAAAATAACTACAAAAGTAAAAGTTATAATATTTTTTTGTTGGATTAGTAAAAGAAGAATTAAGAAATAAGAATGGATATTTTTTTAAATATAGTTTTATTAAAAATATAATTTTATATTTTTTAATTTATAGATGTAAAAAAATATAAAATAATAACAAAAGTAAAAATTATATTATTTTTTTATTAAATTAGTATATATATATATATATATATATATATTACTTTTTTACATAGAAGAATATGAGAGGAGAGAGAGAACAAAATAAAACACCAAGATTGTTTTATTTTAATACTTAGATTTTTGACACCTATACAAATGTCATATTAAAAATTATATATTATATAATAAATGGATATCAAATTCTAAAAATTTAACAATGAAACAAAAAATAATATCAATAATTTAATAAAAAGTTAATTAACCAATTTTAAAGCACTCAATTAAAAATATAATTTTTAAAATTTTTTAATTTATAAATTTAAAAAATAGAAAAATAACAAAAGTAAAAACTATATTATTTTTCATTGCATTAGTAAAATGAGAAATAATAAAAATTAATATTTTTTATTTACTTTTTTACAAATAAAAAAATAAAAAAGGAGAGAGAACAAAAGAGAAGACCAATATTATTTCATTTAAATGGTTATATTTTTTACATGTATACAAATGTCATATCAAAAATTTTATATTGTATAATTGATAGATATTTAATTTTAAAAATTTAAGAGTAAAACAAAAAATAATAATAATAATTTAATAATTAGTTATTTAGATAATTTTAAGGCACTAAATTAAAATACAATTTTATTAGTTTTTAAATTTATAGACGTAAAAAATAAAAAAATAACAAAAGTAAAAATTATATAATTTTTCATTGCATTAGTAAAATGAAAAGTAATAAAATTAATATTTTTTATTTATTTATTTTTTT
>JAOTRH010000022.1:18990503-19046782 GCA_034768845.1 Heliamphora exappendiculata
AAAAAACATGGCGCTATGGAAAGTAAAGAGGCGGAGTTTCCAGTGTGTTGTGTGTGTGTGTGCCGGGGGTAGAGAAGCTGACCTTATGCCTTTTTGGGTTAAATTTCAGAATTTTTGTTTATTTTTATTTTTATGAATCTTTTTTATTTTTTCACTAAAAACTTTTACTTTTTTAAATTGCATCAATGAAATGAATAGAAAAATTAAAAAAATATTAGAAAATAATAAAAAAAGGTTAATTAAAGATAAAAATAAAAAAGTTATAAATAAAAAAAAAATTTATTGGGGTACAGAGGCAGCAAGGAGGGAAGGGAAGGGAAGGGAAGAGAAGGAGGAAGGAGGGGTAGGGGGACTCAAACCGCGAATTACCTGGGTGATGAGCCTTATGGGAATGCATAAAATTACTGAGCTGCTATGGCTCTTTTTTATTTATTTTAGTTACAAGTTAAAATTGTTACCAAACACTCACAACTTTTGTTACAAGTCACAATATATAAGTTACTAATTTTAACAATGCTAAACATTACTTTAGTCTTTATATCATTTTAAAAACTCACAATTTATTTTGAAGTATCATACATAAAATGTCATATAATATAATACTCAAATATGATGGCGGAGAGATGGTCATACAATTGTTATATAAGCTGTGTTTTAGAGGAGAAAAAGAGGGGAATAATGGTATCAAAATATGCTGTTCGCCTGCTTTTAGAAAGTGCACTGAGTGTAGGCAATGGGAGAGAATCAGAGGCTCAGCTAATAAAGACTCAACCCATGGAGCTAAGCTCACATGTTGTTGAGCTTGAAAGAGATCAAAATAACATGGACCACCCTGTAAAACAAACAGCGTTACAGGGAACAAATTCCCCAGGAAATTGTATAGTAACATATATTATTAATTGTGCGGGTCATCAATGTTAAGACGTCAAACAAAGGGCAAATTGTTGGGTAGCCCAGAATGCTACTTGGTGATTATACATGGTATTATTAATAAATAAAAATATTTGATATATACTAAGGCTTTATTTGTTTTATAGGAAAATATTTTTTGCATTATTTGGTGTTTGTTACAATAGAAATTAAAAGGTAATAAATTTTTTTTTTTAAATTAATAAAAAATAAGTTAATTTTTGTAGAAAATATTTTTTATCCTTGTCATCAGAGGTCAAGGGTCAAGGTTTGGGGGTCCAGGTCAAGGAGTCAAGGGCTTCGGCGACCCACGGTTTGGGGATTTGGGGATCTAGGGGTTGCTGGGTCTGGGGTTGCCAGGTTCCTTAGGTTCCTTAGGTTCTGGGAGTTCGGGGTCCCATGTGTTTGAGAGTTTGGGATCCCGGGGTCTCGTGGGTTCAGTGGTCTGGGTTCTCGGTAGTTTGTGTTCTCGGAATCCCAATGGTCCGGGATTTGGATAGTTCGGTAGTCCAGGGTCCTAAGGTCCTAGGGTCTAGGGTTTGGGATTCGAGGTACCGTGGGTTCGGGGTTTCAGAGTCCTAAGAATTCGAGGTTCTAGTGGTCTGAGGTCACGAAGATCTCTGAATCTCGGAGTCTCAGGGGTCCATGGTTCGGGGTGCGGGAGTGTAGGAGGCGTTCGAGGGTCCGTGGTCCGAGGGTCACTACCACCATCACCGCTATTATTTTCACTGTCACCATTTTACCAATTGTAACACTGCCGCATCCACTAACACCATTATTCTCCAAAGTCGTAAACAAACACATAAAAAATATTTTTTTAATAAAAATATTTTCCATCGAAACAAATAGAATCTAAATAAATCACTTTTGTCACCTACCTACACATAAATATGAGTTAATATGGTTCAGTCCGAATTTTTTTTTCGCTACGTCATTGAATAGAAGTACCATGTAAGCAATTCCAAATGATGTTTCAAGACCACCAAATAATTACACCAAACAAAAGGTGTTTTTAGAGAAAAATTATTCAGTGTGACAATACTACATCATTATATTCATGTGATGTATTTTATTAATACATGTACATTTTAAAAAATTAATTATACGGTAGCAATTATTGTATATGAATTTAACAAATTGTATTAAAATATTGATGTGATGTTCTCCGCCTATTAAACAATTTTTCCTGTTTTGAATTGCTATTTATGACCAGGAGGCAACACATTGTGCAAAAAGGGAAATTTCGCGTTCAAACGAATTAATTAATTAATTTGATTCTCATCCCACAAGCAAACTGTTCCTTGTGCACTTCATAATTGGTAATAGATTTATGTTTCATTAAAATATAGCTTTCTTTTGGTATTTTTTCAATTCTCATGCCAACGCATCTTAAGAATCAAGTTGGTCTTTCTTCTTACATGACCAAATAAGTATATAACTCATGCCGTGGGTGTATGGGCTACACCATGATGCGGTCAGCTATAAACCATCTATGGTTGGAAAGCTAATGCACAAAAAAGAATCAAACCACATGCACCTCATACTATACTGTGACATGGTTCGATACCACCGATTGTGTCTAAAAAAATTCTTACAAAAGTTTTATAATGGCCTTTCTCGTCTTCTCTAAAAAAATTTTAAAATTTTTTTTATCGAAATATTTTACTTTTTTTATTTCTCGTTAAGCAAAGAATTTAAAAAATATTATCATTTGGACTAATTGAGCCGGCTAAACGTCTTGGCCTCCATCAAAGTACCTCATTCAAAATCTACTATTGCAAAGAACTAAAAAGATACATGTCCAAAACAAAGACTGATGAAGAGATTACATATTATTGTGCCAAGAACTGTCATCTCAATATGCCAAGTACTATAATGTGCACCCACTATTTCAATTCGGGTGCATACCATATGCACTTTTCATTAAACCAAAATTTGTATACCAAAATCAATGTTGAAATACCAAAAAACAAATGTAGAAATAACTACATACAAATTTAAAAATTATCATAACCAGAAGTCAAAATTGTAATAACCAAAAGCCAAAGTCAAAACAACTAAAAGATGCCAATCATAACATATTAGAGTGCACACCATAGTCCATAGAGCCTAAAATAATCATAGTCAAGCCTAAAATTATCATAACCAAAACAAAAATAAAAATAAGCAAAAGGTGCACACCATATAATTTCTTGTTGGGAGACAATCTCATTCTTAAGATTGTTAGAAAAAATTCAACACCAAAAAATATATATACATGCTCGATGATTCAAAAAATACATCTTTATTAACTTTCAACAACTATAATAATATGAATTTACAGGAAAATAAAATAACAGAAATAACAGAAATAGAATTTGCAAATCGAGTCCTGCAAATGCAGTTTCTTTAAGAATAATTCACCGCCTACCGAGAGTGTTGTAGGTTTTTCACCGGCGTCACTCTCGCAGGATAAAACGGCTACACGATCGTTAGAACACTACCAAGGATCGGTTACAAACGTACTCCGTCTGTCTTTCTCTCTCTTACAGTTTGCTATATAATCTGAGTTGTATCTCTCATTTCTCACATCTACTGTCTTCCCTGTAACCTTTGCCCTGTCTGTTTTCTCTGTCTATCTTCTTCTGTGGGATGACAGCACATATAGGTCTTCCATCATTGATGAATTTTCAGGAGAATCAATAGCCATGAATGGTATTAATTTCTTGGATTCGATTGCTAATTGAATGGCCAATTCAATTACAATTGAATTCTGGAATTCAACGACCAATGAATTCACAAAAATTCCAACATTTCCTTCTCTATATTAGTGGCCAAAAGAAGAAAAACAAGACTACCAAATAGAACCTGCCAACACAAGCATGAAGCATGGGTATAGAGTATAGACACATTCAAAAGTTCCAATTACCCAAAAAGCAGAAACAAAATTGTGAACAGGACGCAGTGGCGGAAACAACTAATACTTTGAATAGTAAAACAGGAACTTTATGTAGCGTTTGGGAATTACATAAACATCCTCAGTAAACTACATGGAACAATTCTGACAGACTTCTTCATAATATGGATGCTAAATGGAAAGAATTTGTTTTGGGTAAAACAAGAGTTTCAGATGATTTACAACCCATTGACGATCTGCATTCTGAAAGATTGGAAGCCTGTCGATTTGGAATTCAACGTCACGGCCAATAGAACTGTTCCACATCAGCAGCATGAGCTTAGCCCAAATTCGGAGGAACGCACTGCACTAGCCTCTAGGCTAGAACACATCCCTGAATGGACAAGCAGAGACATGTCAAAACCAGATTAAGATATAAGGAATAGTTAACTGAATAGGGCCTTCTCTAAGTTAAAGACTGGGGATAACCCGTGCCTAAAGCACTCTTAATATTTTTTTTTTGAAATCACTCATGCATTTTAATAATTACTCATGATAAGAAAATGTCCTTAATCTCATAAGGTTTAATATTGCTAATTTTTATTTGTAAACTAATTTTATAGCATGATGATTCTTTCACACAATTATGTGAGCTCCCAACTTCTAGATTGTCAAACTCTGGGAACCCAATAACTCCCTGCAAACCTGATGAAACTGAAATTGGATTTCCTTGTATTATAGTAGCCATGTCAGAAGTAAGGCAATGAATGGAGTATAAATTACTAACATGCGCATATTACTTAATAGAATAGCATAAATGATCTGCACATATCAGGAGATTGATTCCCACCAACTCAACAAAGAGAACCAAACCACCTCAGCCACATATAAAGGTACAAATGTATTTCTCTGGGAGCTCTCAAATACCCTCCTACCTTTTATCTCACACTTCTCCACTCCCCTCCCCCCAAAAGAAAAAAAGAAAAAAAGAAAAAAGCAAAAGGTGGTAATTTTGAATGGTTGGCTGCAAAGCCCAGATGGCATGGTCGGAACAGGTTTCATGCCTATACCCCTCTTTTGGTTGTTATTGTTTTGTCTGGAGGGCTTCTAGTAACATCACTGAGCTTAGCTTGATGGAGTTCTGATCATTCATGTTACTGTACAGATGGCTTCATGTGATTAGTCAGTGCCACTCTATGAAGCACGAACACTCCGAAATAGGTACCATAGCAGTATCGGAAACGCGAGGGACATGCCGGGACACGTGTAGGACATGCCAGGTGGTGCGTCCTATTTTTTATTAATTTTTTTCAGTTGGACACGCAACAGACACACGTATCCATTTTCGGATACACTTGGACATGCCAAAACCCCTCAGTTGAATTAAAAACACCTCACACGTGCAAGAGCCTCAATGAGTCGGTGCAATTTTCACTTAACAATACTTCGAAATACATACTAAGCCTCTCGTCTTCACCTTGTGACCTCCATGGCCCTGCCAACAACGACTCGATCTCCGCTGACCTTCGCCCCTAGGTAAGCACTCTCTTCTTCCTCCCCCCTTTCTTCAATTGACCTTGATCTCCCACCGACCTTCAATCGACCTCGATCACCCATTTTTCTTCTTCCTTTTTTGCTTCTTTCGACGTTGACAAGAAGGTCAAAACAGCATCGATTTTATTGTCTCTTAAATCTCATCTCTTTCTGATTTTCTTTTCCTTTACCTTTTTTTCTTTACATCGTTCTGACTAATCAGTTGTAAAATCACATAGTCCCTTTTTTGCTGCCTTTTCTTTCCCTTTTTTTCTTTACCAGCATCATTTTTTTTCTCCTCTCATCCATTTTCTGTTTTTTCTCTTTTACCTTTTTTCTTTACCCTTTTTTTCATTAACATGGTTCTAGCAGATTGGTCATTCCTCTGCAAGATTTTTTTCTTGCTTTTGCATCGTCCTCAATTTTTGTTCATAAATATGAATAGCTGAATGCAATGCAATAACTGTCAATGGTTGAATGCATTGCTTAAATATTTTTTTTTCAATGCGATTACTGTGGATGCTTGTTTGTTGTTTGATGTTTGCTATTGATAGGAAAATGTGTCATCTTCTACTAGTGCTAGTAGCATTTCCAATATGTGTAATGTCGATGATGGTAAACCACTTCAGCAATATGTGAAAAAGAGGGAAAAATTGAAAAAGGAGGGAAAAATTCTTCTTTCTAATACAATTATTGTCATGGTTATGGAAGAACATATACAAAGGTGAAAGGTCATTTAATAAAAATCAAAAATATGAAAATAGCTGCATATCCAAAGTAACAAGGAAAGATTTTGCCGAATTTCAAAGAGCACAATAAAAAGTAGAAATAAATGCTTCTTTTATTAGAATAATGTATTGAATAATTTGGATGATTACTTATTTTGATAAATGTGATTTTCATATTTCATTCAAATGATGTTGTATTAGAATAACGAACGAGGTTGTTGGTAATTGTGGACGTTTTTGTTTATTATTTTTTTATAGGTTGTTTGTAGTTGTTCTATTTATAAATATGGAGTAAATATATAAATTAAAAAAATAAATATGTATTTTTTTGGTCGTATTTTTGCCATGTCCATGTCCTGCTTTGTTTGAAATTGTCGTCACCTGTGTCCGTGTCCGTATCCGTGCTTCAAAAGTTCCACTATTATACAAGCAACATTTTAAACCAAGGGCATGCAAATCATGAAGCATCAATAAGGGACAAATCTTTATGATGCTCAGTTGCCATTTGCCAAGATCAAACACTTGGGGTTTCACTACCCCAAGGGAAGGCCAATTATCTCTTGACCTTGTCCCATAAACTGAAGACTATGCCAATGACATTTGTAAGACGAAGCCAGATACTTCACTAGCCCCTAGTAAGAGGCTACATATACACACATCAAGTTGTGCATGCTTACGCACCAAATAAAATAATAAGCAATGCCCTTCCACAAAAGCAGATTTTTTTTTATGAAAAAAAAAAGAAGAAAGAAAGAAAAGAAAAGAGATGAATGTATGAAACCTAGCATCATTAACTATATAAATGTAAACACCAATTGCAGAATGGAAAGGAAAGCAATAAAGATGTTTGGGAACCAAGCAAAGAGTCTAGATGCAGTGAAGATGGTAACTGCGCTGTCAAGTGTCATAGGAGTGAGCCCAATCTATTATATTATGAAATAAAAAAGCATAATAAAGTTTATCCTGGTTTAAGTTTGGTAAAGGCCTAGCAGCTTAAATCACAAGGGGCTAGAACCTTAGGTCGGCATTTAGCCTTTTGAACTAGCGACTTCTCAACTTGTAAATGAAGATACTCAAATAGAAATGACATTCCAAAAGGTGAACTTCGTGAACACATCAACAGCGTAAAAGCTGATCTAGAAAGCATCACAAAATTGGACAAATCTTAAATACCTGAGTGTGGTTTAAAAAAAAAAAAAAGCAGCAGCAGCAGCATGCAAGCACATATTCCAAACAACAAAGGATCTGAATAAAAGACAACTATCAAGTGAAAGTTCACTCACACCCAATATTCTCTATGGAAGTTACAGCTCGCTATAGTTGCGCCAAACTGCACGAAATTCTTCACGGAACGTGTTCAAACGTGCTTTCAGATTAGGTGTTCTAAAGGTTGCATGGAGCAGAGTAGCTGAGAGAGAGAGAGAGAGAATTAGCTAGAAAATATGCAAAATGTCGATGAAACAAGCTTTGACAATAGTATCGAACAACAAAGAGTAGTATACCAAAAAGGCCAATGGCAAACACCCATAGGACAGTTAAGAGGCCATAAGAAACAAACCAAATGATGAAACTTGCTACAGAAAAAGGACAATACAAGGCTTAATCAGTCCATATTAAAACAAAATTTCTGCAATAAAATTGTATCCTCTAACTTCTAAAACGAAATTGGTCAAAAAATTTCCTTACCTGAAGAGAATATCAAGACAAACACCCAACGAGGCCGTCCACATATATAAATTGCTCTTTTAGCTGATGGGCGTCCTCGAATAACTGGCCTGAAAATTTTCAGACAGTTAGACAAGCAGTAGTGCCAAATGCTTGAATTTACAACAGGAGCAACACACTTACGTAAGAGGAGGCCTCATTTTTGCTGCTAAATGTGGAGAGAACTGCCTCACAGTTCTTGTTACTTTCTCACTAAAAGTACCTGCAAAGCTGTAGCACTAATCATTGGTAAAATGGTGAGAAAAACAGAAAGGATTTTATCAATGATGAATGAAGCATCATACACCTAGACTATTGCATAAAGACTAAGCAGAGGACCCATGGCATGCCTTCTTTTTCCACTTCACAATATGAGCCGAGTTTCCTTTTTATACAGCCAATACAAAAAAAGGTTTACAAAAAAAAAGCATAAGGAGAATTAATCACTGAAAAGAAAAGAATAATACAAATAAGTACATAAAAAAAAATTCAAGGAATAGCTATCAGTTTCTTGGCGAAAAGTTTGAGAGTGATAACTTCAAGTTCAAGACCCCTATTTCTGTCAGAGAAGCATGATTACAAGCAAGTTGAAAGTTGGTCACTTAATATCAATCCCTCTTCCTTGAATTACAGCTAAGAAGAGTCAAGCCACAAGCACTAGAAAAGACATTATTGTAAGAAAAGAGAGATTTGGTGAAGGGTTCTATATGTAGTACTTGTCACCCCCCAACTGAAATTAAAAGCAAATTCCATCAGGAGCAACTGATCATCCCAATTACCCTTCCACTCTAAAGTCCAAGCTCTCAACATATCCTCTAATGTCTGAATAGTTCTCTCCGATTGTCCATTAGTTTGTGGGTGATAAATGGAACTAAAATTTAACCAAGTGCCCATGCTTAACTGTAAAGCATCCCAAAACTTAAACATGAAACGAGAATCACAATTTGAGACAATCGATACAGGTGAACTGTGAAACCTGACAATGTCCCTCACATACAATTGTGCAAGACGATCCAAAGTATATGTCATCTTGATGGCAATGAAGCGCGTTGACTTAGTAAATCAATCAAGTATTTCCCAAACTGCGTCGTGCCTACTTCGTGTACGAGGCAAACCAGAGACAAACTCTATTGTGATATTCTCTCACTTCCACTCGGGTAAGGGTAAGGGTTGAAATTTTTCAATTGATCTTTGATGTTTTACCTTAACCTGTTGACAAGTAAGACATTGTACTACATACTCTGCAATGTGTCGTTTCATTCCATTCCATCAGAAATGCTCTCGAAGATCTCTTTATAACTTTGTTATTCCCAGACAAATACTATACCCAAAACTATGAGCCTCAGCTAGCATCTCATTTCCTAATCAAATATCTCCCAAACTGCCGTGTTTTGGGACCCAATTTTAGTGGTTTCTTAAAATTTTTATCTTGCATAATTAATTGAGACATTGTCGTTTTTAGTAAATATTTAATAGTTAGGGTATTTATTCATGGTTGGACTACTTAGCAATCAAATTGTTTATAATCCATTGATTGTTTCAGTGGGTTGTTTGTATCCAACCGATATTCTTTCCCGTCTGAGTCACAATTTTATTCAAATTTTAGCATATATAAAAACTTCACATATTTCGTAGTATTTTGTTTTGATCTTTAGGCTTTTGTGGCCTATTGGGCTAAGGCTCGTAGTTCACAGCCAATCATGCCTAAAAATTGGGACGTGACAGTACTTATTTAGGGATAAGTTCAATCTATTTTTTACTATCTCATGAGAACCTATTTTTAAAAGTTACTAGTTTTGTAGACAGTTTTATCCCTAACTAAAATGTAACAGCATATGTGTGTTTGCGTGTATATATAATATAAACAATTCCTATTTAATAACATTTCTTCCTTTTTGACTTTTCTTAATTGCAACATTTTCGTTATATGATTGTACATTTTCATTTAAAACATATATAGTACGTATAAAGGTACACGTTTTTTGTCATTGTACACTATTTCTCATCGTCAACAAATGAGAAATTTCTCAATTTATATCGTATTTATACATTTAATGCTTATTTCTCATTTTAAATGTTAATTGAGAAAGTTCACATTTTGAACATTTCTTATTTTATGAAATTTCTCATTTTGGATTTAATATTGTACATGGTACACAAATTTCTCATTTTCAAGCAATTTCTTATTTTTGTGAAAATGAAAAAAAAATCTCATTTTTTAAAATTTTCTATTCAACATAGATCATGTTTCATAGTTCACAACTAGTAGGTTCTAAATAAATAAATGTTATTCAAAATATATGTATATAACAAAAATTATGAAATTTTAAGATTTAAAACACAAAACTAATCATCAATGCTACATCCCCCTGAATGTGTTTATCATTCTCCCTCAATTACTCAAAACGATGACGTTAAAAAAGATACATATGTTTGTATATATATATAATATCTTAACAACATAAGGGTATATTTGTCAATATTTTTTTTAAAAATATGGCCCGATGAAATAGTCAAAAAGTGCATAGAACTTATCTCTAAACAAATCTTTAGGATAGGATTCCGCCATAATTATCTCCGAAGAAAATTTGAGTCATCAAAGGAGATGAAAATATAACAATATAATTCATATACATATCAAATGCTATTATTACCTATGAAGACAGTAGAAGGGTCAATTATGAACAATCAAGAATTGCTGCCAGCAACTAACTTAACCAAATCGTATTCATTTCTATAGGCTATAGCTTCCTAGAATGGTTTTTTATTTTTTTATTTTTAAATGACGCCCGAGAATGGGGTTGTTTTCAAATGATGACCCATAATGGTAATATAAAGTCCTTTGAGAAACTAACTAATGGAATAATGGATTCAAGCAATTGCAGCAAATATCTTCAAACAAATCCACAACTCAATGCACCAATGTAAATATGCAAGAACATGGCCTCATTCTTTCTTGTTGGAGTGACTAAAAAATGCAGGCACTCAGAGTGGATTCTGTTTAGTAAACTCTTCAACTAACCAATTGATGTGGTCACATCAATAACTATCTAGTATGAGGTGCATGGATGGAACATGAAAAGCTAGCAGACAGCAATAATTTGGGGGAAAAAATGTCAGTTAATCCATATTTTCCCAAAATCTCTTCATCCACTGCATAAAAAAAGTCAGCTTATAGCTTTACATCATCAATGAAACCACATTATATTTTTGTTGATCAAGTTAGACTATCCTAAATTGGCAATCACACCATAGTTCCAGCTTCAGGTGTTCTAGTCTTCAAAATAAGATATAACCACCTAGGTTGCAGTTATTACCAAGTTGGATACAGGAAATCCCTGCACTTGTGAGCTTTCATCTTCATTTCGGATGGTCTAGAGAGAGAGGGTTGGTATTCCTAAACAATACTTTGAAGAGTCTTTTGTACATATTCTAATATAGTATAATGACTACAATGATAGAATATTTCAGACACACATTTCATAATTAGTCAGGCTACCATCTCCAAAAACATTCCACCATTGCAGAAAATGAGGACAAATGTTCTCATCGTCGAATTGTTAGTTGGGGTAATTTCGTAAAAACCATCATTCTTAAGAAGGTGGAAAACAGCTCAATTTGATCCCCAGGGACGCATCAGGCTTGAAGGCGCCAACAGTGGTTTATGTAAAAGCGCAAAAGTTCCTCTTAAGAAATAATCTCGATGTCCTTAACCGGTCTAGAACCTCCTCCTCTCCTCCCAACAGGAGGCTATCTTCTAGGGCATTCCCAGAGCCTTCTTCAGTAAACCAAATAACATTTGCAACACGTTGCAACGTTCTTTAAAACAAAATTTTAAAAAGACAAACCAACTAAGCGAGTTAAAATCAGTTCTTATTAGATAGCACTGAATCAAGAGGCCCTCTCTATGAATGACAACTTCGCTGGCAGCTGTAAAAAAGGTACGCGACAAAGGCCATGATAAACCAAAAATAGCGGTTGAGGACGGCAGAGAGGCTCAGAGCAAAGGCACTTAAGATGGCTATAGAAATAATGATGGAACTAGTATAAATCATGATAGTGGAAACCTGAGTGCGTATTAACCTATTAAGCATACCTATCATTTAGAAAAGCAATGCTAAGCGTTGTCAATGCAGCAGCAACAATAGCAAATGGCCTTCTCAGAAATCCTAATCCTGCAAATACAAATACAAAAAAAAAAAAGTAGAACCGCAGATATGAGAATCAAAACTCAACATTCATCGATTAGCTTACCAAGAATGAATACAATCATGAGGAAGTAATTCGTCCGATAGCTGCCAAAAAAGAAAAATACAACATAAAATCTAAAGAAAACAAGTATAGCCACTTTAATGATTATTAACTTGCCGAAGAAAATGGAAGTTTAAGGAACGAATACTTTAAAGCATTGTCTATTCTGTAGTAAAACACCTCCGACAAAAAAAAATTAAACAAAACTCAATTCGATCGATTTCCATACTGCACAGAAGGCCCTGCGTGAGTTAATTTTGTTTCTACCACCAAAACAACGGCCGAACAGAGTTTTGTGCTCTCTAATTACTCAATTTTTTTCTCAGCAACCAAACAGTACCTACAATTCGACCGGTATAGCCAATCCCGTTCAACAAAAAAGGAAATTGCATGCATAGAAAGGGGGGTGGTCGTACTAGTAGAGATTGCACTTGAGGCGACTGTTCCATTTGGAGTATGATCGGGGGAAAGTGAACATCGAAAAGAATTCGGAGAGAGGGCGAGGGGGGGAGGACCAATCCACTTCTCGGAGGGCTTCGATCAGATCTTCTGCGGTCACGTTGCTCCAATCCATTTCGATCCAAGGGAGATGAAAACGAAGGCACACTCAAGGGAAAGGAAATGAGGATCCGAGAGAGTGAGAGAGAGAGAGAATTGTGAAAGTGCTTTTGATTGTACGGTAATGGTTCGGAATGTAATGAAACGTAGAGAGAGAGAGAGAGAGAGAGAGGGAGTATGTAGAGATACAATCATTATTAGTGTTTTTTATTATAACTTTTTAAAAATAAATTAATAGTAAATAGTTAATAAGGTCTTAGAACAATTTATATGAAAGAAAAATAGTATTTAAATCTACACTTAATTAACGAACTTATGCGGACTCACTTCCTACTCTAAACTCTCAAAACTCACTTTATTTTATGAGTTTTGAGTGAGTTTATAAAAATAATTTAAATTATTTATTTTTTAAAATTTGCATAATAAATTATTTGTGTAAAAAAATTTAAATTTGATCGAATATTAATAGATATATGAACAAATAATATTTTATTATACAAAATAGACGATATTCGTTTAAATGAGTTGATAAGTATACTATGTCTATTTTGTGCAATAAAATGTCATTTATTTATATATTTATCAATGTTTGATTAAATTATTTTTTTGTACAAATAATTTATTATGCAGGCTCTACAAGATGAACGATTTGGATCATTATTATAAATTCATCCAAAACTCATAAAATACAATATTGACAGTAGTGAACTTTGTTATAATTGAAATTACTTATTTGCCTTTTTAATAATGAAAAATTATTAGTTATTCAACTATACTGCATAAGTAGATATGTAAAGTAACCCTATAAAATAAGTCTAAATAATATTACTCATATTCAAATTTAATTATTTATCAAATAATTTAGCAATATTTGCAAATATTTAGTCTAACTTATACAAAAAAGTCAAATTAGGAGAATATAATAAAAGTTACTTTTCTTTCTAACACCTTAAGTTTTGAAACAATTAGTACCTTAGCATTCACTTATTCTTTTTCAGTAAATATATTTACAATTCGGTTTAGTTGGATTTTAACCATTTTAAACGATTCTAATTTTAAGAATCAAAATTAAACTGTAAGTACTTTAAATTGGACCAATCTAGGCCAATAATTTTAAAAAAAAAACGACATAGTTCCGATTGGAACTGCTATTTTAAAACTAGATATTTTGCTTATTTTTCTATTAATTTTTTACTTTAATTTTTTGAATTATATTATTAGTAACATTTTATTTCATCCCTTGTTTTATGATTAAAAAAATATTATTATATGTATAAATTATGTATTATATTATAATTTTTGTAAATTTATTACATTTTTTCGTCAACTATTAAGGGTATATGAATCATATGATATTACTATCTGTTAAAAAAAATTTTAAACACTCCTATTGTCCTAATTAAGGTTGTTTAACGTTACTAAAATTGGTAACTTTAATTTATAAAAAAAATTATAAATATTTAATAAATGTGTTAATTTATAATTAAAATTAAAAAAATAATTATAATTTATAATAAAAATTATATGTATTTAAAGAAAATTATAATATAATACTAAAATTAGTAATAAAAAATTAAAGTTACTTGCAAACAATTATTAAATATACATTAGTGTAATTGAGGAAATGAGAGTAATTATTTCGTATTTCTAGAGATGTGGTAAGTTCATATAGTACTTTTAGGGCTTTTGATAATCCGGATTGAATTGGATTGTATTTGTAGTGAGATGAGATTGGTAATGAGGTGAGATTAGTAATGAAGTGCGATTAATTTTTTTGTATTTGAATTGATTGAGATTAAATAACGGATTAAATAATGATTTACTATTGTATTAAGTTAATTTATTTTAAAATTAACTTAAATAAATTAATAAGTTAAATTTTATGTTATTTATTTTAATATTTTTAAAAAAATTTAAATTCACTATTTAATTCAATTCTTTCTAATTTCACACATTCTCTCTCACTAATTATCTCCCATCTGACGGATTAATAGTTCGTCCAAACTATTAATTCAGAAGCTTAACAAACACGGTATTGAATTATACTGCGGACTAATAGTCCATGCGAACTATTAGTACACCAAAACAAACATGACATTATTTATTATTATAGTGATAAATTTTACAATAAAAATATAATAATTTACATTTATTGAATAAAAATATAATAATTTACATTTATTGAATAAACAAGTAGCAACAAATTTTAGTCTCACTTTGTATAAATTGCTAATTTATTTACCAAATATACTTTCTTTCATAATTATTTTCTAAAAAATGGAGAGAGAGAACCGGAGAAGCTACCGCCGACCGAGGTAAGACGGAGGAAGAAAAGGTAACTCTGGTTTTTCCGGCGGTATAAAAACTGAAAAGAAGTATTTGAGCCCGTGTTCGAACCCGGGACCTCACGCGTGTGAGACTAGCGTGATAATAGGCCACACCTCCTAGACGACGCGTACATAGTGATTTTAAAATATATTTGACCTAATACTGCTAACTCTGAAAAACATCGCTCACCACATTCAATCAAACAAGTTGAATGATTATGGATTTTTATATATAATTCTCAAATTATTTATTTATTCTCTTTTATTCAAGGTTTTCATTTTATTTATTTAATTTTGTTATTTTAAAATATCAAATCCTTTCAATTTTTAAATAAATAATTTTATCATTAATATTTTTAAAGAATTTTTATCATTTAATTAAATTGCATTAAAGATCTACAAAGTATGAGTTTTGTTAAATAGTTCTCGTACCCTTAATTTCGTATACCTTTATGGTTGGTTTATTGGAATGGCTGTGAAATAAAATGAGAATTTTGGCCCAAAAAAATAATATATCTGATTAGTTTAAAAAAATATAATATGAAATTTTAAAATAACCACCATTCTTCCATTAAGAATAAGAATTTCAATGCAAGTCCTAAAAATTTGTCATTCGGTTCTTATACAAAAGGGTGTTTGAAATTGTTAAAATTAATAGTTTATAAATTATAATTTGTGGCAAAAGTTATAAGTGCTTGATAAAAATTATAGTTTGTAACTGAAATAAAAGAAAAAAATAGTTAAAATTTATAGTAAAAGCTATTGATGTTTCGAAAAGATTGTAACTTATAAATTGTAATTTGTGGCAGAAGTTGTGAGTGTTTGGTAAAGAAAATAGCTTGTAAATAAAATAAAATAAAAAGTAATTAAAACTTGTAATAGAAGTTGTAGGTATTTGAAAAAAGATTATAACTTATAGTTAAAATTAATAATAGAAAATTAAAAGTTAAGCCAACAAAATTAGCCAAATAGCCCCCAAAATTATTTTATTGAATCAAACACTGTCTTAATTCAACGATTTAGAAAAAAAAAAAAAAAAAAAGAAGTAATAGTTGGGCCAACGTAATTTCATCAATAAAATATGATTTGTTACCCAAATTAGACGTTTTTTTGGTGCTAACCAAATATATCCATCTATTTCACAAGTAACAAAGACAACATATATTATCACCGGGATTTAAGAAAAATCATCCAGATCCAATAAGTCGATCAAATCAAATTAAATTAATTAATTTAATTATAATTAAATACAAATTAATTTTCAAACTTTAAGAAAAGGAAAGAAATTAATTTCTAATCCAAAAGTGGTTTAACAAATATTAAACTGAAATAAACTAAAATCGACCGATTTATATAAATACATAGTATTGACTGTTGAGTGTCAAAATTTTAAAAAATCTAGACAATTTGAAACTTTAATTGTTGTTTCGATTAATTATTATGATTTTGAGTTGTTGTGAACTACTATAAAGGCTGATGCTATAAAGGCTGATGCTTATGTTGTTCAGAAAAGTTTAAAATAATTATAAATAAATTTAAGAGAGACAAATTTTACGTGATACGGTAATTTGCTTACGTCTACAGACAACAAATTTTAATATATGAAAAAATAATTACAAATCACTTGAGACTCTCTCTCACAAACTCTCTCTCTCTCTCAACAACTTGAATACAAAATAATTTAAAATCTATATTCATATTTATAGGAAAAAAAAAGATCTAATATAATCATACTTGTACTAATCGAATTCAAAACTAATTAAATAACTATAAATTCGCATTCTTCAGAACTCCTCAAATTTAGTAACCATGATAAACTAGAAGTTTATACTAACTCAAATTAAATTTAAACCAAAATTCTCAATAACTTAAACATTAGATGGGTTGCATACTTGGGTACAATTAATAACTCAATTAAGTATTTTTTAGTAATTAATTAATTCAACTATAAAAGATTCAAACTGATTAAATCGCACAGAGCCAAATCATTTATATTAAGATAGTTTGGTTCAATTTAATAGTAATTTCGGTATATTTTGAAATACAAAAAAGTCAAAACCAAAATTATCAATTGGGTGATGAATTTCTCGAAAGACCGACCAAGCCGAATCATTTACGTCCCTATCCACAACAATCTAAATGGTTCACAACTTCTTACTCTATAATTAAAACTAAATGCTAATTGATAAATATATATCTGCTCATTTTTCTGTCAGTTCTTAACATAACTAATCATAAAAAAATTACCAAATAGTTTAACGTATCTCACTTTTTGTTTTATTTTACAAAAATCGAAATTCCCACAGAGTCACTAATGGTTCTCAAAATGCCTAAATTACTTTTTTTCAATGACTTTTTTGTCTTTTTATTAATAAAAGTTTGAAAAACAAGAAGAAAGGCATAGTGGAACGAAAAATTAATTAGGTTTTTTCATAATTGGGGAAAAGCGCTGCAAATATATATATATATATTAATTTTAAGTTCATAAAATAATAATTACAAAATTATTTATTTATTTACTTATTTGTTTAGTATGTTTTAGGTTACTTGTTTGTGTTTAAACACTTCAAAAAATACCCAACTTTTTTTTACCTTTAAAATGAAGACAAGTCTTGCAATTACGCTCATGAATTTTAACTTAATTCTTAACTATTAAATATTATGTACACAAAAAGTGCTTAATTATAAGGCCCAATTTAAAAAAGAATTAATTAGTCTAGGGTCTTATTTTGATAACTTATTTAAAGATAGGTTATATACAACGAACTCTTATTCCACGAGATCTTTTTAATATTATCTGGAACCTTTTTACGCTCAAAATGTTTTTCATGAATTTTTCACTCTTTCAAAATTTTGCACCTTAGAAATGGGATGTTAATATTCCGATTTTATAAATGAAAAATTAAATAATTTGGGTAGTCATTATTAGGTAAGCTTTGCTGATTCATTTTAATTTAGAATAAAAAAATTTTATTGACCATTGATTAGCAGCTTATTATGAAATGTTACGTTATCAATTTAAGGGTCATTTATTGAGAATAAATAGAATCATTAACAACTTCACGATACCAGCCATGTTAAGGGTCAATGTTAAAGCTATCCTATGTTTCATGTACATATTATCTAGCCGATCTTCATGACTAGTACCAATAAGCATGACTCATCTCTCAGTTATGGAACGATATGCATACAATTCGGTTTCTGTTCTAATATCTGCTTCTCAACTGTCTCGATAATGACTGTTCAAGACTCATTCATTATATAGATCGTTAGTGTTCTTGTTTGCATGGTGATAAATGTTTATTTATGGGTGAAGAGTAAAAGTATAACCACAAAATTTAAATAGAATTAAATTTTTTTGTCATCTGGTCTTTGTTAAAATGCTTTTTTTTATATTATGCGAATGGCAATGCGGACAACTTATTGCATACAAAATGTGAATATTTCTTTTTACATACGAGAGAGTTTATTTTACAAAAATGTGAATTTTTTTTTTTGCATACGAATTACATGGTTGTTAAAATGCCATTTTTTTATGTTATGAGAATGGCGATGCGGACAACTTGTAAGAATATAATAATAATTTTTAAAACACATTGTATGAAAATATAAATATGTTAACTTGATAAGACAATCTGTTTACTCTATGATCATACGATAACATGGTATACTGAGTATACGTCAATAATATATATTCTCATATTATCATATGCTATATATATATATATATATGATTTTACAGTCGAAACCCTATGTTTACTATTGTACGCCGAAGTTAGAATTTTCAAACTATACGACTTTGCAATGTGAAAGAAGTAATGTTTATGGAATCAAAACTTGTGTAGAGTTCATGTTATCACTGAACCAAAATGGAAAGAAGCAATGTTGATGGAGAGTTTCAAAAAAACACGTAGTAGTATATGGAAATACTTACTCTTAATCTTCATTTCCTCCATGAACGCTTGACGCCTCTGAAGATTTCGTGATTTTTGTCTAAACGAGATTTTGGTCTGTAATTTTTACATCATTGAATATATAAAAGTTGAATGAAGGCTCCGAAGACATATGAAAACAACAATTTTTACATTCCCTCTCTTATATGAAAACTATAATTTTTACACGGAAGATTTCAATTGGGAAGTCAAAGTTCTACTTTGTTTTAGAAAATATACATTGTGAGTTTGTATACAACTTTCGAGAGAATAATGCAATGAATAAATGGGAATATTTTGGGCACGACAGAAAAAATAAGGACTTAGCTAATTAGTTATTTACTAAATGATCCGTAACCTCAAATAAGTACCATGAATGAAATTAAAAATTAAATCTCCTTTTACAAAATTTCGTCCCTTGGCTTCTTCTTCTTCTTCTTCTTCTTTTTTTTTTTACCATGTCACATTCAAATATATATTTTTAACATGTCATAAATTTTTATACAAATAAATATAGTGTACCTAATATATTTTAACTATCCTATCAAATTAAAAAAAGTATATTTATATACTTCTGTTTCGCTTAATTTAAATAAAGTGGTGCATATTTATACATACAAATTAAGCTTTTTTAATACATTTAAAAATAGTCAAAATCAACTCCACAACACTATGTTGTCGTCCACGTCCACCTCTCAATTCTTAAGTTATGTTTAATTGATCGAATTGATAATGAGAAAATATATAATCTCACTTAATAAGTAATTTTATAGAATTAGTAATAAATATATTATTAATACCATATTCTCTTAGATATTGTATATTTCACATTTTGTAGGTTAGTTATCTAATAAATGCATAATTCTCTCACTATTTATTAAATTCAAACCAAAAAAATATAATTTTATAAAATATATAATCTAATCAAACATGCAAAGTACATTTTGCACGTGCACTAGTTATTTCTTTGCCTATGTTAGGCTTAGTACTTCTTTTCTAAAACTTTTTGCTTAATTTTTTTTTTAAAAACCCACTTGTTTGATCTGTTACTATAATCAATTAGAATTTTTCATCCTATTTAAAACCCTTTTCTCCTCATCTTGGCTGAAATTCATGGAGAGAGAAGAGAGAGAAGATGAGAGTTCGAAGAAATAGAAAGAAAAATGAAAGAGATCCATCAAGCTTCAAGGTGTTTCTTAAAGATTCATCATCTCTGATGATCCATCTTCACCACCTTTCCTTTCAGAAATAAGGTAGATATATCTCTAAAAATTTATCTCCTATCTATTTGATTTCTAGAAAAATATTATTCACTTTCTTTCTTTCCTATTTTATTTTTATTTCAGAAACAATTGGTCCCTACTTTTATTTCTAGCTCTTTTTTAGAACTTCTTTTTTTCATCTTTTTATTTTTGATTTCTATTTTAAACTTACATTAAGGCTCTATTCGTTTCAACGTAAAATATTTTATTTATTTTTTACTATTCGTTTAACAAAAAATAAGTAAAATAATTTTTTTAAGTAAAATATTTTACGTCATAAGATGAAAATATTTTTCTTTTAATAAATTAGTAAGTTGTTTTCCATTTTTAAAAGACTTGTGTCGAATTTGATTCTTCTCAAATTTATAAATTTTTTTGTTGATTTCTAAAACGAAGATATATAAGCTAACGACGATTGGAACTACTGTTTGAAATAATTTTTTTAAAGCTTTTTCATATGCATTTTTTTCGTCTTAATGGTTTTTTTACATTAGTTTAAACAATTATATATTTTAGATTTCACTCGTTATGAAAAATAAAAAATGTAAAAAAATGACTAGATTTAAAAAAAAGTTAATATAAGACAAAAAAGCCTTTAAAAGGTTTTTTAAGGCTTTTTTTTTATTTTTAGTAAACTTTTTTTGTATTAGTTCAAATAATGATACTTTTTAAATTTCTCTAATAATTACGAGAAACCAGAAAAGTAAAAATAATGACTAATTTTTACAAAAAAAAAACTCATATAAGACGAAAAAAGCCTTAAAAAGGTTTAGTAAACTTTTTTTTTTGCATTAGTTCAAATAATAATACTTTTTAAACGTATCTCATTACGAGAAATAAAAAAAGTAAAAATAAATGTCTAATTTAAAAAAAATTCATATAAGACGAAAAAAGTCTTAAATAAGCCTTTTAAGTTTTTTTTTTCATTTTAGTGAACATTTTTAGGTTATTTCAAACAATGATACTTTTTAAATTTCTCATTGCAACTCTAGATAAAACAGCATATACTTTTAGATTTATTTTATAATGATAAATCAAAAATATAAAAAATCTAGATAAAAAATAAAAAATAAAAAATAAAAAAAATTCATGAAAAAAATTAAATGAAAAGTTATCTCAAACAGTAACGAAGCTCCAAGAAGTATAAAACCAGATCTAACTATTTTTTGTAACTTTATTGTGAAAAATATATTATTTCAATCTAACTATAAATAACTTTATTTTGAAAATATTTTTCATGTATCAAAAGAACAATAGAAAATAAAACAGTCAAATAGTTTCTCCAAAAAAAATATTTTTCGTTAAAACGAACGGTGCCTAAAATGTTCTAAACTTGCATGCATAGCTTAATAGCTCGGAAATGTGATTAACTATTCAACGGCTATGCTCTTATCTCTATTTAGATTCTATTTTTTATTCAAACATTGTGTGCTTTTTAAAATAGTTAAAATTTTATTTTGTATCGATTTTTGAACTAAAACTACTTTTATATATATATAGTTGATTCGTAATTTTGCAATGCGTTTAGATGTCTAACACTCGTATTTTTATGCATATTCAAATCGGGTTTTTAACACTTTTATCCCCTTAACTAGTTAAAATTTGTTTATTTCGTCCCTTATCTATTAATTGATTCTATTTAATCCCTAAATAAATCAATTTGAATCTATTAAGCCAATTATTAACGGAGGTTAGATGGATGGATAAAAAAAAGGAATATAAGAGACATTTTAGCTAAACCCAAAATAAAAACAAACAGTTGTTGGGTTTGGGTTTCTCTCTCTAAGCTTTTTATTTTTTCTCTTCATCCGTCACACTTCATCTCTCTCTCTCTCTCTCTCTCTCTCTCTCTCTATATATATATATATATTCTGTATAAATATAGAGCATAACAAAATTTGGAATAACACTTCCAATAAGTATTAAAAATTTATATTTTTGTAACGAAGTCTATATAATGTTTCAAGCTAACTTGAGTTTTCTTTCTTATATTACGCCATTACTCATAATATATGAACTAAAACACATAGAAATGACATGAGCTGATAAATTACTCATAGCTAATTTTTTTTTTTCACATAACAGATGCTTTCTATATAGTGCAAAAGCTTAAAACACTCTTCTAACTTTACTGACACTATGCAATATAAGTTCTGTATAAAAACAGAGAATAACATTCCATCACTTATATAAACAGAGCATAACATTCTATCACTAAAAAACAGAGCATAACATTCCAAAACAACAAAAGTAAATGTGATCTGATTAGTGAAGTTGAAGTTCACAATGATGGTAAAAGTTGCCTGCTAGATCTCACAAGAGGGGGTCTCACTGCTAAATTAGGCATGACATGAGGAAGCCTAGCCGTTGGAGCAGGCCTAACAGGAGGAGGCCTAAATGCTTGATTGTAGAATAATGGTGGAGTACTGGAAGATGAATTGCTAAAAGCTTGATTGGATGCAACAAGGAGACTTAATGACTGAGTACTGGATGAGCCATTTGTCTTGCTTTTTGGGGCTGTGAATCCAATCTTACAAGTTCTTATATTGTGCCCTTCCTCTCCACAGCTCCTGCAATTGAGATGCTTTAAATATCTCCTCAACTTATGTTGATTTTTTGAGGTAGGCTTATCTGATTCTTTTCTCCTTGCCCTCTTTGGCCTTCCAGATTTCTTATAATATAGTGGTGGTTTCACTGGAGGTTTGTCTACTGTTTCCCACATATCAACACAATTCATTGGGTGTATAATATGCTTATATGCTTTTGCAAAAGTTTCCTTCGAGTAATAGTTGTGAATATAATTCTCTGGCTCTTCCATTGATGCCCAAATAACTGCATCTGCATGTTCACATGGAATGCCGGTGAGATCCCATCTTCTGCAAGAGCAATTCTTTTGATGTAGGTTAACAATAAACTGATCACCATGCATCCCCCTTACTTCAAACTTTGCATTTCCAGCTAATGCATGGATAAATGCAAAAGATAGTACCTTATTCTTTTCAATCATTTTGTGTATCTTTGGTCCTACTTCATCATTCCACTTCATAAATTCTCTTCTCTTGCACAATCTATCCATCAGGTGTTTTCTAATCTCTTCCATCATAGTTATGATTGGCTTATCTCTATCATGCAGAATTGCTGCATTAAAAGACTCACAAAGATTGTTTAGTAGAATGTCACATTTTGAGCTTTCATTGAAGTGTGACCTAGACCAATGACAATGGTTTTTGTTTGCCAACCATTGGAAAGCCATCTTATCATCCTTTTTCAGCTCTTCCATTTCCCAATTGAACTTGCCAATATAACTTGACCTTGCTAGATTCCATAATCTGTGTTTCAGAGCATTACCTGTAAACCCAGCTAATTTGAAGTTATTGTGCATGTGTCTTACACAATGCCTGTGTTCAACACAAGGCAGTAAGTTCAAGATTGCCCTCTCCAATCCCTAGTTCAATTGACAAATAAGTTGCACGTCAACATAAATATGCATCAAAAGAAAAATTAAATAAAAAAATGCATTACCTTTTGCTTATCTGATATAATGGTCCAGTTAGGCTCATTTGACACTCCAATGTCATTCATTAGATGCTCCAAGAACCAAGTCCAGCTGTTGATGTTTTCTATCTCAACAATTGCATAAGCCATAGGAAAAATCTGATTATTATCATCTAGTGCCACTGCTGTAAGCAATTGCCCACCATGCGGCCCTTTCAAGTGACATCCATCCACACCACTAAGTGGCCTACACCCTTCTTTAAATCTAAATTTTAGTGCTGCCCAACACATATGCATTTTCTAAAAAGTATTAGATGGCATTCCATCTAAATCAGGCTTCAAATGCAAGTACACTGATGCGCTTGGGTTAGTCCCTGCAATCTCATTGCAATAGTCCCATAATCTAGAATATTGATTTGCATAACTTCCTTCTATTTTTTTGGAAGCCTTTCTTTTTGCCCTATAAACCCGACTTACAGACACGTTAACATTAAAATCAACTCTAACCTTCTCAATAATTGAAGTTACAGGCCATGATGGATTCATTTTAAGGTCTTTAAGGTATATCATGACTAACCAACTAGAGTTAACCAATCTGCTGGCCCAAATCCTTCCACAATTGTTGGTAGGAAAGTAAGTTTTAACTTGCCAAGTTTTTTTATTACTGGTCTTGCTTGATGCAAAAATTATCCATTTATACCCTTTTCGACACTCTGCTCTAACTCTTGTAGTCTCATTTTTCTTAAATCTCACATCTTTTCCATGAAGAATGGCATGTTGTCTCATGGCCCTAACAAATTGGGCCTTGTTTCTAAATAGCATTCCTAATTCAAAAATAAGGTCTTGTTTCCCAGTAATTGGTCTAAAAATTTTAAATTTAGACTTGACAGAATACTCAGAATCAGAATTCTTTTCAAGATTCGTAAATCCATCATCCGAATTCCAACCCTCACTCTCAGAATCACACATATTTTTTACTCTGTCATGTGAAATCCCATTTTGTGTGTGTCTTGATTGACGAGACCACTCTATGTCATTGTCCACATTTGCTTCAAACAACACATCATCATCCTCACTTGAGTTATAGTTATTATCCATAAATTCTTCATAATTTCCATATGAATCTATGCTATTACATGACATATGTGTGCTATCTTCAACATTCATCTCTACATTGTCCATAAATGAATAATTGTTCGTGGAATGAAAATTTACCTTCGCAGTCTCTGGATTTGAATATACATATGTGATATGTAAAAAACTTCCACAATCTCATTCCCACTCATCAACATTTACATCATTAAAGCATTCATCCATATTCTTGAGATTTATAGTATTAGAACCTGCAACAAACTCCATATACCAAGAATTTACAGTATTAGAATTTACAGTATAATCACCAACTTCACATTCTAAGAAAAAAAAACTAAAAAGAAAGTAAAAGAAAAACTGATGTGAAGCTTCAATATCACCAACTACACATTCTGGAATAGCACGTGTATCAAAAACAAAAGCTGATTTGAAGATCCATTAATAGTTTTGTTTTAAAAAAATCTAAAAATGCACTTACACTTGGAGATCATATCATTTCCATTTCTAACATAATTTTCGTATTCTTCTTCTCAGTTTTCTGCCCTTAAAGACAGTGTATGAAGATTACTTCCATGGCGGGAATGTTTCCCTCCTTTTTTAGTTTGGTTACATTGTCTATTATACTCTTTATTAATAAGATTAATACCTATTATACCCCTTTTTTCCATCCATCCATCTAACCTCCCTTAATAATTGGCTTAATAAATTCAAATTGATTTGTTTATGGACTAAATAGATTCAATTAATAGATAAGGGACGAAATAAACAAATTTTAAATAGTTAAAGAGATAATAGTGTTAAAAACCCAACACATCTGGTCTTGTTATGCTCGGCACATTCATTTTAAAACATCATCATTTTTAGTACTCTAACTCTTTTTTGAGTGATTCTACATAAAAAGACTAGATTTATGTTTTTTCTTTAAAAACTCCATTAGTCTTGCTCATAAATAGAACGTATGACTTGAGATAATATTTTATTAAAAAGTGTTAAATTTGGACGATTAAGGGCATTTTTGTTATTTCTTTGTAATTTGGTATTATTTTTGTGCATAATTTGATTTTAGGGTAATTTTGGCTACAGTCCTAATTTATATAGTTATAAGAAAATTAGACCCATCCAATAAATTTTAATAAATCTAGTCCTATTCTAATATATTATTCCCAAAATACCTCTAACATTGTTCGAACACAATTTTTTTTAGTCATGCCGCCACTGTTTCTTTTTTGACGCCGACCACTCCTCCGACGCCGGCACTGACTTCGACAACTCTTTCTCCGGTGATCTCCTTTTCCTCCGGCGTTGTTATCTTCCTTCTTTTCCGACGAAATTTATCAGTTTAACATTCTAAAAATTTATCAATTTAACATTTTGAAAATTTATCAATTTTTTTGGCAAGATTTATCAGTTTAACTGAAAAATTTATCACTTTAATAGATTTTTTCATAGTATTTCTCAGTTTAACTGAGAAATTTATTACTTTAACAGAAATTTATTAGTTTAACTTTTGATAAATTTATCAGTTTAACAAAATTTCTCATAGCATTTCTCAGTTTAACTGAGAAATTTATTACTTTAACAAAAATTTATCAGTTTAATTTTTGATAAATTTATCACTTTACCAGATTGCCGGTAGCGGCAGCGAGATTTGAAGTTGGAGGTCCAAATTTGGTGGTCGGCGGTGGCAATGAGGAGGAGGAGCGATGATGGAGGCGACGATGAGAAGAAAGATGAAGCGCAATGGTGGTGCGGTGATATCTAAAACAGATCTGATGAGGGGAGGAGCGACGACGGCATCCATTGAAGCAAATCGAAAGAGAAGCGCCGA
Organism: Heliamphora exappendiculata; assembly: GCA_034768845.1. Taxonomy (NCBI): domain Eukaryota; kingdom Viridiplantae; phylum Streptophyta; class Magnoliopsida; order Ericales; family Sarraceniaceae; genus Heliamphora; species Heliamphora exappendiculata. The sequence continues at coordinate 19,016,998 of JAOTRH010000022.1, forward strand.
CGGTGTTAGTGGTTCATATTTGGACTGAGGAGAATGAGGGGCAGCGGTTAAGAGGAGGAGAATGAGGAGCGGCTGTTAGGAGGCATAGCGGAGGAGGGGTAGCGACTAAGAGGACGAGGAGAAGGCAGCTGGGAACTACGATACCTCGTCTGTGCACGAACAGATCGATCGGTGGTGGCATCAACAATGGTGGTCGGTGGCATCGACGGCAAAAAAGAGGAAGAGGAGGAGGAACGCTAGCGAGGTCAAGGAGTAAGAAGCGACAGCTAGGGTTTGTTGCAAACAATGGAGGAATGAAGGGTTTTAGGAGAGGACGTGCGAAGAGGGGCATATTTGTCCTATTATAAACAAAATTTAAAAAAATGAGACTAGAGCTTAAAAAAATTAGTAATAGGACTAATTTTTTTATCACTATGAAAAATATGACTAATTACTAATTAATTCTTAATTTGTACCCTAACACCATATGGTATGTCATGTAGAATATTGAAATTTTATAAGATATGTAACCCACCTGATCATGATCTTCTTTGAGATGGCAAAGCTCTGAAAACCAATTTTTTAGACAAAAACAAACTGTTTTGGTCACCATGTTCATGCCTATATTTGATACTTGATCAACATGCCATGTTATATTCTCATGCTTACATCGTTAGGTCTTCGTTGTATTCATGTTTAAATTATATCCATGATGCATGCTTAGTTTTACATCCATGATAATGCTATATCATGACATTAAGTTATGTTATTATATTGAGCTATTAGTAATTTATTTCCTCTGATGAATGGACACTTTCTTAATTGTCACTTGTTGGTTCTGTGTCATGCTATGCTATCTTATTTAATGCTAATCATTGTGTTGGTATATGGTAAATGATCTTCTAGCAATGCTAGAAATTAACGTGGTTAATGAAATTATTGGGACTAGTTAATTTTAGATTGTTGTTACGGAAAAAATTTCGATTGTTATTATGAGCAAGTTTATGATTATTGTTACATGCATATTTCTATTCCTTATGAGATGTATGCTAATAATATTACATGCCTTAAGTTCGACAGCGAATTGGGTATCGAAATAATGTTATGAATAAATTTCCAAGTCCTTATCATGAGATATATGCTAATAATGTTATGTGGCTTAAGATTGACACTGAATTGGGCATGTATCAGGAACTTACACCACTAGAAGACTTTTGGCCGAGACGACTTAGTATTAAGTTGATCATATGTCATGACCATTAAATTCTACGCTTGATTTGAATACCTATGTTGAGTAACTAATCTGATTGTGAAGACATCACTTTATAATAATGATTTCAGTCGATCATAAGTGTCCATGCCTAGAGGTTAGGTATAATGATCTTATGATTCAACTTTCATTCAGTTAACTAGATCTTAGAATTTGAAATTAACCGATAGTTGTTTCTTTTTCTAATATTACCGTTATTTCATACATGCTAGGTTTTTATACCTTAATTTGTTTATTCTGCATGTGTTAGAGTTCTTGTTTCGATTTTGTATTTACTCAGCTTTGCAACTTACAACATTTCATGTTAGGTTTTGCTGGCTCAGAAGAGCCTATTGACAATTTTGTTAAGGACGAGGTGGAGTCTAACTCACCTAGTAGTTTATTTCTCCTCTTGTTGTTTAACTTAATCTATTTTATTTTTGTTCAATTATTATGTGTTAAAACACTTTACATTTATTGAACTTGTTCTATTTATAGTTTGGGATGTATTAACTTAAACACTTTTATATTTTTATTATGTCTTAATGTTATGGATGAGTAATCTTTATTAAGTATTTCACAAACTTAGTTACTTATCGTTTTAGATGTTCGGAAAAATTGGTGCATCACAAAAATGGAATTTAAAAGTACTAAAAATAGAATTTTTCATAATTTAATTTTTAAAATTGTTTTGATCCATAAAAAATGAAAAACAAAAACTGTAACAGATTTTTTTCAAACTTATTTTTGGATGTAAACAAATGTTAGAAACTATTACTAATAAACATCAACAAACACCCCTATATTACAAATTTGACACCAAATACAATTTTGTTGAAATTGTCAACATCTAGTAAATTATCCTGGGTCTAAATGCACTTTAAATATAATTTAATTATAAAATTATTTTTAATAATAAATATTTTAAAAACTTATTAAGGTAAATGCACTTGGTAAATAATTTTTAAAAACCTCACTGAAAACAGAACAAATACACATATAATTGTATTTTTTAGACAAAATGTACGCACATATATTAAAAATGTATTTTAATGGGAATAAAAAAAGTTGAGTTTGATAAAAAAAAAAGAAAAGATATTTGGTATAAAATAGAGAAAGAGAAAAAATTCAAATTTAAAATGAAAAAAACAGAGAGTTAGTTAGTGATAGAGAAAAAAAAAAATTATCCCATGCTGGACCTGCTTCTATGTAATATGGCTCATTTGTTTCGAACAACTATTAGTTTGCTTGGATTATTAGTTTGTAGTATAGTCTAATTCGATATTTGTTAAACTTTCGAACTAATTATTCGGATGAATTGTTAGTCCTATGAAGGATAATTAGTGAGGGAAATGTGTGAGATTAGAAAGGATTAGATTATGAAGTTAATTTAAAATTTTTAAAAAATAATAAAAAATATTAAAATATTAAAATAAATAACATAAAATTTAACAATAACTTTAAATTAATTTATTAATTTATTAAAGTTAATTTTAAAATAAATTAACTTAATACAAGAATAAATTATTATCTAGTCTATTATTTAATTCTACTCAATTCAAACACAAAAAAATTAATTCCACTTCACTACTATTTTCATCTCATTAACAATCCCACCTCATTACTAATTTAATTTAATCTAATACGAATTATCAAACGAGCCCTTAAATTATAAGAAATCAAGGTCCATTTGGACTAAAAGTAAAGAATTTGGTTTTGGTCCTTGTTTTGATTTTTTTACTAAAATTAATAGTTTATAGATTGTAATTGTAATAAAAGTTGTGTTTAGTAAAAATTATAATGTATAGTTAAAATATAAAAAAATTTAATTATATCTTGTAATAGAAATTATGAGTGTTTAGAATAAATTATAATTTGTAATTAAAATTAGTAGTAAAAAGTTAAAAATTAGTAGCACAAATTTTGCAAAATATCTCCAAAATTATTTTTTTGAGTAAATGAAGACAACTTTTACCAAAATAAAAATAAGTGAAATATAAATCAGATTTATTGACTAATTTCTTTTTAACCTTTATGATTCGTTGGTGATAGGAGAAGTGGAAAAAATTAAAAATTAATTTATTTAAAAATAATAAATAAATAAAAAAATAAAAATAAATCTCCATTACAGATAGTTTGCCAAATTTATTGTCAAACTTTAGGGTCACCACCGGCGGCTGGCGCTTCTAATGACAGCGACCCACCTCGCTGGCTGCCACAACCAACCCCTCGGGTGCCCACAGCGCTCACGGCACAAGATAAGCCAAAGCAGCAAATTTCTTATTAACAGAGTTTCACTTTCTAATATTCCTCGCTTTGATCCTTCAATTATTATTATAAACAATAACGATTACTAATCTGTAAGTATCATTGCGCTCGTGGTCATCATCATTCATCTCTCTGAATGAAACAAAACCTTCCATTAGTATCAAAACCCATCTTCCTACACTTCACCAATCACACGTCGTCCCAGACACTCAAACCCAAAACCATCCGCGACATATAAACCAAAAACCCAGAAATTGCTCAACAAGTTTTCTGTTTCTGTTTCTGTTGTCCGATTTTAGCTGTTTGGCCAAAAACCCAGAAATTGTTCAGCATGTTTTCTGTTTCTGTTGTGCGATTTTAGCTGTTTGGATCGAAATAGAAGCTCGACTTGGGATTTGGAGCTTCGAATTTATAGGGGTGATTTTTGAATTTCGTGAAGGGTTTGTTTAGTTTTGGGCAATGGCTCAATCGACGAACGGAGGAGGTAGATATGTTGGGGACTACGTGGTGGGGAGGCAGATTGGATCGGGCTCGTTCTCGGTGGTGTGGCACGCGAGGCACAAAGTACACGGCACCGAGGTGGCGATTAAGGAGATCGCTACGGGACGGCTGAACAAGAAGTTGCAGGAATCTCTCATGTCCGAGATTGTTATCTTGAAGCAGATTAACCATCCTAACATCATCCGCCTGCACGACATCATCGAGGTTCTTATACACAACACACACATATTTCCATATATGTTTGCGTATGAGTGAACTGGAGTGAGATTGTAGTTTGATCTTCCGTTTGGTTCCCTAGAAATTGTAGAAAAAGAGAAGAAACTGAAGCTTTTGAGTTTCCATGGTCACTATGGAGGAAGAAGATACTGTTTTTAATGATTTGTGTTATTTGGGTTTCAAATAATGAAAAAGCTCACTTGATGTTAATGTAGTTGTTACAATGTCGAATAAATGACGTAGAATGGGAGGAAACATATGTTTAGTTTTATTCTGTTCCCAAACAACTAAAGTAAAACAGAAGCAAGTGAAATTTCCCATCTTCTGTTAATTGTTTGGTTTGCAAGATTTGGAAAACCCTGTATCAACATTATAGCAGTTCTTTTAAGTGCTTAATTTTTAGTGACCGATGAAAAAGAAATAAGTAAAGAAGCTTTTAGGATACTATGTTGTCTCTTATTTTGTTTTCGGGGAATGAAAAAGCTCATCTTAATGGTTTTTGAAGTTGTTATGAAGAGAAAGAAGATAGACGTTTTAGTTCTGTGCCTAATATCAGGAATTTTTCTGACTGTTAAAGGGCTCACCTTGGCTAAGGTGAACAACGATGTTAAAGCTCACTTAATAAGACTTGGAACTGGTGTAGCTTGTAAGCTGCATTTTTAAATTAGTAACATTTATTTTTATGTTTTTCATGATTTTATCGGGACCACAGAATTGGTTAAGATTATGGACCCCCAGTCCCTACTCCTTCTGCCCCGTTCTTATGCGTTGTAGGCTTGAAGTAATGCACCACATGAGATGCCTTTTCTGTTAGGGATGCATAATTCATGCTACCTAATTTCTTTGTTTGTCTAATTTGTTTTAGTTTTGCAAAACACATTTAGGACCCTCCTCACAATTTGAATGTTAATTGGACTTGACTTTATTTGTTAATAATTAATTCCCACGTATGCCTCATTCAGGAAACTGGAAGAATACATCTTGTATTAGAGTATTGCAGAGGGGGTGATCTTTCTATTTATATTGAACAACGCCAAGGGAGAGTTCCAGAAGCCACGGCAAAGTACTTTATGCAGCAGCTAGGTACATTGATTTATCTCTCTCTTTCCTTGCCAAATTTTCCCATCTTCGATGATCCATTTCCGATGTTCATTAGATTGTGGATCGTGCAGCGGCTGGTTTGCAAATTCTCCGTGAGAATAATCTTATACATAGAGATTTAAAGCCTCAGGTATGCTACGATCTTCCCTGTTTTATGCATCAATTTTTTTGCTGAAGTAGATAACATGTATAATTGACGTGGTTCTGAAAATTCCAATCCATCTGCCTGCTATCTATCTACATGTCCACTTCCTTGTATACTTCTGTTGGCAACCAACAAGATGCCAAACATTATGTTCTTTTTTCCCCTCTTTTTTTAGTGTTATAAAAATGTTAGCAACAAAATTATGTATGATGGTGTTTAATCAACTACATCTCTTATAAGGTTGGAAAGAAAGATAGAATGTCACTTGACTGGACTCAAAGTATAACAATGATGATGTTTAGAGTCACATTAACTGTCGCTATGTTTTTGAAGATTTGAGTCAAATTCCAATTCTATTTTAGCTTTGGGAGAATGTCTGTGCAAAATCTAAACATGTAACTACCATACACAAAATGTTTTGGTCTGATGCCAAGATGCCTGGGTGTGAAAGGTATTTTGTTTTCCAGGCAACTAATTGAATGACAAATAAGAGAGGAGAATATGCGTTGTTTAATGGTTGTTATTGGCCTGGAAAAAGCACGCTACAAGATTCTTCAAGACTTAGGCCTCATTTGGCAACCCTGCTTTAAGTCGGGTGTTTAGGTTTTTTAGGCTATAAGGCAAATAAGCAAAAACCTCGATTGGTTAAAAGATGGTTTTAAGCCGCCATTATGGAAACAAAAGGTGGCTTTTTGACCATTGAATTTTTGAAGCTTTAAGTATAAAAGTGTAAAAGGTGGCTTTATGCCATGAGCCAAACAAGGATTTATTGTGACGTTTTTGAATGATTATTCTTCAAAGTATTGATGGATGACGGATTTGTAACTAGTACGACTAAGAGTGGATGGACAGTCTTGATAAACTTACATCAAGGGTACACTCACTTTATTATGCCTTCCTTTGTTTCTCGTTGGTGTGTTCTCGTTGGGTGGGCACTAGCTTGACCCTGAAATAGGAGCTTTTATTCCCCCAAATTGGGTCAGGGCCTGACTCTCTATAGGGATATCTTACTCAGCTGCAGCCTTTATTTTAAATATGTTGTGAAAGGAGGGAAGGTGTGCATCGTATGTTACGAAGGATTGCAACATCAATCTGGCTGTTAGCTTGGTGTCACTGTCCATGCTCTATTATGCATGAGTTCCTTTCATCCTCTTTGTATTATGTTACCATAATACCATTATCTAGAATCGGAATCCAGGAGAAATGTCGGGTCTCGGGTGCCCAAGGGAGATATGCTAAGAGGGAGAAAATCTCAACACTTTTTTTTATCCTAGTGCATAATCCCCTAATAAAGTAAACTTTGAGGCCAATTCTTAAAATCTTTGCAGCTTAACTGTTGTGTTGGGGTATTTCTCAATTCTATTGCATTCATTCTTTTCTATTTTTCTGGAAGAGAGACTGCGTTACCTGGATGTGGTTTCTCACACTTGTCTATTCACTTTCATGAATCTAAAACTATGTGATGAAAACAGTAAACCACAGTTTTAGTAATCAGTTTTAGTAATCGCATTATGATCAGAAGGTTTCCATCTTGTCCCTCCAAAACAGTATTTTATCTATCTATTCCACTGGCCCAATGAAAGTTTAAAAGGATGACTACTATCATATATGGTTTTTGTAAAGTGTGGTAAACCATGGTGTTTTACAAGTATCCTGAGAGAAGAATCATAAAGATCTTACATTGCTATTCACAGCTCAAGAGTTCAAGCCACATGTAAGGGTATAAAATCTGGTGGCCGTTTCACCTGTCCGCAGCCGTGCATGAATCACTGGTCATGTGCATTTTGGATGAGGGGACTCTTGTGGTTCTAATCCAATCTGCTAGCTAACGCAATGGTGTTGCTATTAGAGCAGAGGAAGATTTCTTTATCCACCCAAATTAACCTCTGAGATAACACACTGGTTGTTGAAAACTGTCATCTAGAACATTCTTGTAAGGATTTCATAGGACAAAAACAAGGAGATGTTATGGTGAAACAAAAACATCTAAAGCAAGAAAATACAGTAGCATGGTTAAAAGGCTCAGAAAGTGAGGCACTAATGTTATTGTAAGTCTATCCTTACAAAAAGACTGAAACCGTTAAGATCAATAGGGGATGGATGAACTAGGTGGTGTTGACTTTGTAAACTCGTAAATATGGTCTGGCACATTAGTTCTTTAGCTAAACAATGCTGACTGAATAGTGGTTGCCTGGTAAAAGAGAGAAAATCCTTGAGAAGAAAATGAGGTGCTTTTCTCAATTTATTTGTAAACTCTCCTTATTTGGGAAGAAAGTTGGGTGCCATCTCGTTGTTCTCCGTATATGATAGTCTGATAGATGTATGAACTTATCTTACATTGCTTAAATGATAGGCATTTTTTGAGAAAGTGCATTAGATTTGGACTTGTTTGGCCTGAGTTTGATTGTGTTGTATGTGTTCATTACTTCAATTTTTTTCTTTTTTAAACATAAAATCTTGCTTTTCCCAAATAATGACCAAAAAGTTTGTTGCCTTCAGCTTTTCATATTCTACTGTTGAGAGCTAAATGTAAATTATTTGGTCCATTGCCTTGAGAGCTTTTTGAAGGCATGCGTTTGCTTTTTAATTTTAATGTATATAAAAAGTTTTGTAGCCTCCTCTCCCCTTTCTTGTTCAATCCCCATTCCTTTGCTTGCTATACCAAATTTCTATTCATTTGTTCAATTGGCTTTACATCTACATTTTCCTTAATGGTTTCTACTGGCATACAATTTCATCAACAGTTAGTAATCACGTGCTTATTTGAAAAAGAAAAAGAGTTACGGCATTCATTTCTGTAGCTTATCTGCAGTCTTTGGCTGTGGCTAACAAGAACTTGCAACCAAGCTCCACACCTTAAGTTTATCTCTGTTAACTCAGCTGTGTAGCACCAAAGTTCATATTTCCTCTGCATAGCAACTTGTACACTTCTGATTACTGGGGAATTAGTGGGACATATCGCAGATTTAGTGGGTATTCTTTTTATATGTTCAGTTTTAAATTAATTGATTAGGTGTGTTTCATAGGATAACAAATTGACATCATGCACTTCAGCTGCACAATATATGTCCGATAGAAATTCTCATGTCCAAGGACACTACAAATAATCTTATTTTATTATACCTTTTTTTTGAAAAAATTTCTAGGGTAAAATGGTACATACTATGTGTCATAGAGTATTTCTGGCATTGTTTTATACACTATTTTCTTTTAAACTCAAATTGCTAAAGATGCTTGCTTTTAATGTTCAACTATTCATGCGGTATACATATCTCATACCCTTGCCTTGTTACCTAAATGCCAAGTGTCAAATACGGGTACTTCATCTAATATAGACACTTGAAACGTAGGTGCTTGAAATTGGATTGAAAAAACTCGAGGCTTCTCAACTTTCTTCTTGGTCTTTGCTCTTTAGATTTGGTTCCAATCTATTTACAAAGTTATTCAAAGTTATTATTTTTCATCACTTAAGAAGACCATGGGCCCAATTCTTTGTGAAAGTTTATACTTTTCCATTTTATTTATATTGATTGGGTCACCAGGTTTGAAGGGCATCTTTTTCATAACATGGTAATCAAACTCTCACATCTTGGTGCTTGTGTATTTGAACGTTCTAATTTATTTGTGGTTAAGTTAGTAGAGGGCAATTAAGAATAAAATGAGTTGAACGCAACAAAGTGAGCAATGCATTTCTCCCGCTCCCATCCATCTTTCACTCTCGTAAACGCCTACATGTATATGTGCACCATGATTTGTGTAGAATGCTTTCGATAAAGGTGGTATAAAGGTATCTATCGGAATGGATCCTTTTTCAAGGTTTCTCTAAATGAAAATGATCTTATAATCGATCTTTTCCTATTTCAGAACTTGATTTTGTGGTTTAGTTTGATCATTGCCCCCCTCAATCAACTCGAGGGGAGGTGAGACTTAGTCATCCTTAGGTCAAGAATGGCGAGATGGTAGAGTTCGAAACGTAATCCACCTTCACTTTGCTTCTCGCCCTCGAGGGGATCCCCTTTCCCCTCCTTCTGGATTGTTTTGCACGCGTGTAAGAAACTCATACGCATACAAATACATACACGTGCATACACGCGCTTAGTTCGTTTGTAAAACTCACTACCCTCCCCCTCTATATCTCACCCTCCCTTTAGTCCAAGATAGATTATTTATTCTCCAAGGGTAGGGGATTCCCCCTAAAACCCCCGAGTCAGCCCCTTTCATAGCCTCTATAAGTCTAACTATTATAGAGCACCTATTATAACCCGATGGATTATACATCTGAATGTTTCTTACAAGAATAATTAATTTATACCATCCCTTTGGAACGGAGAGATATAGAGTTTCTTTCGGGTAGTGAGCTTTCCTTAATTCGTTTGGAATGCTAAGCTTAGATCCATCACTTGGAGAACGCAAAAGCCTTTCTTTCTTGGTTGTCTTTCTTAATGAAGTTAAGTGGATTTCAATTATGTGTTGTTCTCTGTGCGTTGGTGTTTTCACTCACCCCATTCTTCACCACAACAAACTATTTCTACTATATCTTATGAGTAATCATAGGAAGTACAATGGGTTCACGTAGGAAAAAATAGACTAATAAGTAAGGCATACAACAGTGGATCAATTCATTCATTAAGATCCTTTCGGATCATACCTGACCTCTCGCTTGATGGTTGACTCCCGTTGCTCACAGATGTCCCGTGCCACATTTTATGATATAAGTGTGAAGTAGAGTTTCACATTGCATGCGTACACAAATAATGTGCACTTTATAAGCGTGAAGGCACCCTCACTTTAATGGCGAGCTTTTGGTGTTGAATTCTATCGCGAACTGTGTACCATGGTGTTAGAGTTGGAACACTCATTGATGGATATGGTGCATGTCCCTAACCTGTATGCAGTAGGTGTTGTCGAGTGAACACATTACGGAAGGTGTGAAGTGAAATCACATTTAGCTTACCTACGAAAGTAAGGTGTTGCGCGCGAGAGAAGGTGTGAAGTAAAGTCTCATATCGCCTATGTATGAAAGTAAGTTGTACTGTTTAAACGTGTGATGCAGGACCACTAGGTGAGAAGAAGAGGAATTAGGAATTAGGAATTAGTAATTAGGAGAAAAGAGCAGAAATTAGGCGAGAAGAAAGAGAGGGAAGTGAGAAATCACACAATAATCACTCAATTTTTATTAATCTCTGCTCAATATATTGAAAGACCCTCTTATTTACAAGTCTAAATCCTAATTAAAAATAGAAACTTGAATCCTTAACTAAAGAAAACAAAATCATACAATATTCTAAATTATTGGAAAAGGAAATAATATCTAAATAATATAATATAATATCTTACTAACATAAGGAAAGCAAATAAAATTTAATAATATAATGCCACATATTGTCCGCATTATTCTCCTCCGTTGAGAAAAAGAACTCGTCCCCTAATTCGGTCAGAAGTACTGAATGCGCCCATGCCAAGTAATCAGGTATTGTGAATATGTCAACTGCTTTAAGGTTTGCAGGGGCCAATAAGTTTGAAATGCGAGGCGATTGAAGAGATCCACAAAACAAGGCTTGATAACTCATAAAAAATCTTCAACACCGACAAAATCAACCTGGCTGAATCTGATTGACAAAGCAGTAGATGGAGAAGACAACATAACAGCAGGCTCATGCTGAAGATAGTCTACGGGTGGTGGAAGCATTTGCAATGAAGGAGTGCCGGGTATGGGTGGAGCTGGAGGAGGAAGAGAAGCTGCAGCATTCTCGGACTCAAGATGGCCAAGAGAGGTGGGGTATTATATGGACGACAAAGGAATATCTGGGGCTGCCAAGCCGGAAGGTGGAGGTGAAATAGAACCAGGTGACTCAAAAGTCGAACTCGAGGGGAATAGCTCAAGGGTCACAGGGGAACATGGTAGCTCAGTAGGTGGGAAGATGAGAGATACCTTGCCTGATACATTAACTGTTTTGGAATGGATAAGCTTTGACAAGATTGTTCAGTCATTAAAGCTGAAGGTAAGTGTTAGTGGATATATGATGTGCAACATGAAACTCGTGCATCTAGGGTGACTAAGGAGTACATATGTACCAGTCATGGGAAACACATCACACCAAATAGCATCAAAATAAATGCCCATCTCGATATGAACCAAATACCTTTTTGTGACAAAAAAGAAGGTGTCATCTGCCCAAAATAAATGATATGGCTGTGGATGTGGGGTAGGCGTAAAGTTTAGGCGGCAAACACCTTTTTTTTCGGATATGGCATTCATGGTATATCTTCTATCAATGATAATCTTATAGACTTGTTTGGCGCACTGAAGAAATGTATGAAAATTAGTAGTTTCTAGCCACTCCATTAAGTGTGAGAGGTGGGAGAATAAAGGAAAAGAAAAGTGACTTAGGAGAGAAAAACATAAATGAGGGGAGAAGACAGAGAGGGGAGAGAGAAATCACACAATAATCACTCAAATTTTATTAATAAAATGATGCTCAATACATTGAAAGATCCTCTTATTTATAAATTTAAACCCTAATTAAAAATAAAAACTTGAATCTTTAACAAAAAGAAACGAAATCATATAATATCCTATATTATTGGAAAGAAAAGTAATATCTAAATAATATAATATCTAAATAAAATAAAATAAAATAATATGATATAATATAATATAATATCTAAATAAAATAAAATAAAATAATATAATATAATATCTAATTAATATAATATAATATCTTATTAATATATGGAAAACGAATAAAATCTAAGAATATAATGCCATATATTGTCCACATCAACGTGAAGGTACCCTCACTGCAATAGCTAGTTTTTAGAATTAAGTTTTATCGAACATTGTGTAACAACAGAACCTAATTGGAGGGCAGTCATCTTCAAACTCGATGGGAAATAAGATTGGTGATTTTAGTTCTTAAAGATTAATGGATAAGTTTCTGGCTGCAAAGGAATTTTCCCAGAATATAGTAATATCTTTGCAATCATATATGTATATACATTATTTTTATATATTAAAATTTTATTATTTATATGTATATTATAACTTGTGTCATTGTTATAACAGAATCTCCTCCTCTCCACAAATAGTGACAATGCAGTTCTCAAGATTGCAGATTTTGGATTTGCAAGGTAATGTTGTTAACATCGACATATTTTTCCTTCTTTCCCATGGCTCCCCCCTTTTTCTTTCTTTCTTTCTTTCTTTCTTTTCCCTAAAATAACAGAAATGCTATTGTACTCTCTCTCTCATTCACACACACACACACACACACACAAACACACTGTCTCTCATTAAGCATTCAATATTGTTGAATTTGAAAGTACTTTAGGAACCTGTTTGCAGACGTCTCTTCCGTTGAGGGTTTTTGAAGTACTCTAATTAAAGTTGTTGAGGTCATGTGTTTTACACCCCATGGCAAATTGAATATTATTTACGGACTAAGACAGAATAAATTGAATATTGTTTTGTTAATAAGGAATATAATAGTAATTTAAGTTTTCTAATGGACTTTCTGTTTCTATATCTAAAACTATTTGTACTTTTGGCTGTATGATTTCTCAAATGTTTAAGTGCGCAATACAATTATGAGAATGCCAGGGCTCTGTTGAATTGTGTTGGTTTTGTTCTGAAATAATAGCCAAGGCTCAGATAAAACTTGATTCGCTCAAATTATTACTCAAACTGAACCTGGCCTGGAAGTATATAATATCATCCCTACAAGGAGACCCAATAAGTTGTTCATTGTTTTCCTTTTAGGTAAATGCTATAGATGTTGGCATCCCAACCTTAATGATGGTGATTGCTGTCACAATACATTTTCTACTTTGGGACATTGAGCTATAATTATTTTAGTTGTCAAATGGACTTTCAGTTTCTATATCTAAAACTATTAGTACTTTTTGGCTGGTTGATTTCTCAAATTTTTAAGGGCGCGATACTATTATGAATGCCAGGGCTCTGTTGAATCGTGTTGGTTTTGTCCTCTAATAATAGCCAAGACAAATAAAACTTGATTCACTAAAATTATTACTCAAACTGAACCTGGCCTAGAAGTACATAATATCACTCCTACAAGGAGACCGAATAAATTGTTCGTTGTTTTCCTTTTAGGTACACAGTATAGTTGTTGCCCCCCCTCTCCCTCCTACAGTTATGATGTATGACTTTGTTTAAACCGTAGAGATGTTGGCATCCCAACCTTAATGATGGTGATTGCCGTCACAATACATTTTCTGCTTTGGGACATTGAGCCATAATTATTCTTTCCCCAAATTCTTTGTAGTTTATTTCCAACAAAGCATACCTTTTCTCATGAATTTGTCCTTTCTGCACGTTGATATTTATTTAGTAGTTTTTCCTACTAATAATTTGTTTGAAGATTTTCCAAAAATCCTCCAACTTAAGGCTCAAACCAACAAACATAAATTTTCATTTGGCAGATCCCTTCAACCTAGAGGCCTTGCAGAAACATTGTGTGGTTCACCACTGTACATGGCTCCAGAAATAATGCAACTTCAGAAGTATGATGCAAAGGTGACATTAACTTTTTTCTTGTACGAGCATTTCAGACATTTTCTTCATACCTTCTCTGGTTAACCTTGAACTGGAAATGCAGGCAGATCTTTGGAGTGTTGGTGCTATTCTGTTTCAGCTTGTGACTGGAAAAACCCCATTTACAGGATACAATCAAGTACAGGTTTAGTCATCCTTATCACTAGTACATTAAGTAGTTTCATGTAGTGATCAGGTTCTTCTAATTGTTTTGTTACCAACTCGTAGGCTTTCTTAGAGTTCATTGACTTGAGTTGTACCAGTAAGTTTTAATGCGTTGTCCCGTTTACCTAAATATTTTTATTTTACATGTTGTGCAGTTGCTCCAGAACATCGTGAAATCAACTGAATTACAATTTCCTCCGGATACAAAAGATCTGAATTCTGACTGCATAGATTTATGTCGAAAATTGCTACGCCGTAATCCAGGTACTTGATTGCTATGTTCTTCATTTTGGTTTCATATAAAATCACAAAGGCCAGGACAGTCAATTATTTTAATAGTCCATAACTTGTTTTTTGGATTCATGGCACAAGGAAAAGACCTTATTTGCTGGATAAGATGCTTTGCATTCCAAGGAGAAACCGTGCTAAATAATTGTTATGCTATGGGCTTACTTTACAGATGTCGAAGCATCTAAGTTCCAGCTGAAAATCATTTGGCAATGAGTTGAGTTACTTCTAAATTATATTAACTAAGCTTGGGTGGCTTAGATAAGTAATAAGGGGGCAAGTCTAACACTCCCCTGCTTGTGCAAGTTTACACATGGAGGTTATAGACTGATCGATGAGACGAGAAAAATAGACTCGTGCTGAGACTAGACCATTGAGAGCCACCCAAGACCTAATACCATGTTAAAGCATACAACCTAATATTATTTGGCAATGATTTGAGTAGCTTCTATATATAAGTAAGCTTGGGTGGCTTAGGTAAGCAATGTTAGACAATTCTAACAATTGCTTTTGTGATGTATAGAATTTAGAGGCAAGGTGCCATTCATTAGATGGGACCAACACCATGTGTTGCATGCTTGCAACTTTGGGTAATTCAAATAGCTTTTGTGATCTATAGAATTTAGAGGCATGGTGACATTCATTAGATGGGACCAATGCCAAGTGTTGCATGCTTGCAACTTTGGGTAATTCAAGTAGTAAATATCTAAGTTGTTAGACTTCTGAATCATGTTGTTTGAATTCCCCAATGAACCAGTGAGAGAATTATGTCCATGCTGTGTCTTTGATAACCTTTCACTTGGCTATTTATAATTTGCTGGTAATTAAATCATGTTGGACAAAAAATCCACCTTGATATTTGAATGTTTTGATCTGAACTGCCATCCTGGTAACTGCACTTGTCAGTTATGAAAATTCAAATCCTCAATGACAAAATGATGGGCAAAAAGGGCATGATAATGCTACTGTTGGCCTTTTCCCATGATAATGCTATTATTTTCCTTTTCAAATCTTTTACTAGTAACTTATTGAGTGAAAGGATGAAACAAGACAGACATGAGAGTTCAGATTATCTGTAAATGGCTCAGATTTCTGAGCTTAACTGCAATTCAACCTTTTCCCTCTCCCTCCTAATATTTTTCCATATCCTTCGGCTGCAGTGGAGCGGTTGACATTTGAAGAGTTTTTTAACCACCCTTTTCTGTCTCAGAGGCGACCAGATGAATTGTTGAGGTAAATTAGGAGCAGAGTTTTACTTTTCATGATACCAATACGAAATGGTTATTTCTTTACTGTATAATTACAAAATTCATTTTTTGATGCAGGAATAGAAGGTCACCAAGAACAATAGGTGGGTTTCTCTTTCCTGAACGCGAACCTGTGATTAACGCAGAAGATGGTTCCGCGGAAGATATGCCTTTCAGTCTTGACGATGATTCCAGTGGACTTAATGGGAGTTCATCTTTTGTTAGAAGATGGTCCTCAATGAAGTCCACTTTTGGATTTCCTATTGATGAAAGAAAGGAAGGATCTAACACTTCAAACAACACGGTTCTTACTTCCAAGTTTAACAGTGTTGCACAAAAAACTGAAAATACTAGCTATGGACTTGAAAGCCATCGACTTTCAGAAGGAAATCTAAGAGATTCTTTCAAGGCCAGAGACCAAAGACCAATGAACACACACTCAAAAGGTTCCTTCATTCCATAGTGTTCCACATGTTCTTTCCATTTCTTTTGTCTTGATCTTCAATCTATCTTGCTAAATTCTACTATCCTATGCATGGATTCTACAGTTGTGGATGATCAGGAATATGTCATTGTCTCTGGACCCCCTATGGAGGCGTCATCTTCTTTGGGAAGTCCTTCCAAACTAAGTAATTTTCCATGCAAGTTAGTGAGTCCCCAACAAACATCTGCAAATGTCAACTCCACTGCAAGTGCCCCAATGCCAATCATTGGTGCAACGGGCAGTAGAGTGGGTTACATTGGAAGCTTGGACAGTCATAGTTCTGCTCCTTCTGGGACTTCACAAGGATCTATGGATATAGGAGATGGATTAGAGCAGCCATCAACTCACTGCATGACCAGGGTTAAGTCATTGCAGCAGTGTGTGTCCACCATCACGGAGTTAGTAAATAAAAAGGTAATTCCAAGCAATTCCATAGCCATGCACTTATATCAATCAACAGTAATAATCAGATGGTTTACGATACAAACCAGGGATTTAAACTATCTGCTGAAACGTATGGGAATTTTGAACCTCCGACACCGATATTTACCAATGTATTGGCCGATACATAACCGTATCACCACTACCTATACGTCTTCCGATGCCACAATTTAGAACCCTGGATACAATACCTAACAAAGCCTTATCTGCTGACTTCTCAGGACCTACTACTACAGGTGATCCTTGTTCTTCACTCATGTCCCTCTAGGGCTGTGTGTCTGGTCAATATTACATGTATGTGCTGTTTTTTAGGATGCCAATATTGCCATAGAGCTACTAGTAAAGTCGTCTGCCTATCAGAAGAGGTGGATTGGTTCTGGGGTTGAATCCTTAAGGTCTTACTATTGACAAGCTGAAAGATGTCTGTGGAAAGTGTAATGAGCCTTTTCTGACATACTTCCATCCGTGCTGAATTAATTCATAAATCAATACCCAATTTGATTACCAATTTGGACAATGTCTCCCTAAATAATTAATTCAGACACGTGTGCATGCATGCAATGTGCACTCTCACCAGTTACTAGAATCTTCAGTTGGTATTCCTTTTGGTACCATGAATTTATCAGCTGGTGCAGGTTTTGTTGCCTTATAAGCATTGCTGATGTCTTCAAAAGTTCAAATAATGAAATTTTTTTATATTCTCTGAATAGATTGAGGCAGGTAGGCAACTAGAAGCATTCTCGATTCAGCTTGTAGTTCTTGCAATATGGAAGCAAGCTCTTCACATTTGCCACACCCAAGCAATGTCAGCTTTTGTAGGAAGCCCGGCACAACAGATCATCAGATTGAGGGAGAGAACTAACCAGGAGCATGGGAGTCCTGATATTGCCAACACTCAAGGACCTCAGGATATTTGCTCTCAGATTGAGAGGGAGTTTCTTCATGAAGTTAGGAATGCTGAGGAACTTGCCAAGGTTATGGTCCCTGGTATGGCTTTAAGTTTTGATGCTAGCCAACTGGTTTCCTTGCCTATTCATTTTAGTGTGATGGTGATATAAAAATCAGTGCATGTATGGCTCTATTTTTTCAGTTCAAATAGTTGTTGTTTTCATTGTGGTTATCCTTTTTAACTCAATTTATATGACAACTTGTACCCCAAAAAAGTCCTGCTGACTTATGTTTCTTCCAATTTCTGGAGGTTTTTTTTTTTTCAATGAACAACGTAAAATTAGAAAGAGATCAGTGATTTTATTTTTTCTTTTGCTTCTGCTTAAAGTTATTCCAACCCAAGGTTTGGTCTCCGTAGTAACAGGTTTTTTTTTTTCGGGGGGCGGGGGGAAGGGTAGCTTTTATATGCATGAATGTATACACTGGAGTTACCGAGTTAATATATTTATGTCAGAATGCTAGCTATTATGGTAAAGTATGTTGCAAACTAGATACTAAATTACTTATACAAATTCTTTTTGTCATGATTTCAGGAAATACGGAGATGCCAGATGCCATGGAGACAATTTACCAATCTGCCCTTGCTTTCGGTAGACATGGTGCTGTAAGTATTTATTTTTATATCCTTGGACTAACGATGGCATATGTTAGCCTTTTTGACCGTTGGACTTTTTTAGAACTTTAAGAAAAACGGGAAAAAGCTGGCTACCGAACGAAGCCACTATATATATATATATATATATATATATTTTGGGGGGGGGGGGTGGAATAACATAAAATGTTACTTCTAAATAAACTGGCATTACCTTTGAGGACTGTTTGTTTCGTGTACGTTTGGCAGGTTGATGAGTACATGGGCAATACAGAAAATGCAGTTGTTTATTATTCGAAAGCAGTGTGCTTGTTAGTCTTCCTTCTGATCGAAGCACCGTCCATCGTTCTCAACCCTCCTTTCTCTCTCACCAATTCAGACCGCTCTAGGCTCCGAAATTACATTGATGTCCTTAATAATAGGCAAATTTATTTGAGCTCTCAAAGGATGGCTCTGCTTCAATGTGAGGATCAACAATGCCCACCTTAATTCATTGCAGCCAGCTTTTGATACCACATCCTGATGGTTGCTCCTGTTTTTACTGTGTATAATAATTTGTTTGTACAGCTATTCTTTATTGACTGGGGGATGTTGGAGTTGGCCTCTATGTGGGATAGGATGATTTATGTTGTATGTGTGAAAAATCATCATTTCTGTAATTTACAGATGGGTAAAATCTTTCATTGTTTTTACATTACCGTGTGTTATCTTTGAGGTGTTTGTTGCATGGTTATATCATGAAAATTCTCATTTTGCAACTCTAATTCAAATGGCTCTGATGCTGGAAATTGAAATTTGTTTAGCTTGTCAATGCAATGATAGTCATCAAGAGCCAATTTGGGATGCCTAAAAAGTTTGATATTTTACAGGTTTAGTATTTTTAAAAAATAGAGAAGAAAAGTAATTAGATTGGTTGGGATAACTTGTTTGGAATAACATGTTATTTTTTGTTATTTGTTAAAATGTTCAATATGTTCTTATTTTTTATTTTTAAGCAGTATTACTTGGAATATATATATATATATATATATATATATATAGATATGTATATATTCTTTGGGGAATAAAGGTGAGTTTATATTGAAAGTATTAGTCACTTAATTCAAAAAAAAAAAAGTTTTTGTTTGGAATGTGAATAGGTTTTTTTCCCCTTAGAATAGGAAGTGAAAATATTAGTGGGCTTATTTGGGATGTCAAATAGCAGAGTTTAAAAACTAGTTTTAAAGTGAAAATAAACTTTTTTGAGAGACCAAACAGGGCTCAAGGGTTATGTTTTGTCTAGTAAAATTTCATTTGACGCAGAGCTCATAAGTTTTTCTTTTATAGAAGTTTACGATCGATAGTAAGTTAAAAGGTGATAGTAAAGGCACGATCTACCGAGGTTAAATTAATCTTGGAAAACTCATGTTCAATTGAAAATGGCCCAACAAGCAAGATCCACCGCTACGCCACGACGTAAGTCGATATTCGGTTAAATTCTATTGTCTAAGTCTTGAAAATCGTGATTTTTTTAGTAACTTTTTTTAGGTGCCGTTTGTTTTGGCATGTTTCTTTATATTTTTTTATCTAGATTTGACCTTAAGTTAAATTTTATGTTTTTAGTATTTTCTTCTTCATTTTGATTTAGGAAAAGATTGTGTTGCCTAATTGATGGTTTTTCCATTTGATCAGGGTTAAGTTATTATAAATATCATGTAATAGTAGTGGGTTATTCAACTATTAGATATTAATAAAAAATTTTAGAGATATTCTTTTATTCGTTTTTTTTATTAGAAAGAGTATCTCTAATTCAAACAAATTTGTGCATTTCACAGTTCATGTTCCTCCAATCGATACATCTACCTACATTAGTTGGTATTAAAGCTAAACCCTTGTTCGAGTCCTGATCATGGCACGTGGTGGTGTTGCAAATAAGAGGTGAGGGGTAAGATTCGTTGCTGTTGAAGATGTGTATGACCAAGATGACGCTGCACGAAATGCCCAAGCGGAGAAACGAATGACCCACGTGGAAGAGTCCATCACTGCCTTAATAGAGTAGATGGCTGCTTTAGCCGCCGCCGTTCTACCTTGCA
This sequence comes from Heliamphora exappendiculata, assembly GCA_034768845.1. NCBI lineage: Eukaryota > Viridiplantae > Streptophyta > Magnoliopsida > Ericales > Sarraceniaceae > Heliamphora > Heliamphora exappendiculata. The sequence goes on from JAOTRH010000022.1 coordinate 19,037,248, forward strand.
ACCGTCAACCAAATCGACATTTCATCGTGGAAGAAGAGGTTTCGGATGATGATTTCACCACCAACCTTTTGCTGACCAACAGTCAAGGGGAAAGGGCAAGGGATTTGTGGTTAACAACCATGATTCCCGGTGTTGTGAAGCTGGTCTGAAGATCAAGATCCTTAAGTTTCAAGGGGGTCTAACACCAGAGGAGTTTTCTGATTAGATTGGTACTGTCGAAGAGGTCTTGGAGTTCGAGGAGGTTCCCAACGACAAATTAGGTTTCGTTGGTAGCTGCAAGACTTCGAGGAACGCTGCTGCTTGGTGGCAGCAAGTCAAGTTGAACAGAACCAAGCAAGGTAAACAACAAATCAGTTTTTGGTATAAGTTTAAGAAACACATGCATGTTGCCTTTTTACCTTATAACTACTCGCGATTGATGTATCAGCAGTTGCAAAACTTGAGTCAAGGAGCACGCTCTGTAGATGCTTATACTACAGAGTTTTTTCAGCTTTTAACAAGGAATGATCTGTCTGAAACTGAGGAGCAGTTAGTGTCATAATACATTAGAAGACTACGTTAGCAACTCTAGGACACTCTCAACTTGTTTGATCTATATTTGTTGTCGGTGGTTCATCAGAAAGCCTTACAGTTAGATAAGCAGTTTGGTCGGAGAGCTACTGCTGGTAACTAGAGCAGCTCTAACCGTGCAGCTGTAAATCCTTATTCCACAAATAGAACCGTGAAAGTCCCATCGGTAGCAAAAATAGTAGTGCCATAACCCTCTAATGCAGCTGTCGGTAGCATGCGCTGTTTCAAGTGCGGTGAACCCAGACATCGTGCTACAGATTTTCGGAAGAGTAATAATCTTGGCAAAGCTTTGTTCTTAGAGACAGACGAACCAACTGAAGATCAAACCGAGCAGGCCCTAGAGTATGATTCCGATCTTTACAAAGAAGAGGAGGTGATTGGGGATCAAGGACTCCTTTTGGTTGTTCGACAAGTCTGTTTAACTCTTTGGGAGTATGATGGGGACTCATAGCTGTGCAACAATATCTTCCTATCTATCTCTACCATTGGCGAGAAAGTGTGTCGCTTCGTGATTGATTCAAGAAGCTGTGAGAATGTGGTATCTGATGAGGCGATCCAAAAGTTGGGGCTGGCAACGGAACAACATCCCAAACCCTACAAATTGGGGTGGTTCAAGAAAGGCAGCAAGGTAAAAGTCACAAAACGGTGCTTGATTTCTTTCTCTATTGGCTCTAAATATAAGGACCAAGTGTGGTGTGACGTCGTTGCTATGGATGCATGCCACATTTTATTGGGTAGGCTGTGGTAGTATGATCGTAATGTCAAGCATGAAGGGCAAGGTAACACCTACAACTTTCTATTCGATAATACCAGGATCATGTTGTTACCAACAAAAGGGGTTGTGCCCAAGCTAACGGTAGGAGAGGGAGCCAATCTTCTGACACATGCGCAATTCGAGGAGGAGATCACCGACACCAAGCTGCTTTTTGTGTTAGTGACCAAGGAAGATCTTACGAATAACCAGTAAGGAGCAGTACCAGAACTTCTTCAACCATTATTGACAGAATTTGCAGATGTCTTTCCTGAAGAACTTCCAACTGGGTTGCCGCCACTGCAGGACATACAACATCAGATTAATTTGGTGCCAAGTTCTAATTTGCCCAATCGACTTCATTATCGAATGAGCCCAAAGGAGCATAAAGAGCTACAAAGGCAAGTGAAAGAGTTACTGCCTAAGGGATTTATCAAGGAGAGTATCTGTCTTTGTGTTGTCCCAGCACTGCTCACCCCAAAGAAAGACGGCACCTGAAAAATGTGTGTTGATAGTAGGGTCATTAACAAGATCACTGTCAAGTACCGCTTCTCCATTCTTAGACTGGATGTTTTACTTGATCAATTGACATGAGCTAAAATCTTCTCCAAGCTAGATCTGAAGAGCAGGTACCACCAGATTCGGATTAGACCCGGTGATAAGTGGAAGACAGCATTCAAAACTCGGGAGGGTCTTTAGGAATGGCTTGTTATGCCATTCAGGTTGTCAAACGCACCGAGTACCTTCATGTGTATGATGAACCATGTGTTGCGGCCGTTCATAGGTAAATTTGCAGTTGTTTACTTTGATAATATCCTTATATATAGTGCGACTCCAGATTTACATGTGCAGCATATCTGGAAAGTCTTAGCTGTATTGAGGCATGAACAACTCTACGGAGCCATCAAAAAGTGTGTTTTCATGACATATCGCGTTTTATTCCTTGGTTACGTGATTTCCAAAGATGGGATCTCGGTGGATGAGTCCAAGGTTAAAGCAGTCAGGCAGTGGACACAACCGAAGACGCTCTTTGACATATGCAGTTTCCATGGATTGGCAGCTTTTTATCGTCGATTCATCCCTCATTTCAGCACCATTATGGCTCCTATAACATATTGCATAAAGGGAGGCAAGTTTACGTGGACAAACGAAGTATCTAAAGCCTTTGAAGAGATCAGGCAGAAGCTAACCTCCGCCCTCGTGCTGATCTTACCATGTTTTTCACAACCTTTTGAGTTGCATTGTGATGCATTGAAGGTTGGGATTGAAGCTGTTCTTAGTTAAAATTCCAAACCTGTGGCTTACTTCAGTGAAAAATTGAATGGTGCAAAGATGAGATACATCACTTATGACGTGGAATTCCTAGCAATCGTCTAGTCCCTCAAGCATTGGTATCACTACTTGATTCACAATGGTTTCATTCTATATTCAGATCATGAAGCTTTGAAGCACCTTAATAGTTAAGACAAGTTATCCGATCGACATGCCAAGTGGTTCGCCTATGTTCAACAGTTCTCATTCACTATCAAGCATAAGCTTGGAGCCTTAAATCGAGTGGTTGACGCCCTTAGCTACCGAGCTTCTTTTTTAACACTTACGTGAACGAAGGTACGTGGTTTTGACAGCTTTCGAGAATTATCAGTGGTTGACCCATTTTCTAGTATATTAGCGAGCTTGTCCAGTGGCACAGTATCTGATTATCATATTCAAGATGGCTTCCTGTTCAAAGGGAACAAATTGTGCATTTCAGATTCCAGTTTGAGGATACATATCATAAAAGCGTTGCATAATGAAGGCCATGTGGAGAGGGACAATCCCTATGAGTTGGTAGCCACATCTTACTATTGGCCTTCTATGAGGCGAGAAATTTACAAGTTCATGGAAGATTGTCATATTTGCCAGGTGTCCAAAGGGGTTGCTACTAATGTCGGCCTGTACATGCCTCTGCCTATTCCTACTCATCCGTTGTCCGATGTCAGCATGGATTTTGTGTTGAGCCTTCCTCGTACCCAATGCGGTCACGATTCCATCTATGTTGTGGTGGATCGATTTTTCAAGATGGTCCATTTTATACCATGCAAGAAGACAACTGATGTGGTGAAGGTGGGCCAACTGTACTTTCAAGAAGTTTACAAATTGCACAGGTTACTTAGTTCCATTGTCGTTGACAGGATACACACTTTTTAGGCCACTTTTGGCGTTGTTTGTGGCAGATGGATGATGTGAAACACTTGATCCCATTCTTAGGTGATGTCTCTTCTGATGAGGACTCAAATTCGATGGCGAATTCTTTTCAAGCCAGGGAGGATGATGCAGAGCTCATGAATTTTTCTTTTATGGAAACCTACGATCGACAGCAAGCTAAAAGATGATAATAAAGTCGCGACCCGCCAAAGTTAAATTAGTCTTGAAAAGTCCATATTCGATTAGAAAATAGCCCAACAAACAAAATTTTTCACTACGCCATGACGTAACCCGATTTTCGATCAAACTCCATCATCTAACCCTCGAAAATTGCGATTTTGTCATTTTAGTAAACTTTTGTTTTAGTAATAACTTTTTTTCAGTAACTTCTTTTTAGGTGTCATTTGTTTTGGCACGTTTCTTTATGTTTTTAGTATTTAATTTTTCATTTTTAGTAATTTTTTCTTAATTTTTATTTAGGAAAAGTTTGTATTGCATAATTGATGATTTTCTCATTCGATTAGGGTTAGGTCATTATAAATACCATGTAATAGTCGTAGGTTATTCAGCTTTTGGATATTAATAAGAATTTTCATAGATTATTTTCTTATTCGTGTTTATTATTAGAGAGAGCATATCTAATTCAAGAAGGTTTGTGGACTATAGAGTTTGTGTTCCTCCAATCGATACGTCTTTTTGTATCACCATTATAATGGTTGAACTTCTGATGTAATGCTATGTTTTTTCTCTGTAATTATTTTTTTTCCTTCTATCTTTCTATCCATATTGTTGTGGAATTTAAAGTTGAGTTCCATTCAACCTGCTTTTTTTTTTTTTTTTTTTTTTTTTTTTCAGTTCTAATTGAAGAAATGTGCCAAAAAGTCCCAGCAACTAGAGGTAGAGCGAAGAGAGATTCCAGGGATGAGTAGGAATTTAATTTATTCTTTAGAATATTTTATTAGATCTAAAGTCGGATCTAATTTAAACGTGCAAATGTAACAATATTAAAGTAAATAAAAAAATATTGAATTGAACAAAGTCAACTTGCATTAATCTTGAATTGACTTAAATATGAACTAATTTATTCATAAAATCCAATATATTCCCCATCATCACAATGGTAAGTAGTAAAACAAGAATCTAATAAGATGAAAATTAAAAGCAAAGTAAATAAAATCACGAATTGTCGTAAAGGTCATATTTTTTCTAGAAAAAAAAAAGCGAGGAGGGAAAAATTGAAAATAGATTTTGAGATTATAAATAAATCATTATTTAAAAAACATCTCTTAAAAATATAATTTAAAGTGTAGTTTTTTAAAAAATTAGTAGGAACAGTTGCCTCCATTCGCCCCCACATGGTTCTGCCCATTTCATAGTATGCTTGTGGCTGAACCGTTAAAAGTAAGAATATATTTCATTGAAATTTATATGTAAGTACTATTTTGAATAGACTTCAACAAAGTTATTTTAAATACCTCTCTCAAATCATTTAGCATGTGTTTGATCAAACAGTTTTTATGACTTTTTTTCTTTGTGTTAGACCTAATGAATATCCTTTTAAAATTTCTTTATTTATCAAAAAATAAAAAAATAAAAATTAAATAAGATGAAAAAAGTCATTTAATGATGACTTTTAGTATTTTCTTTAATTTTTAGTTATTTTCTTTTAACTTTAGTTTAATTGGATAATGTGCATATTTTTAAAATTTTCTTGTCGCAAGAAATTATAGAAGTAAAAATAAATAAATAAATAAATAGAAAAGGTTATAAAATACCTTTAAAAAACACTTGGACTAGCCGCACAAATAATTAAAGCAAAAAGTTGGGAAGCTAATAATTAGAATAGAACCTTTACTATTCGTGGCGGCTGCAGCTTCTTTGGGTCCCAACCGTGCTGCGCCTCAAAAAAAAAAAATTTCAATGTTGTGCCTTGTTTGAGGTAAGTTTAGGAATAAATTTTTATGATCGAATTCGTTCATTACATAGAACTCGTCGAGTTTGTTATTCATGTAAGAATTTTAATTTATCCAATATCTGTAATTAAGTGATTGAGTAATATTTATTTAATTTTTTAAAATTATAATTTTCGTTATTTATTTATTAAATAAATTAGGAAATCTGAATCAATCACTTACCTAAAGGTATTGAATCAATCTGAATTTTAATTTAAATAATAAACTCAACAAATTTTACGTAATGAACAAATTTAATCATAAAAATTTATTCCCAACTATTTGCAAACTTTGCTGCCTTTTTAGGTGAAGTACGTCCCCAACTCTTCTTTAACTGACAAACTTAGGAGTTGGGTCATGGGTATGGACAAAAGCCCTGCATGGCAAATAAGTAATTTTATGCTTTTTTTTTAATTTTTAACTTTTGATTAAATTTTTTTATTTTTTAAAATCGTTTAGATGAGATGAACTCAAAAAATAAAATTTTTTTGATCAAAATATAAAAAGAGTCTACTAAAGGCAAAAATAAACTTATATTTGGCTTAATTTTTTACGAGATTTTTGCTTAAAAGTCTCTTAAAAAATCTACTTGTTTTGATTATTATTATAATCAATTAGATTTTTTCACATTATTTTACATCTGTTTTTTTTTTATAAAAAAGTCAAAAAATTTATACAAAAAAGTTAGGTCAAACATAGGCTAAGCAATATTCGATTTGGCTTATTGGCTTTTTTTTTTTTTTTTTTATTTTTTCTGAAATTTTTTTATTTTTTGATCTAAATTTTTATTTTTTCGGCTTGTCTCAATGAGAGAGGTTTAAAAAGTATAATAGTTTGACTAAATAACAAAAAAAAATTCACTAAAAAAAAAATTTACGATGAAAAATAAGCCAAGTAACTTTTATTCATTCAGGGCCAAATATTAAAATAGGGGTAACTTTAACGATAAAATTAATTTATAAATATGCTACAATTATAAATATTGGATGCCAATAAAATTATTTGCAATTTATTATATTAATATTTGTAATATTGATACATTATTAAATAAATTAATATAACAAAATAATTTAATTAAACAAAGATTGTTATCAAAGTAAACTACCGAATTTTTGTAGCGACATGAGGAGGAAGATTTTGCCAAGCAAGATATTTTTATTTGTTATTAAATGTCTAAAAATTAATATATAACATATGGAAAAAAAATAAAAATGACATAAAACATATCTAATTTGAAAGATTTAAACTATTTTGAGTTTTATTATGTTTTTAACCATTACTTTATTTTATATAATAAATATTTATGATATACATTATAATGAATAAGGCCACTGGTACTTGCCCAGGGGGTTGAGCCGTCTCTGGTCACCCATCCCCTTGACGCAGACATTCATTTTTGCTAGTGAAACAATTTGAGTATACAATTTGTTTCGTTTTAAATAAAATTTTATCATTAATTCAAATATACATATTTTTAAAATACATTCTGTCATGATAAATTTTAAAATTAAAATTTTAATTAAAAATAAAAATAATTCAAATAAGATATAAAAGAAATTGTAAAGATCTTGAATTGTGTCTTTTTATTTTTTATAATTTTTTTAATTTTAATTCAAATTGATATACTTTTTAGAATGCTTTCCTCATGAGAAGTTTAAAAATAAAAAATCATATTAAAACATAAAAAATACAAAAAAGTGTTGCATATATAAGAAAAAACTATCCCACACATAATATTTTTTTTATATTTTAAAGATGTATTATATATAAAATACACCTAATATTATTTTAAAGGAGTATTACATAATAAAAATATCACGTAATATATTAAAAATACCTAATAATTTATATGTCTCATGAATATATAGCCACCTCGAGTGGCAAGACATTTTCATATTACTTTTCTACGAGTACTGTCAAATGAGTGCTGATACTATTACTAATAATAAACATACTAAATACATCTAAAAATTATTTATAATTTAAAATAAATAATTTAAATTAAATTATTTATGATATGAGTCATATTTTAAGTGAATTTGGACTATTTATTTTAAATGATAAGTAATTTTGTAAATAATTTCTATGAGTAAATAACATTATTGTAACAGTATTACCCTTGCTTGGGCTAAATTTTGTAAATTTCGTACTTTTTAAATTTTGCTCTATTTTTGATCTTTTGCGTCCTTCTGTGTGTTATAAAATGGGAATGATAAAAGTGTAAATGAAAAAGAATAAAAATTACCAACCGCAAGCATATATAGAATATTCTCATTAAGAGTAATTTTGCGCTCATTGCATGGAGATTATATCTCAATGGTAGGATTAGGCAAATTTATTCTCCGGGATTTATAGTCCATCGTCTTCAAGTGTGCACCCATAATGAACACGCGAGGCTCAAATCGGAGGATTTGCACTTTTTGCACACTAAGCTCGCAACAGACACGTGATTAACTGATTTTCAGACGAAATTTCTCAAATTTATTAGGTTACGCCTCAAACTCATGCGTGCGAGACTTTTTTTTTTAGGCTAGCCACATATATGTAGTGATGGTAATTTCCTTCGCTCTGTTCCGTTCCCGAACGTTCCCGCACGCCCTTGTTTCGCTTTTTATAAGTTTTTTTATTTTCGATAATAAATTGAGTGGAGACAATATTTTCTTTTTTTGTTCTATTTTTTTTTACTCATCCCACCCCCGATTATATAAAATAAATATTTTTTAAATATAAATACATGTATAGAATATATATTTTATAAATATAATAAGTCTAAAATATTAAAATATTATTTTTATTTTTATTTTTTCTCTATTCTTACATTTTTTATTTTTTATTCTATTAATTTATTGATAATTATTATTTTACTTATTATATTATCTATAACTCTTATTAATATTAATTTTTTAAAATTTAAAAATTATATTCAAAATATCTCAAACGTCGTCCCATTTTTCATTAATTTTTTAATATTTTTTTTTTGTTCCTATCTCGATTAAGTAAGACACGAAAATAGGTGAGCTTATTACGGTGCCACCTCATTGAATCCCTACATAGGTGTTCAGCCAATCTTTTATTATCAATTTTTAGTTTTATGTTATTGATTTTAATTATAAATTATAAATTTTTTTAAATATTCATAATTTTTGTTATAATTTTTAATTATTTTAATTATAAATTATAAATTTTATTAAATATTTATAATTTTTATTATAAATTATAATTTATAATTTATAAGCTAGTCACATTGAATTCCCAAACACCCCGTACATGAGGCCACGGAAAAAGTTCTACATACAAGGACAAAAAGAAGTTTACGAGAAAGTCTAAAGGCACACCCAATATTCACACCTCCACCACTTCTGTTGAGTTGGCTTTGCCAAGTAAGCCAATTTTAAAAAATAAATAAATAAATAAATAATAAAGAAAAAAGAAGGAAAGAAAAAAGAGAGAAAAATAAAAAAATAAAAGTAGGCGTCGCACGACCCACGCCACACTCTTACTGTCGCCACCTCCGGTGGGTGTCAACGCCACTGTCGTTCATTTCTTTCGTCGCCGCCCCTGACGACCCGTCACTGTCCCCGGCGACCTGCCACCGCCTCACCGCCTCTGGCTCTGTTATCTCTCTCGATATCTTTTTCTCTCTCTCTCTGTTAACATTAGCTCAAACGAATATAGTAAAATATTTTATTTGGAATATTTTTTTAATTATTATTTTTATTTTTAGTAAAAAATAAATTATTATATTTTTAAAACTTATTTAATTTAATTTTTTTTTTACCTTTTATTATGATGATTGAAAACGGCAAAAAAAAAATCCTAGATAGTGCGCTAGACAAGAAAATTATATTTTTTTTCAAATTATTTCAATTACATGAATTTTAAAAATATAATAATTTGTTTTTACTATAAATAAATAAAATAAAAAGACAAAAAAAAATTCTAGATAGAACATTTCACTATATGAGCTAATGTTAAAATATTTTACTATAAAAAATAATATTTTTTTTATCAAAATTAATATTTTTTTATCAAAAATAAAAACTTAAAAATAAAAATAAAATAATAAATTAAATTTCAT
>JAOTRH010000022.1:19051549-19086148 GCA_034768845.1 Heliamphora exappendiculata
CGTACTAGTGAGTCCCTGAAAGGAGATTTTGGCCCCCATCAAACCAACAAGGTAGAAGAAAAAGAAGAAAAGGACAAAAAAAAGGCAGAAAAATTGTCTTAACACAGATCTGCAAGAAATTGCCCCATGACACTCAGCTCCCTACTATGTGTTACTGGAGACAATTTGGCATCAGTTTTACCAAGGCATGTAAATCTTATGCCCTATGAAATAAATTGAGACTCCCTTAAGCTTTATATATTGAATATGAAAAGTCATCTATTAGTCTTGAACTTACTAAGACCAGGGGTAGCAGAAGCCAGTATCTTGCTGGGATGGAATGGCTAGGTTGACCGAAAATGCTAAAATCTGGTGTTGTTTGACAACTACATTGATAAGGCTTTTATAATGTGGGTAACTCATGCAAAAACGGTGTCGTACCACCGATCTCACTCTACTAATGGCTAAAGTACAAGCTCTAATGTGCCAAAGTTACAAGCTCCAATGTACCTTAAGGTACAAGCTCCAATGCGCCAAAATACAAGCTCCAATATACCTTAAGGTACAAGCTCAAAATACGCCAAAGTACAAGCTTCAATACACCTTAATATGAGATTAGGACCAAAACCCGAATCACCTCGAGGCCACTAAAAGAATAAGTGGATTGGAGGCTAGAGTTAGGATCATCAAGGTTGCTTGGCTGAAAAAATAAAGTTGGCTCAACCTTGACCACCTTGGGACAGAAAGGGGCTTGGCTATTCCAATTTGATCGTTCTGTCATCTTGACCACCTCGGAATGTTGATGTATCGCAACCACCCCATGATACAGGTACCAAAACTGCCAAGAGACAGAGAAATCAAACCTCGGAGAAGTCAAGCCAAGAAAGACAAGCCACGTGGTACATGCAAACTTCCTCTCTTCCCCAGTTCAACTTATATAAAAGCCACTTCTCATTTATTACAACGCATCAACAACCCAATTAATACAATTGTCTTCTGATCATTACTGTCATCCCTGTCTTGTCTCGATGTTGCTAGCTCTCACTTCCTTCCAGTAACTCTTGAGCTTAGTCTAATGGTGCTTTTTTTTAATTTAAAAAAGGAGGGAAAGAAAGACAGCTATCCTTTCTCTTTGGCCACTAAAAACAATCTCAAAAGTCAAAAGAATACACACAAGCAGCAACTCAACATAGCATTCGAACTTGGAAGTGGATACAGTGGAAGTGATTCTCACCACATTGTCTAATAACAAGTAAAGCTCCTCACAAGACTCCTACCCTCGAGACTTTATTTTGTAGGTTTGAAGTGGGTACAAAACGATGATCCGAATTATTCACCTCGTACCTCGTACATCCCACAGAGAAATCATATATATACAAAAATTTAGCTTGATCGGATATCAATAGGTCCATAAACAGAACACATTTTGTTTTTTACAAATTAAATTGGTGGCTTAAGTTTAAAATGAAGTATTCACGTTTATGATGAATTTTGTAATATATAATCCAATTTTCTCATATACACATTTATGTCCGATCAATATGAATTTTTGCATAGATGCACTTTTGTGCAAGGCTGACTAGACGAACGGTTCAAATTATTGTTGTTGGCCCACACTAAGCCTACAAAATAGGGTCTTGAGGGGGAGCTTAGCCCTCTAATAACCTACAAAGCCCACTTCTCATGTTAATTCACCTATCTTTCCATTGAATGTTTCATTTTTTCTTCTATTTTTTCTTTTTTGATAAATAAGAGTTAGGGGATGACACCCATATGCAAAAACCAGTCAAAGGAGATACTTCACAATTTACATTGAATGAATCATATCGGCATTCTAATGTCTATCTGACCTGATTCTGTGCTCTACACTTTCCCGGAAACAAAAATGATATTAATTAAGAGAAACTCTTTGATTTCGAAGTCCCAATACACAAGTTTATTTATCCACGCCCAGGAAGTTGATTGGTTCATCATAGTGTACCTGAAGGACAAAATAACATGATTTACAAAGAATCCCACCAGACAATGTAGTCCAAATAAGAATTAACAGAAAATATGTAAAACAGACATACATGTACACACATTATCACAACAACATATGTGATATTAACATACAACGGAATCGATTTTGTCATCCCATTATGTGCATAAGGAACAAGTACAAACGAAAATCCAATACCTGAAAAAGAATGGTGAGGCGAGCGAGCGACCGGCCATGCCACCGGAGCTGCAGCACTGTCGCCGTCTGAGAATGCTGATGAACAGACGGGTTCTGTTGCGGGCGGTGGTGGTGGTGGTGCGGTTTGAAGAAATTTATTGTGCCGACGCCAACTACCCCTTCGAGCTTCCATTTCAGCTGCAGCCACTCGTTCCCACTCTCCCTCCGCGAGAATTGAAACCCTTGAATACACGCGGAGTTCACAAAAACAACTAAAATGTCAAATAAAAATACAAAATTTTAAAATATTTAAATTAAATTTTTATAATTTTTAAAATATAATAATATTTTTTATTCATAAATTATTTATTACTACTACTTATAATTATTAATATCAAATATATAAAATAGTAAAATTATTAAATTTGAAAAAAAAATAAAAAAATAAACTTTTTATCCAAAAAAAAAATTACTAACTTTGAAAAAATTAAACTTAATTTAATTTTTTTATCAAAAGTCATAAAAAAAATACTAACTTTTAAACTAGGCGTAATATTTGAGAACTGAACTGAAGGCCCAATTCGCAATTAACCAACGAGCTTGAAAATTAATTTTATTTTTTGTTTTTTTTATGCATTTTAAGTTAAAAAGATAAATTTTATTTAAAATAAGTTATTTGATAACTTAGTTTTTAAATTAATATTTTTAAAGTTTATCATTTGAGTAAAAGTTATTTTTTTTACTTTTTTTTAAATTGAACAATTTTAGTCTTCTATATTGATATTAGCAATTATATGTAATTAATGGTGATAGTAAATAAGTTATGAATAATAAGAATTATTATATTTTAAAAGTGATTAAAATTTGAATAAAATACTCTAAAAATTAGTATTTTAATTTAATTTTTTTATTTCTTTATTTTTTTGTCAAACAAACTGTTTTTGTGTTTTCTTAATTTTAGCCAAAAACATATACAGGCCCAATGGGGGGCGGATAAAGGCAGTCATCTCCGAGATTTGGAAAAATCTAATAATTATAATAGTATTAATCTAAAATATGTTTAGATTATATAGATTCATTTTTCTAAAAAAAATTTAAAAACTTAATATATGTCTTTAAGAACTTATAAAAATAATTCACTCTTTATAAATTAAAATTTTGCATTCGTCCATGACCAAAAGGCTAGAGTTTCCAAACAGTCCCTTACTATTTTTTTCCTCAAAACATGCGGTGCAATGTTTGGAGGATTGAAATCTTAAGAGAGAATTGGTAGTATTTGGTATTACTGAAACTAATAACTTATATATTAGAGTTTGCAGGAGAAGTGGTAAGTATTTGATAAATATTGTAATATATAATTAAAATAGAAAAAAAATAATTATAACTTGTAATAAAAATTATAAATATTTAAAAAAATTACATTTTATAAGTAAAATTAATAATATGAACTAAAATTTACTAGTAGTAAATTTGACAAATACCCCCAATGATAATTTTTTCATTTAAAATAACTAGGAATAAAATAGTAATTCTTAATTACTTATTCAATTAAGAATCACCTTTATAAATTAAATAGAAATTCGATTCTTAATCTTAAATTCTATGGTTAATGAATAAAAAATAAAATATTTAAACAAATTCTTAAAAAAAGATTTGTTAGATAAGATAGCTGAATTTATACAAAAACGTACATATAATTATTCAATTTATTAAGAGCTTGCTTGAAATGTTTAAAAAAATTAGCTTTTAAGATATGTTTAGCTTTTTTAAGAAAAAGAAAAACAAAAAAAAGTTAGAGTGTTGGGAATAATTTTTTGTAGTAATTTTTTTGTTTTTATGCTTTTTATTAAAATATCTAACATATTCTTTCTTTTTATTTTTAAGTTGTATTGTTTGAGATATTAGTACGATTTTTGTTATTTTTTGTGAGCAGTGTTGACTTTTTTAATTGAAAATATTATAATAATTTTAATTTAAAAAAGTTAAGGTGTTGAGATGTGTATAAGTTTTTTTCTCTCAGATTAAGAAATGAAAAAAAAATAGTTGGTACTTTTCAAAAACCAAATAGTATGGCTTAAAAGTTGGTTTTTTTTAAAAAAAAATAACTTTTTAATAAAATAAAGTAGGGACTAAATTATTAGTGTATGAGTAAAAATTCGTACCTCCACGCAATGATGAATATTTTTAACGAAAAAAACTAATAAAGCATTCGAGAATTTCATAATCCTACAGAAAGAAAACACCGTTAGCGCCCCGACTGGTATTAACCGGCCGGAGGCACTCCGATGCTTAAGTTAGCCACAAACATAGTGAAGAATAATATAATTCTTATATGAATATATGATTACGTACCTTCACCCGTAGAGTTTGATTTTTATTTATAGGATAAGAGTCCTTTTTCCTCAAGAATTTTAATTATTATTTTGAGTTATCACAAAATCTATCATATCATATTTTTTTATGTTATCTTATCTCTTTAAAGATGTGACTTTATCTTTATTAGGAACATTTATCCCCTCCAATTGGCCACCAGCTTCTACTTTCTTTTATTGTAGTAAAAAGGAGTAAAAGCTTTTGTTTGATGGACTTCAAATTGTTCGAATAGATTTCGAATTGTTCGGATAAATTTCGAACTTAACATTTTAGGTTATTTCTTCTCGAGTATGGGATGTACTTCTACACGATGGGATAATTTTGTTCGGATAGATTTCGAGCATAGCCTTTTAGGTTATTTCTTCCCGAATATAGGATAAACTTTCATACAATGGGCTAATGTTGTTCGGATAGATTTCGAATTTAGCCTTTTAGGCTATTTCATCCCGAGTATGGGATGAACTTCCATATAAGGGGATAATTATGTTCGAATAGACGTCGAACAAGTTAGCCTCTTACGTTATGAGATGAAATTCCATATAAGGGGATAATTATGTTCGGATATACGTCGAACAACTTAGCCTCTTAGGCTATTTCTTTCCGAATATGTGATGAACTTCCATACAAGGGGATAATTATGTTCGGATAGACGTCGAACTTAGCCTCTTAGGCTATTTCTTCCCGAGTATGGGATGAACTTCCATACAAGGGCATAGTTCTCGGTATTGTAGTATAAACGCAGACTTCTTGAACATGTGTCTCTCTCGTCTATGTGCTTCTTTCTATGTCTAGATATAATAGCGGCTCCAATCACTCCAAGGAGTCCATATTTTGCCATCACTGTGGGGAGAGAAGAAAAGCATATTGCTCTATTGCTCTATTGGTGCTGTTGCTTGATGAGTGACTGTGAATTTTGTTGGAGCATAAATTGTGTTGACTGTTGAACAGAAGACTGCAAGTTTTGTTGAAACCTAGATAATGGAGCTTGTTGTATGATAGAAAGCTGCATAATATATTGCCGACAAGAATATTACAATTGAGTAGACTGTATTAAGTTTTGTTGCTACTGCGACTGTTGTAGTTGCAAGAGAAGTTATATATGTGCATTCAGGAGACTTCCATACTGATAATATTTTTGTTTCATGAGTTACTGTTGTATTTGCTGCTGCTAAAGATAATACTGTGAATTTTGAGATTACTTAAGATAAGGCACATGTGTAAAGAGAGTGATTAAAAAATATTAAATATGCAAATATATGGCATGCATGTTCTAAATAATATACTTATAAAAGTAAATATTAGAGAGGGAGAGATGAGAGAAGTGATGTTTCCCTTTTATTTTGATCGCCACGGGAGTTTGTTGTGGCAAGAATGTCGGTGTTCTTGCTCTTGTTTTTGCTAATATACTTCATACTTTTTAGTTATTGAGAATGTCAAAGTTGAGAGATCTCGGTTGATGGCCTTGGATGATGGTCTTGGCGTTCTTCCTCCAAATATTTAGTAGAGCTAAATAAATTAAATTAAGTTTAGATTTCACTGGTTGACAAACGATATCGTTGGTTAACAAGAATCAAGTGTTAAGAGTATGCCCGTTAAATTTGAAGATGATCGGACTTCGTTTGGCTTCCAATCTATAGGCAAAAATAGGCTATTTTCTTCAAATATTTAGTAGAGCCAAATAAATTAAACCAAGTTTAGACTTCACCGGTTGACAAACGATACCGTTGGTTAACAAGAATCAAGTGTTGAGAGTATGCCCCTCAAATTTGATGATGATTGGACTTCGGTTGGCTTTCGATCCTTAGGCAAAAATAGGCTGTTTTTATCAAATATTTAGTAAAGCCAAATAAATTAAACCAAGTTTAGATTTCACCGGTTGATAAACGATACCGTTGGCTAACAGGAATCATGCGCCAAGAGTTTGCCTTTAAAATTTTATGAGGATCGAATTTCGTTTGACCTCCGATTTATTCACGAAAAATAGACTGTTTCTTCCTCGTCAGCGCACTGTTTCGCCGTTACTTGATCCGCTGCTGCTCAATTATGTTGAATTGATTTTCTCTCGTGGCCACCAAATATCAAATCAGGATAATTGATTTTTGCTTTTGTCTCCTTGTGATGTGTTTGGTGCTTTGATTGTTATTGGTGTTGATAATCCTCTCCATTATCGATGACTTTTTGATGAATTCTTCGGTATGATCAACTTTTTCGTTTTTACTTTTTCGTTCCCACAGACGGCGCCAAATTGTAGAGGTAAAAAATCGTACGTCCACGCGATGATGAATATTTTTAACAAAGAAGATTAATCAAGCATTCAAGAATTTCATAATCCTACAAAAAGAGAGCACCGTTAGCGCTCCGACCGGTGTTGACCGGCTGGAGGCACTCCGATACTTAAGTTAGCCACAATCATTGTGAAGAATAATATAATTCTTGTATAGATATATAATTGCGTACCTTTACCTGTAGAGTTCGGTCTTTATTTATAGGATAAGAGTCCTTTTTTTCTCAAAAATTCTAATTATTATTTTGACTTATCACAAAATTTTTCATATCATATTTTTTGATGTTATGATGTCTTTTTAAAGATATGTGACTTTATCTTTATTAAGAAAATTTATCCCCTCTAAGTAGGTATTTAATTCCTAACAATTAAATTTATCTTCCTTCTCATTATTCCCATGATCTAAATTAACATGGCCTAAGAAATTGAGAACGGGATCACCCACCGCTTACGATAGAGCTCGACCTTTCACCCAGTAACAAATTGGGGACACAAATATCATATGAAGATCTTGATTGGAAACTAATTTAAAAGTTAGTTTTATTTTTTGTGTTTTTAGTTAAAAAGTTAAATTGGGTTTAAAAGTAAATTATTTGGTAAATTAATTTTTGTGTCAATTTTTTTTAAGTTGGTTGTTCGGGTGAAAAATTAATTTTTTTTATTTTTGATAAGATTAAATAGTTTTGTCTTTTCATATAGTTCAAAATAACTAATTATATATAATTGGTAGGAGTAGTAGTAAACTTGGCACTGTTTTGGCTAAATTTGATAGATGTTGCTCAACGGTAAAAAAAAAAAAAAAACTGTTTGAATTCTTAAAACTGAACAACAAGAAATTCAATTGAAAGTTGGGATGAATGAATAAATGGATAGAGCCTTCTGGCTTCGATTAATTCCAAGGAAAGAAAAAACAATCAACTTTATTTCTTAATTTAAATGATTTTCTGATCTAATTATAAGTTAAAAATAAATTAGTGTTTGTTGCATGGAAGGCTTTTTTCATGTGTAGATTAACCATTTTTTAATGAATCCTAATTATTGTGACTTTCCTTTTTGTATTTTTTGAATATTTTTTAACTTTTGACTAAAATTTTTAATTTTTTCGAATTGCCTCAGATGACATGAACCGAGAAAATAAAAGAGTTTTATTAAAAAATAAAAAAATCACTAAATACAAAAATAACCAATATTAAATTTGGCCTTTTAATTTATTTTTTGTCTTTTTAAAATTTTTTTTATATTTTGATCAAAGAATTTATCTTTTTGGCTTGTTGAGACGAGACGAGTCCAAAAATATAATTTTTTAACTGAGCGATGAAAAAAATCGCTAAAGACAAAAATAAACAAAACAAAATAAACAGATAAGCAATTATTCCAAATAGGGCCAAGTTATGAATGAGAGATGTTATTATCTTTTTAAAAAAGTGAAAGTTTGAATATAATATTTTAAGAATTAGTATATTGATTTGACTTATGAGTTTTTTAACATTTTAACATTTTTTAAAAATAGACCCTGTTGACTTTTTTTTAGTTTTTAGTCCAAAAAGTTAAGAAAAAATAGTATAGTCAATCAATAATGCTAAAATGACCAACATAGTTTATCAAATTAATAACCCAAGTAAAAATTATGGCACGATTCTAATAACTTCATAAGTACTATGCGTCTCACATAAATTCTGTCTAAATTCAATGCTCGTAATTATGCTACGTCATTTAGAATATTAATTTGATAAATTAAATTAATAGCCAATAACATCCCTCATTTGGGAAAATTATTGGATACTCTTAGAGCGCACGTAATATTATCTACTTAATACTTTTAAAAAAAATAATACATATTAAGTAGGTTATTATTATCTCTTATCTACCGATAATCTAATAAAAATAGATTAATATTATATTATGTAGAACATTTTTTGCTATCTAAATAAATGAGAACACTATACAAACAATATCAAATAATATTTTAAAATTACTGAATAATTACTTCCTCATTTGGGAACCTATTACACCATCACTAAAATTATTCAAGAAGAGCATATATGTCGTTAAAGTATATTAGGGGGAATAATGTTCATTAAATATGTTTGAACATTTAAATAATATTAGTGAATTTGTTGTGTTTATAAATATCTTTCAATATAATTGAATTATTGAATTAATTTTAAATAATTTTTAAAAATACATAAATTTACAGAGTGCTTTATGATTCAAAAATGCCGAATCTCATCTCAATCATCATTTATCAAGACTCTTAGGAGTAAGTTCCTTAATTTGGACAGAACATTTAGTGCATGTCACTATTCCTGGATCTAGAGTTTTAAAAGTAAAACTATTTAAGAAATTAAACCAATTATCAACTTCTACTATCAATTCAAATAAAAAATAACAACAAAATAATAGTATACAAATTAATAAAATTAATATGCATACAGTCCGTAGAAATAAGAGCCTACTTTTAATAAAAGTGTTAGCACTAAAATAAACATGTTTGATAATTATTTTTCATTCTGTATAGTGGCCCTAATCATAGACTAACATGTTAGAAACATAAGCATCTAGTTTAATTCTTTTTTATTTGAAAAATTCATGATAAATTTATTTATATCTTATTCTTTAATATTTGACACTTAATTTATTGGAGGTATCTTTGTATATTGCAGTATAACAATAAATAAGTCGCAAGACATCAAAAAACTGTAAGCTGTGTCAAATTATTTAACAGCTCAATTGAGCGGTCAAGTGCTGCTCTTGATTTTTGCATCTAATTTATTCTATTTTTGCAGAGAAAGCAAAAATACTACAAACTTGATAAAATTAATTGAGTAGTCCATCAGTGTGCACAATTTAAAGTGCTGCTAGTAGTTAGGATTTTTAAAGTTCCTTATATATTTATACACTTTAGGCTGCTAGGGTTGTGTGCCTTCTTTGATTATTGTGATCCCCAGCCGCAAATGAATTTCTCCATTGATGAAAAAACTTTTAAGTCATCCAAGAGCCTGATTGAAGAATATTCTTGGAGTTTTCCTATATTTGATGATTTTTCGTGTTGTTAAGAACAAGTAGCTAAACTTTTAACGTTCTTCTTTAATTCTAGAATTTTTTGAGTGGATTCTCAAGAGTTCGAAGTCCGGTGGTAGATTTCAACGGCAGTTAAGTACAGAATTAGTGTACGTGAATTTGACAAATTAAACTTACTTCCGTAAATTGTGAATTCAACAGGGTTGTAAAATTTCTTGTAATAAACATTTATTATAGTGCTTGATTAATTCTGGACCTAGATTGGTTCCGTAATTTTTATCCAGTTTAAAATTTTTTAAGTAAAAATTGTCGTGTCTTGTGCGGTGTTTATTTGTTGACTTGTGTGATTGTTTTATTTATTCTTCGGCGTTTGGTTGCTTAAAAAATTCGATTAGTACAAATCAATCGATAAATTGAGTTTTTCAATTTGTATTAGAGCAGATCACTTAAAAAAATTATAAAATTTTTTATAAGTGTAATCCTTGATTGATTTGCAAAAATAAATTTTCTTAGAGAATGCATCTTGATTGGTAGACCACTCATTCTTGACAGATCAAACTACCCTTTTTGAAAAGTTTGCATAAGAGCTTTTTTAAAATCTACAAATGAACGTATGTGACTTTCTATTGTTGAGGGATATAAATATTCCACCATTATTGTTGACTGAAAAATCATCCATAAGCCTGCGAGTAGATGTGACAGAACCAATTTTGAAGATGCAAGCTGAAATAGAAAAAGTCATAAATGCTATTTTTTAACAGAGTTACACGAAATGAATTTCGTAGAATAAGTACGCATAACTTGGCTAAAGAAACTAAAGATATTTTCGAAGTCACTTGTGAAGGTTAAAACTGTAAAAATTTCAACATCTTACCACTAGTTTTGAAACTCTACGTATAAAAGACGATAAAAAGTTTGATGTTTTTAATGCAAATCTAAATGACATTGTGAATAAATTCAATTTTTAAGTAAAACACATTTGTACAATATGGTCACAGTTCCCCTTTCTATCATATTCTAAATTTTAAAATTATTTAATTTTTTTTCTCGATATGTACCTAAACACGTTTTCAACTAAATAGTCACAGTAATAGAGGATAGTAAAGTCATTGACTCTATTTTTGTTGAAAATTTGGTTGTAAACCTACAAACTCATTAGTTAAATTTTTAAAATATAAAAAATTTTAAAAAATTTAATATTTTCTTCAGCTCAAGATTTTACAAGTAATTCTAATGATGATTTGGACTATAAAATGATAGCTATTTTTGTTAAAAAAGTACAAAATAATTTTAAAAAATAAAATACCTAATTAAGAAGAAAAATTACAAAAGAAACACAGCAAAGAAAAAAATAAAAATATGTTCAATTTTATCAAAAAAATGGTCAAAAGACTAAAATTTTAAAATTTAGTGCTATAAATTCAATTGATTTGAACATACGACTAAATAATAACTTTTTTAAAAGAAAACAAAAATGACTCATAGTTATTTGGAATAATGAGAATAAACTCCAGACGATTAGTAAAAAATCTAATATAAAACGAAGTTGGCAAACAACGCCTTGGATGTGAATGGAAGTGTTTGGCAAAGTTAGTATTATTAGTTTTAAGTTATTAATTTTAATTATAAGTTATAATTTTTTTTAAATATTTATAATTTTTACTATAAATTATAACTATTTTTTTAATTTAACTATAAATTATAAATTTTTTAAAATATTCGTAATATTTACTATAATTTATAATAAATAAATTATTAATTTTAATAATTTCATTCACCACCTGTAAGTGGAAGACAATTTTTTAGATAGACGTCATAGGGTTTATAGCATTTCCGTATCGTATCTACAACCTTGAGTCTGCACGAATTTCGATCTTCCAATCGAACCAGTCTGTTGCTGAGTTTCGAGGCCTGCATTTGGTGCGTCTTCAATCTCTCTCACCCTCTCTTTTACAGTCTATCTATCTATGTATATCTATATCTATATACACTTATATACATATATATACCTACACGCTTATCTGTAGATCTACGAAGAATAAAATGATCAGTTCACTTTTTTTGTCCACTGAAGAAATTAGCTTTTGTTTTGTATTCTTCTGATTTTATCGCTTTGCATTCATCTGATTTGACAAAAAACTGCCATAATCGCCTTGAAATCAACGGAGCCAAATTGCATCAGAAATGGAGCGACATAAGTTTGTTTGTTTGTTTGTTTGTTTGTTTTGTCTGGATCCAAAGACTCTCTTGATTTGCTTTGAGACCAATTGTGAATGCCTATTTAATCCCGAAGGATAATTGTGTGAAACATTAGCATTGATCGAAAAGAAAAGGGAAAGAAAGGTGCTGAAAAATTGAACTTTCTGGAAAGACACTCGAGTGTTCCAGATGCACAAGTACTAGGTTGCAATAGTCATTGCTCGGCACGGACCCATTCACTGGACTGAAAGAATTTTGAAGTCCCCAACCACATTCAAGAATCAAGATCCGGCATCTTCAATGCTGGTGGTAAATTTGTGGGTTAAAATGTGTTACATGAAAAAATAGAATAAAAAAATGGCTCGTAATTTCGTGTTAATGGTGGTGTTTGATTGCTTAAGAATTTTAGTTCGAAATAGAAATGGTAAGTATTTAGTAGGTATTGTAATTTATAATTAAAAAAAATAGTTATAACTTATAATAAAAATTATATGTGTTTCGAATAAATTATAATTTATAAATAAAATTAATAATAAAAAATTAAAAATAATCGTTAAAATTTTTTTTAAACACTCCCAATATATGAGTGCTCTAAATAATGTAAGTAGTATTGTGCTAATTTTTATACAAATTCAAATAAAATTGAAATTTATCCATAACAAATTCATTTTAATGCTCTCTTTTTCGATTATTTAAATTTGTTAGCTGACTCAGCTAACATGTGCCTTAATTTGCCCATAGGAGATGGCCTAAGCCTTAGTTTGCAAATATGAATAATAGTGTCATGATATTATTTTTTGAAAAATAATTTTGGCACTCCCTTTTAGTTACACACACTCCCCATTTTCTTTTTATTAAACAAAATTACAAGATACCCTTTATTCTCTATTCTTTTAACCTTCTGTCCAAATGCATGAAGAACATTTTTGCATTTTACCTAATAAAAACAAAAGAGTATAATTGGCTAAAAAGGAAGTACCAATTATTTTTTAGTATTAGTACATTTTTTAAAAATAAAATATTATTAGAATTGTTTGGCAAAATTTCTATTAATAATTTTTATTTTTCTACTACTAATTTTAATTATAAATTATAAATTTTTTCAAACAACTTCTACCACAACTTATAAATATTTTTTTTTATTTCAAATATAAATTAAAATCTTTACTAAATACTCACTACTTCACTACTTCTCCTGCAAACTACTAATTTACACAAATATATATACATGTGATTAGCATTTTCCTTCTTCCAAATATCCATACATGTGATTGGCATTTTCCTTCTTTCTAATAGGGTGATATGAAGTATCTTTGAAGTAAGGATAGAGGCATACCCCTTTTATGCCATAGCAAGCTGCAATGTTTAATTACCCCCAAACATAATAAAAATGGAGAGAATCAACGTGGAAAAGCAGGGAAAAGCACACAGCTACCTTACAAGACTTTCTTTGACCTGTTCCCCCCCCCCAACAAAAAAAAAATACTTATCCCACGTAATCTTCATACATTTGCCTGCGCATTTTCACAATTATAATCATAAGACATTCATGTTTAAACAAATGTAATTTAAGCACAAAGCTATCAACTAAATTACAAGGCTATCAACATCCTATTCTTCTTATTTTTTTATTTTGCATGAATATTCTACTTAATAAGTCCATGAACAGTTCCATACATGAAAATTAATTGATAACCAACCACAAGAAGCCCATAGCAGCATCACAACGCGCTCCCCATACCCATAAAAAGGGTAGTGGTACACTCGTTGAACCAGGCAGGAGTTACCTGCCCTGAAAAAATATTCAAAGCCAATAGTGAAATAGGTATACAACACGGTCTCCATTTACAATGGAAGGCACGCTTTTAGAACGTCTCATTCATAAATTGCAGTCTGCCCCATGGCATCATTTGCCAAGATATAAAGCACGTCGGCATTTGACAATATTTTCAATTGAATAAACAGCAAGGAGGGATAGTATACACCCAAAGTGTCAAATTCATTTTCCTGACTCTGTCACCAGAATGCGGCAACTCTAGTGATTTCTGCTGCATTGATCGGGTAGTCAATATGAGCACATCCAATTGAAATCTTTTTTGGAAAGTCATTCCATTAGATTATCCCAAGGCAGCTCTGAAAAAACATATCATCAGCCAACAAAATCATGTAAAAATTGCCCTCCAATAATATCTCGGCCAAATTGTCGATTCTGATCTTCAAAACTACCTACTAGATACCCTTCACTATTTGATTCAATGCCAAATCGACGAGCTGCATTAATTTGAAAGGGCTCTGATAAACCGATCCCATTATTCTGATGGAGTCCCAGTGTTAAGGAGACACCCCCGCTTACTCCTCCAGCATTCCCAGCAACACCCACATGATGGAGCGACGAGTTTTCATAAGATAAACCAACTTGATCTTCAGTCCCCATAGATATATTAGGAAAATCATTTCTAGTGCGTTTAAACGGAAGGTCTTGAGCCCTCTTGGTGAACGTGGATGGATTCTCATAAGCAAGTGAGGTGGCTGTGGGCAAATGATCGCTTGGCCTATTGACATTTTGTTCCTCCCTTTGCGAAGCTTTTTTAGCTTGCCGTGTTTCAAGCATGTGTATTTCTTCCACCATGGGCTTCCAAAGTCTCACCCTTGCATTGATAAACCAATTGGAAACCTGATTGGAATTGTCATATTGATCACCCCCACTTGATAAAGCCACAAAAGTATCCAAATAAGAGTCTAAATTCATCTAACATGGAGCACCTTAAAGAGTGCTATTTGAGTCTGCATGAATAGAGTTATTTGAGTCTGCATATATGCATGCACACAGTTGTGTAGTGTATGTTTTTGTGGGGGTTAGGGAGGAAGCAGGGTAGGGGTGCTGGACTGAACTTGTCCTTGCTGCAAATCCTCTAAATAGGAAGATATCAGAGTAGATATAAAGTAGCGCACCTGGCTTCGTGAGAGACCAGTCTGCTTTGCTAGCATTAGCTTGTCTGTGTCGGTGGGATAACTGAAACATTGAACAGTGACAATATTCAATGTATTTTTATGTAAACCTTTTCTTTTTCTTTTTCTTTTTCTTTTTCTTTTTCTTTTTGCATAGATGACCATTTGCAAATGAAGGAATATTGAAACAAAAATCTGCATATTAATTCCAGGAAGTACAAGTTATCATGTCAGCATCGCTCTGTGACCATAAACATTTACATAATTATCATTCCGAATAATATAGGCGCTCACCATCTTCATATAATTTCAAACAAAACCTGTAACTTGTCTGACTGATTTCCAAGTCACTGTTATATCATTCTGGCTAATATTTCTATGTAAAATTTATACTTGTATAATATTGTTCTTTTATCATTAATCCAGATACCAAAACTGACTTACGGGTGCAGGAAGTGATCAAATAACCATGACCTCAGTACAGCTACGGCACGCTCAGGCAGTCCTCTTTGCGGTCGCCAAACAGGTTGATCAAGAAATCCTTCACTCTGAACTGGTCTTTGGCTATAAACGTTGTCAGAGTTTCCAAAACGCGGAGATTCATCTTTCCGGTAGTTTTGAGTTTTGCTAGTAAATTGCAGCTGGTCAGTGATTGCATTCTTCAAGCTTCTGAAGTGTTTAGACATGGATTTTAAAGCCAAGTTTGCACATGGAGCTGCATTGCTGAGCCCAGCAACAGACTCAAATGATGATACAACTGCCTGCATCTGTTGGTAGTAATATTTGTACCTCCTGTAAACCTAATGATGATGCAAAAACAGTTATATTATCGAAAAGGTTAAATATCGCCAAGAGAATGATAAAGCATATTCAATTAAAATTTAAAATGATACTAGCAAACTAATCAATGTGGATTAATTGCCTTTGATGAATTCAGGTAATATCTGATAAATCGAATGCAGCATGAATGTGAAATGGATCTGATTCTTTCAAAAGATTGAAACATTGATGACCAATTGATATACTACAGCCAGGCTTCAGAATATGGTTTCCTAAAATGACAATATATCTCAATTTCTTATCTCACTTTCAAAAATAGTAGAAGATGAGAGTACAGGCCATTAGGATTTGATCATTTCTACCAAATGGAACAGCATTTTCCATCAAGTTAAAAATGGAAGAATTAATTAAAAAGAGATGTAGCTTTATATGTGGAAGAAATAGAAACCCAATACCATTAAGCTATAATATGCTTTCTTTTATGATAAGTAAACCACCATACCTATAGTAAGTTCATAATTGGTGTTAACACCACCAATGTAAATCAACAGGTGGGTGATGGTGAAGGTGATGATGATGATGATGTGGACACACACACACATTCACTATATGTAGGTAAACAACGGGAAGCACTAGTTATAATTATAGTCATTCGGATCTAAGGTATTAATTCTGCATATGATACAATCCTGTTACACTGCTATTTTTTCTTCCTCTACAATCTTAGTCGTTAGCATCATAGTCAGAAAGAAAAAACCTTGATATCCTTTCTCGCTTTCTCCAATTATCGGAATTCTAGAGTCAAGACAAAGAACCCTAAGACCTAAAACGGAGCCTAGGATCAACAATAGGAATTCTGGAGCCTAATGTCAGAAGAATTTGGGTTAACAATAATGCTCTTCATTTTTCTTGATTAGTGTCAATATGCGTCACTCTAATCTCTGCTAGCTTGTCATATATGTCAACTATTGTTGATATTATTTCATGCATTTTCTTTTTCTTGCATAGATTTTATTGGAACTAAAAATAAGAAAATGCATGTCATGATGTGTGTTTGAACTTCCATGCTGCTTGCTGCATGCTTTTGGAGGTAGTAACTTAGGCTGATAACTAATTGCAACTGAGAGGCCATGCTACCGATGTTTATTTGGCATTAAGAGCATACTGACAAACTGAATTTGAAATTGATACCAAGACTTTGGCATAGATTTAGTTTTGTTCAATTCGTGAACTAGTAGCATGTTCCAGTCAACTTATAACATGCAAACTTGTTCTTATAGCTTGGACAGAACACTTAGTCCACACAGAGGAACAGAACACGAACTTCATATATCCCTTTGAAATTTATTCAGTCGCTCTGTAAAAGCTACAGATCTTGAACTAAATTGACCTAAACTTGTGTTACTTATAACTTGCCTTCGCTGGACAACCATTTATTAAGTTGGACTGTTCATGAATCATTGTGAAAGCTACCAAATACTATAATTAATAAGAAGGAAAAAAGCTATGAATGCAAGAGGCACTAAGAGAATGCTATGTGATTCTTAGCATTTATGCTAGATACAAGTTGTGACTTTGAACCTAAAAGCTAAACTTAACCATTGAGATATCCTCTAAGGCAATAGGTCCAAGTAAAAGGTTTAATTGTTAGTTATGAGACTCGTTGCTTTACATCGAGAATGGTCATTATTCTATGACTAAGGCACCGTGTGAGATAGTTTCTTTATATACCTTTTTTGTCTTTAGTGAAAAAAATTTACGTTAGCTTAAACGATGATAGTTTTAAAATTTATCTTCGTTATGAGAAACCAAAAAAAATTCTAAAAAATGACCAGAAAATAAAAAAAAAAAAGTTAAGATGAAATGAAAAAGCCACTTTTGGGATTTTGTTGGACTTATTTTCGTCTTTTGTGAGCTTTTTTCAAGTTTAGTCAAAACGGCTCTTTTAGATTCGTTTTACCATGACGAATTGAAAATATAAAAAATCTATACAAAAAAAATAAAAAAGTTCAGAAAAGGTGAAAAAAGACACAATGAAAGGCAAAAAAAAAAGAGCTATCCCAAACAGTACCTAAGGTCTTGTTTTGTGCTGTTTTGAACAAGAATTGATCAATACACAGTTAGATCTTCGCTATTGGGTTCAGTTATTAAATATAAATGCATGCCTAAATCTGTAGAGTTGAGATTGAGACCAGTTTATTGCCTAGTAGTTCTTACCAAATTGGCAAATTCATATATATGGGCACTATAGTCTTAGTTGTCGTGTTTATGTTGACTGCATCTTTTCATCTCACATGTTTACATTGACCGTTCCAAGGGCTTTTTTCCCCCACATGTTTTTGATTTGGTAGGAGCACACATTTAGGGGAAGCGAGTCATGGATTTGAATTCATACGCTTGATCTCATCATGATTCCTAAAGAGGTGTGGTTTTGTGCCTTCAAATTTGAACCATTGTTTTTTCTTTCTCCTTCGTTGGCCATTACAATCTTGTTACTATCAGTTATTCATTCTTGTGTTTTTCTCTTCTTGTAACCCTTCCTTTTTTATTTTTTTGCTTAAACCTTTGTCATTCCGTAACGGGGCTGTTAGTTAACCGAGATTGAGGCAAAAAAACCGTATTTGAGAAACTTCCAAGAGGCTAACTAGGTTAAAGTCGTGTGGAGTGGAGCAATAGGTTGTGGCGCTTTTGTGGAAGGATCTCACTGTTAGCATCTTTAGAACAGTATACTTTCGGTTTATATAGTTGATTTATTTGGACTGTGGAAGGATCTCACGGATGTTTTTACCTTGTGGACTGTGTTCTTCGGCTTCTATGTTAAACTTCATTTGTTCATGTTTCTTATTATTATTATTTTTTTTTTTGGATAATTAGACCCATGGTAGCCCCCCCCCCCCCCTTCCCAGACTCCGCATATGCGGGAGCTTAGAACACTGGGCTGCCCTTTTTTTAATTAGCTTTGACCATCATCACCTTAACTTGGTTAATTAATTGGTTGGTGATTTTTAATTTGGTAACCAAAACTAGAGATTGGTCTATTCACATCTCATGGTTGGTGATTTCATTTATATCTCTTGCATTTATACATACACAAATATATTGTTCCTATACATGTTTTGCTATCGGAACCTCAAAAAATCAGAAACCACAGTCAATCACAAATCAATACCATTCCTAATATGTCATATGTTATGCAGACATGTCTCTATGTAATGGGTTATTAATGGCAGTGTTAAACAGTGGGGAGAGAGGGGGAGAGAGAGAGAGAGAGAGAGAGAGAGAGAGAGGTAACTAATAACATGGAAGAGCTGAACGAATTAGAGCGAATAACTGTAACAATCAATCACATAAATTTTCAATAATTACAACACAAACATGCAAATGCATTACTAGTATATGGCGGAGATAACCTTCTAACTAACCAAAATTCTAAACCAACCCTCTCGGGATTTCATTCAATAAGGCAAGACTAAGAAAAGGTATTTGAAGGAAGTGACTTGGAATGTTTTCAGGTTGAACTGGACGAAAATGAACCTTCTTTTTTTATCAACTTCCATTTAGGTGAAGAACAAATGTAATTGATACGGAAATAAAAACCAAACATCATCAGTTCACCCCATCCTGTGTACAAGATGCAAAATGCATAGGAATCAAACAGCAACCATTATCACTTTCAGATCTCAAATATTAGAAGAAATCCAGTAAAGAAATTTTTGTTACAACTCTTCCCTTTCCTTCTTTTCTCACTTCTTCATTTCCGTCTCTTCTCTTTCCATCACTTTCAATATGAGTAAGTTCAGAGAATACCAAAATGCCACAGAATTTCCCCAGTCTCCCTTCCCTCATTGGATAAATTTTAAAATAAAGAGAGAGGAGTTATTTCCACAGTTTAATATGGCTGGATTCAGAGCCTCACACTCAGATATTAGGTTCCACATATGCAAGTGTGAGGGCTGCGGATGAAGCAATTATGGTTGTAAAAGTTGCTTCCTATTTACTTATGCAATGTTTCCTTCTAGTTCACTTAGCTAAATCCAGCATCCTGCAAGACCTCGTTGGATTACTCCAAATAATAAGCCATTCGCAAAAATTATATTAATTCTAAGTTGACATAAAAATCTAATTCTCTTTCTGATGAACAACGTGTTCGCTTTCTATTGACATTTTAATAATGGTTTTAACTTGAGACAAATGAAAACAAGATCATCTCATCTTCTTGTCAATGTCATCCTTAATATTGTAGCCAGGAAGTAGCACAAGGAATTACAAATATTTCCGTACCAAAAAGTTAGCACTAGGCATCATGGACCATGAAGTCATAACTAGGTTGTGGGTAGGTTTCTAACATTAATTGGTTCTAATCTAACTATTGGCTATATTTAAGAACGATGGCTGAACACGAATTGTTACAAGCATGAAGTGTAGTTAACCGTTGATATCTATCAAAACCAGGTAAGTAATATCTCAGCTGCACTGTCCGAAGTATTTGATAATCCTTGTTGCATAGCAATCATATATATATGCAACATGATGTTACAAAAGTAACCGACTTACATGGTGTGCGCGTGAACAATTTTGCTACTACCAAGATTTTTTTTAAGCCAAATGAACATAAAATTTGGCGTAGTCAACATTTATTCATTGTCGAATCCCCACCGCCGTATCCATTTTTTATATCATAAATGTTGTGTCAATTGTTTGAAGAAGTGTCCATTGTTTTCATAAACGCCGTTCGATTGCTCATACATGTGTTGTGTCTGGGTCAATATCCCAAATCCGTACTGTGCTTCTTAGCATGTCTAAACTAAAATTTCTGGTCAGTCACTTGTCCAGCACAAAGTCTTAAACCAACTTAATTTCAAGCTCTTTATATCAGTTTTTCAACTATATTCTTAATGCAAAAAGTTGTTGCATATCAATTCCAACCGAGATTTCTCAGTTCAAAACTCCAGAAATGGGGAATTTAAACATTTACACAACGTTGTACTTTGCCAAGTTTGTTAATCTAGATTCATCCTCTACCGGTACCGCAAATAAAAGAAACTAGATGCCTCGTCAATTCATTTTCTTTAGCCTTCCAATTCTTTGGATTGCATTGAAAAAATTAGTTCAATCCAGTTGTTTGTTTGTTTTTTTTACTAAAAATCAGTGCAATACATCCCCTCGTCTATTTTTCTGACTAAAAATTAGTGCAATGCAGTTTCCTTGTTTCTTTAGCCAACTAATACACCATATTGAAATATTAAATAAGTTATACGGTAGGTAAGATATTAAACTGGAGATAAATAATACCAAAAAAGTTTATGATATTGGGGGATTAAATTTTTTTAACTATTTTCTTATTTCATACAATAATTAAAAATAATTATATCCCATGATTCAATTACATATAATTCAATCTAATGTCACCGTATAACTAATACAATATAATGGTGTTATTTGGTATTGTTGAAACTAGTAGCTTATAAGTCGTAACAAAAATTGTGAGTGTTTGATAAATATTATAACTTATAATTGAAATAAAAAATAATAATTATTATAAATTGTATCAAAAATTGTGAATATTTAAAAAAAATTATAATTTATAGCTAAAATTAGTATCACAAACATTAATAGCTAGCAGGAAACTAAACAATTCAATCCCACCATTAATCCAAAAATCAAACAATGCCGAGGGCTAGCATAGATCTTTACAATGGGATTCGTTTTTATGCACATTACTTGTACCCCATGTTAAGTGCCGACGTCACCCATTAAAACTCTTTCTAACGTTGTCAGACACTTTATGGCACCAATAGATCTTTGGGCATATATTCGCTCCCTTCACCTTTTCCCAAAAAGACAGATTTTGTGATCTCTTAACCCCATTTCCATACCCCTAAAACCCAACGCAAGAATCTAGTTCACATAGAATACAAGAACAAAAGAAGCTACAAATCACAAAAGAACCTCTCTGTCACAAAGACGTGATCAAAATTGGACGCTTTGTTGCCAAATGGTATGACCGGACTGACAAAGTGACATTAATGGCTAACCCAACACTTGAAGAATCATCAAATTCAAATCTAATTTTAATTGGGAACTAGCTTCTAATAGTAGCTAGAAGGCTAGCTTGAAGGGTGATGATGATCATGAAATGAAATAGAAAATCACATCAAGAACAATAAAACCCATGTATTGAAGTCAAGAATTACCAAAAACAAAACCCATTTGATATAAAATGCAGGTGAGAAAACGCTGTACAGAATTGGAGAAGCGCATATACATACCTCATCAAGCATGGAAATCAGCCTCGACTTCTTTCCCAGCTGCTCGCCGCCGTCTCCGCCACTAACCGGCTCATCGACGATTCCATTTCCGGCGAGATTTTCCATTGGAGGATCCATAAAACTCGAGTCCCCGGTGACATTTTCGGCATAGATTCCCCGACCCACATAGCAAAGCTCTTCAAGCAATTGCTGTGCAGGTTTCAAGAACCTCGAACCCTTCAGAATCGAAGCGTAACCGGTAAACGGCCCGAGAGGGACCGTACTCCTCGATAAATCATTCGATGTTGAAGCACCAACACCGGCAACGATGCCGCTCGGAACAACATAGCCACCACCACCGGAAACCTTATCGTTAAAAATGGAAGAATCGTATCTTTGTAGATTCAGCTCCAGAGGCAGACTGGTTTGGTGGGTGTGATGTGAAGAAAGAGACAAAGACAACCCTTGGCCAGTGGGGTTATTAGGCCCGTGGGTTATCGATAAAGGTTCTGGTTTATACACTGTGACTTCAACACCATTGAAGGAATGATCAAAGACTCTAAGGTTTTGAGGGCTGAACAGAAATGGGTTGTGGCAGTTAATATCTTGAATCGAGCTAGGGTTTAGGTGTATAGACGATTGTGGATCCATGTACAGAAGTTGTGAAGTTGAAGATGATGATGATGACGAAGAAGAAGACGAAGAAGAAGAAACATTGATGATTCCTCCAACATAACCCATCAAATTCACACCATCTTGCTTAACAGCACCGCAAACCAAGGTTTGGTTTTGGCTCGACGACTTCTCAACAAGGGAGTTGTTTTGGTGGTGGTGGAGGTTGGCGCATGTTAGCAAATCGGGAGGAAGAAGGGATAGATCGTAAAGAGGGAGTAAACCTGCGCACCCTTGGAAGTTCTCTACGCACCCCCCGGGATGGTTCCGGACGACCACTCTGAGCTTATCTCTTCTGCTTTGTTGAGGGACATGGTAGGGTTCAAAACCTTCGGCCATGGCTACAGTCTAGACCTATTCTTTTATAGAGAGATAAAGTCTGTAGAGAGAGGGAGAGAGGGAGAGAGGGAGAGAGGGAGAGAGTGCTAATTAGGTGAGGTTGATGTTTTTAATAAAGGTGAGGAAGATCAGAGAGAGAGAGAGAGAGAGAGAGAGAGAGAGAGAGAGAGAGACCAACAGTGAAAGAGATGTGGTGATGATGAAATGAAAGGCTATCATGGTCATCTCCCTCCCTTGAGCTGCAGATATGGCAGACCTGCGCTGGTTAGCAGACAAAAGCCAAAGCACTCCAACGTGAATCTGAGAGAGAATTCCAGTGTTGGAGTTGTGTGTTCCAAACTTCCATTTCCCGCACCTTCGCGCACACACTACTGTCTCTTTATCTCTCTCACACACACTACTGTCTCTATCTATCTCTCTCACACACGCACAGTTCTCCCCCTCGCTTACACACGATTTCACACAAATCTTTTTCTTACAGCAATCACCTTCTCTCTATCTTTCTTTCACTTCTATCTTTCTCCTCTCACTCAACCTCCATTGGGGGTCTGACGTCTGTGCCTAGGTATGCGAGAAACCGGAGGACTACCGGCTATTTCCTTTAATAATTGAACTAACTATACCTGCTGCTGATTGTTCTGACAAGTTTTTATTTCCAGGGTCTTTATATGGCGATGAACGAGTAAATTTGGTTTATTAAGTTTGTTTGTTTTTTTAAATTTTTTATTTTTAGTGAATTATTTTTATTATTTAATATTTATTTATGATAGTTTTTAAGTTTAATTTTTAAAAAATTTAATTTTTTTTAAATGCAAGTGTTTTGATTAATTTGAAAAAGTAAATATTAGAAGAAAAAAAATTAACTTTTTCTAATTATTTTGAAAATTGTGTAAAAATATTAACTCAAATAAATTAACTTAAAAACTGAGTTTTTTTAGCTCGTTGAAATAAGTTGAAAAAATAAAAATTTTTAATTAAAATATTAAAAAATATTTAGAAAAAATAAAAAATAAGCAAAAGCAAAAAAAAAAAAATCAATAAACTAATTAGTTAAAATTTTATGTTGATTAAGTTAAAATAAATAAAAATAAACTAATAAATTAATAAATAATATTTGTCGACCTATATGTTAATTATTTTCTTTTAGGTTTGGGAAAGAAGAAGAACGTGGGTTCACACGTTGGAGATAACTTTTTTTTTTTTGTAGTTTTTTTTAAATATTTTTAATAAAGGTTTTGTTTGTCAATTTAAGACCCTAGATAGCTTTTAAATTTGATTTTTAAGATATTTAATTTTTTAAAAAAAAAAATTTAAGTGTGTTTGGAATAATTCAAAAAAAAAAGTAAATGTTAAAAAAAAGAAAAATAAATAAATTTTAATTTTTTTTGAATTATCTTGAAAGTCATGCAAAATTAAAATTTCAAACAAATTAGCTTAAAACTTAGATTTTTTATAAAAAGTTAACTTTTTTCTTGATCCCGGGGCCTAATTTTAAGTTAAACTTTTTACAGATAACTTTATGCTTAAAGTGAATAAACAAAAAAGCTTGATTTAGAGTGATTTTAAGAGACCGTTTGACAACTCTAGTTTTTTTTGTTTTTTTTAACTAAAAACATAAAAAAGAATTAAAAAAATCAAATCAAAATATTAACTCATAAAATATTCTATTCAAAGTATTCCAAACTTTTTTAAAAAATAATAATATCTCGCATTCATAACTTATTTACTACTACGATTAACTACATATAATTATTAATATCAAATATATAAAATATTAAAATTATCTAATTTAAATAAAAAATAAAAAAATTAACTTTTTACCTAAACAACTAATTTCAAGAAATCTAGCTTAAAAACTAAGTTATCAAATAACCAACTTTGAATCAAATTTAAAATTTTGGCTAAAAATGCAAAAAGATAAAAAAAAACTATTTTATAATTTTAAAATTTTATTTTTACGTATAATTTTATATTTAATATGTATCTTGTTTAATAGATTTTGACGAGTTGATTTTAAATATATATTTTTATAAAAATTATATGTATATAATAAAAGTTATGATATTTTTAAAAAAAAGATTATGCATAAAAAAAAAAAGCAAAGAATGCTAAAAAATTAAAAGCATTTGAGTTTTCAAACCAGATTTCTTGGTTTTTTAAGTTTTAAATAAAAAAAATAAAAATAAAAAATTCGATTTAAAGGTAGTTGTCAAATAAGACCATTTATATAAAAAAGAAAGAAAAAAAAAAAAGAAGACCAAAATTATACTGATGACAGTGCAATTAATTATTTTTTTTTGGGTAATTAGTTCAATTAATTACTGTAACCGAGAAAGGATAACAATTGTGGATTTGTGGATGAAATGTGAATAATGCGGATTTGTGGATGAAATGTAAATAGTGAGGAATCATTCAAACAAGTTGGAGGTGCTTGTTCTAACTATAGAGTGATTTATGAAGTTTGCGATAGTGTTTAGGAAAAAGAGGATCAATAAATCCTGGAAGCTGGGTCATGTAGATTTCTTCCTTTAAAACACTACGAAGGAATGCATTGCTAACATTAGATTGGTGCAAATGCCAATTAAATTGAGCTGTAATGGCAAGAATCAACCTAACAATGGTAGGTTTAACAATTGGACTAAAAGTTTCGGCATAGTCAAGTTCGGGTTATTGATGAAAACCTTTGGCGACGAGTCAAGCCTTGCATCTAGATATGGACTCATCTGGATTTCCTTTGATGCGAAATACCCATTTGCATCCCACAATATTATGGGCAGAGCATGGATGAATGAGAGACCAAGTGCTTTGCCTTAGCTAGGCTGAGAATTCTTCGACCATAGCTGCTCTTCAATGTTTTGACTTGGCAACAAGGGTAAAACTAGTAGGTTCCTCAAGATTAGAATAAGATGACAAAGCTTTCTTTCTTAAAATGCCTAAGTTAGATTTGATTTGCATTAGTTAGAGGAACATTAGAAACATGAGGAACATCAAAAATAAAGTTTGAGGTTGGTATGGGATCATGACAATAGAGGTTGCAGGAGAGGAAGACGGAGATGGAGAAGGAATTTTAAAAATGGGTGAGGAATTGGTAGAAAGGCTTGTTTGTGAAGATTGGATGGGAGATGAAACTGGTGGAGGATCCAGAAGTTAAAGAAGGAACTTAACAAGAATTTAAAAGTAAAATTGGAAATAATCATTGAGAGGAGGACGGAGATTTGGAAGAAGATGAAACTGTGGCAGCTGAGGATATAAAAGGAAATTGAGTTTCATAAAAAATAACATGCCTAGAAGTAAACTTGTCGGTAACAGGATCAAGACAAGGATAACTCATTTTTCAAATAACATGCCTAGAAGTAAACTTGTTGGAAATGGGCAAGGAATTGGTAGAAGGGCTTGTTTGTGAAGATTGGATAGGAGAGGAAACTGGTGGAGGACCCAGAAGTTAGAGAATGAACTTAACAAGAATTTAAAAATAAAAGAAGAAATAACAATTGAGAGGAGGATGGAGATTTGGAAAAAAGATGAAACCGTGGCAGCTGAGGATATAAAAGGAAATTGAGTTTTATAAAAAATAACACGCCTTGAAGTAAACTTGTTGGTAACAGGGTCCTATTTAATATACTTTTACTTTTTTTGTTTGGACAAGTTTTGAGGTTTTGTTTAACGGTTTTTTAAAAAAAAAAAAACAACAACTCAGTTTTTTGGAATATATTTCAAAATCTAAAATAACCTTTGAAAGTAAAAACATTTGAAAAGTGAAATAGTTTTGAAAACAACAAGCAATTAAACTGGTTTTTGGGTTCCATGATTTTTTTTTTTTTTTTGGTTATGTATATTATAAGTTCTGAAAAAAACAACCTTTCAAAAATGTTGTGGTTCTGAAAACAACAAGCAAACCGATGAGAGTGCAATCTTCATCTTGTTCTAAAACATGATTTTTAAATAAGTCATGGCCCACAAGTCAAGAGTTTGAATAAAGTAAGTATAAAATCATTGTGTTTTGTGGAGTTGTAATTGAAACTACTTTATTTCTTGTGATTGACAATATTTATTAAGGATTTCAAAATGTAAAAATTAAGTGGTTGTAATTGAGATTGTCTTTGTCCAATTATTCAAGATTGCGCAATCCTCACCTCCCTCTCTATCTGCAATTTTAATGCAAACAGTTGTTTCTATTGTAAATCGTTGTAAAAAATAAAATACTTGCAAGTACGTGGTAAAATTGGTAATTGTCTCTAAATGTTATGTTAATACTCAACATCGTATTCGTTTTTCTATGTATGCACATGTGTACAAAGTAGCACCATTTGGGTGCTTATTTTCTAATAAATGTGTTTGGATAAATTACATTCACCTCTTTAGATATTTAAATTTTTTTTAGAAATTTTTTTTAAAGTTACTAAAATGACATTGCACTTCCGTCTGGTTATATCGTTAATTTCAAATGTCCATTTCCGTTATATGAAGGGTGCAAGAATTTGAACAAGTTTTTAGCTATTGTGCATTTTGTACTACCTAAATTGACTTAGTCGATAAATTAATGAATCATTTGCAAACTTACTCAAAGTTTTGAATGTATGCTTCCTTTATATGCTAAGTTACCAAAAAATTCTTATAATGCCAAAAAAATTATTAAGAATTTGGATTTTGGATATGACAAAATCTATGCTTGTCGTAATAACTGCATGTTATTTTGAAAAGAGCATGCGAATGATGAAGTTTGTCTTTGCGGTGCATCCAAGTGGGCAACAAATAAGACTGATTTGGAGCATAATTCGAGTGTTTTGTCTACGAAAAAAAAAAAAAAAGAAAAGAAAAGAAAAAAAATGCAAAATTTCTACAATAGTTTTCCTTAAAGTCAAGATTGTAAAAGCTATATATGTCATAAAAAAAAAGTTACTTCTATGAAATGGCATATGAAGGGTCGTACAAATAATGAAATAATAAGATATCTACCTAATTCTCTTTCATGGAAAACATTTGATTCTCGATATGTGAATTTTGCGTCCGATTCTCGTAATGTTCGATTGGGATTAGCAGTTGATGAATTCAAAGAAACGATCCGTGAACTACAAAAAAAGCAACAACCCAAGAAGATAAGTTACAAACTCAGTCGGATGAAGTAAACACATTAAAAGAGTAAATAGCATTCTTACTTAGGCAGTTGCATGGTTCTACTAGCTCACAAATTATGAGTGTTTTTAGTTTTTTTAAAAAATTGTAATGCATAATTTTACTTAATTACTTAAGCTTTTATTAAGGTTTAAGAAGATCTGTTTCGTATATTTATTTAAGTTACTTATTTGTCTAATTTATGTTTAAGTTGAGTTCTACTATCTCACTTGATCATACTTCTTCGCAATAACGCAAAAAATCATCTTATGAGAGTCATAAAATAGAATGTCGTGATCGAGATACATTCTTTTCATTAATTTTTTTGCTTCTAAGTTTGAATGATTGAATATTTTATATATTGTGAATATTTACTTTATTCATCTATCTTTATTATACTGAATATTCGTAACTCACTATATTATTTATTTTATATTGCAGTTAATAAAACAATGTAAAAACGTCTGCCAAACTAGTTCATAAAGATATTTGCAAGGATAACATGTAATATTTGAAGTACTTATGCTTTTATGTTTAGGAAACATATTTTTTGGATTATAATGTTGTGACAAATCTATCGAACAACTTGATTTACTTTTGGGTTTTGAACTATAAAAAATTTGTGTAATAAATGTTAAAAATTATTTTTGATTATGAAAATTTTAATTCTTTCAAATTTAAAATTTTGGTCAATAACAATAACATGAATATAAATTAGCAGCACCCAAAAGTGACACTAAAAAAAAAGTTTTAGCAGTGTTCAAAGGCTTTTAACCCGTTGCAAAATGGCAAGCTAGAGCAGGATTTCGTTTTTTGTGGTAAAAATAGCAACGATTAACATCCGTCGCTATAAAATATTACTAAAGTGTCCACATGGTTCTTTGGTAGCATCATTAACCGCTACAATAGCCAATGCTGGGATTAAAAAGGCTATATTAGCAACCAAAAAAAGCGTCGCTAACCGTTGCTATAAGACATAATTCTTATAATGATTCTTCCAAAAGCTTCTCTCCTGTTACGAGGTTTGAAGTCTATTTTATGCAAAATGACTGCATTACCCTTTCAAAAATTGATTAAAAAGTTTAGTTGACCTTGTTAAGGAAGATTAAAAATTGTATTGTTTAATTTGTTGGTTTTCTCTTAATTGTTTTGATAATTATTAATAAAAGACCCTCTTTGGGCTAAATTGTAAAAAATTAATTTATTTTTTATTTATTACGATTTTTTTCATCTTTTGGATAAAATAATTTATTTTTCAAATTGTGTGATATACTGGTATTCCACATCGAAAAAAAAAAGAAGTTCCTGAATTATAAAAAAAAATTAGACCTTTACATTCAACAAGGTATTTTTCTATGTGGTATAGACCCTAGCAGAACTCTGCGATTAAACGTGCTTGGGCGGGAGCAATGCAAGGATGGGTGACCCCAACCGTGAGGGTTTTGCCCAAAGCGGACAATATCGTTGCCATGTGAAGGGTCGGAGTGTTACCGATGGTATCAGAGCCGACTCTTCTCACTTTCAAGTGTGGGCTATTGCCGTCTCGCGTGACACGTGGGTGGGCTACTGAGTGGGCAGGTCGAAAAGGACTGGTAGGCTACGGGAGCTGGCAGGCTACTACACGGGGATGTGCAGCCTTAAGGGGGTGGATTGTGATATATTGGTATTCCACATCTGAAAGAGAGAGGGAGTTCCTGAGTTATAAAGAAAAAATTTTGGACCCTTATATTCAACGAGGTCATTTTTTCAGGTGGTAGATGCTCTAGCAGAACTCCACGGTTAAGCGTACTTTGGCGGAAGCAATGTAAGGATGACTTTGCCCAAAACGGACATTGAAATACCAATGTGATATCTTGGTATTCCACATCTGAAAAAGAGATGGAGTTCCTGGGTTATAAAAAAAAAAATTTGGACCCTTATATTCAACGAGGTCATTTTTTCAGGTGGTAGAGGCTCTAGTAGAACTCCACGGTTAAGCGTACTTGAACGGAAGCAAGTAAGGATGACTTTGCCCAAAACAGACAATATCGTTGCAATGTGAAGGGTCGGGGTGTTACAAATTATTTCGATAAGATGAACCAATTGAAAAAGTAAAAAAAAAATTAATGAAAAGAGGAAAATAGTTTACTAAAGACAAAAATAAACAATATTAAATTTGACTTATTGATTTATTTTTGTCTTTTTTTAATTTTTAGTGTTTTGATAAAACAATTATTTTCCAACTCGTCTCGATAAGAAATGTTGAAAAATATAATAATTTAACTAAACGATAAAAAAGATTATTAAAGACGAAAAATAAACAAAACAAAATAAGCAAATAAGAAATTATCCCAAACGGGTCCAAAGAAAATAGCGGTATTCAATACTTATTTAATTTTATAACCTTTTTATATTAGTTTAATTTGTTACTTTTAATATAGACATAAAATGTTTATAATTAGAGTAAATTACACTTACCTCCCCTAAGATTTAAGCTTATTACATGGACTTCCCTTGTGGTCTCTGAAATTACACTTTCCCTTGAAATTTAATTTTAACATCAATTGCACACAACTGTTAAATTTTTGAACAAATGTTTATAATCCAATCCGTTCATTACGTAGAACTCGTCGAGTTTGTTTAGTATGTGAAAATTTAGATTCATCCGATATCTGTAACTAAATGATTGAATAAGATCTCCTAATAAATAAATAAATAAAAATTATTCAATCACTTAGTTACAGATATCGAATGAATGAAAATTTTATATATTAAACAAACTCGACGAGTTCTACATAATGAACGGATTTGATCATAAAAATTTGTTCGAAAGTTTAACATTTTAGTGCAATTGATGTTTAAATTAAATCTCAAGAAAAGTTAGTGTAATTTTAGAAATTACATTGGAAGTCCTTATAATAAACTTAAATATCAGAGAAGGTAAGTATAATTTACTCTTACAATTAATATTGTAAAATTAAACATAATACCCTTTTAAACAATTAATTATAACGCTTATATATAATTGACATTAGTAGAACAATAAGTTAAATGAAGTAAAAGTTTAAACTATGATGTATTAAAAATTGGTGTCTAATTTGACTTTTTAATTTTTTTAACATTTTTATGTTTTGTCAAATGAAGTATGTTAACATTTTAACTTTTCAACTAAAAAAACTGAAAAACTTAGTAGCAACAAGCCCTGGTTTAGAATAATAGCTTATTTACTTGTTTTCTCTTTCGTAAATTTTTCTTTAGTGATATTTTTAATTATTTAACTAAGAATTTTTACTTATAAAGATTTTCCCGTAGAAACAAACCGAAAAGTGAAAAAAATATCAAATTTTTGAATTAATTTTTTTTTACTGTTTCAGTTCTTCTCAACGAGAAATTTCAAAAAAGTAGAAATTCTTGATTAAATAATAAAAAATTACTAAAAATTAAAATTAGTAAAAAGATAATAAAAAAAGGTTCACTTTTTCGGTTATGTCATAAAGACGAACCGAAAATAAATTTTTTTATCAATAAATTTTTAAACGAAAAATTAGTTTTAAATCCTTAAAGTAACGTCAGTTTTGTTTTTTATCCATCAAAAAAAATTTTAACGCGCGGATTCAATTTTAAAGCGTGAGGTCCAATTGAATCCTTGAACAGATAAATTTATCTGTGCATTCTTTAAAACATATGCATTCTTTAAAACATACAGATAAATTTATCTGTGTGAATAAAATTGTGCTATTTTAAAATACGTGTAAAGTACACAGATAAATTTGTATATGTGCCTTACACACATATGTGTAAGGCACACAGATAAATTTATTTGTGTACATTAAACATGTTTTGGAAGGCACAGATAAATTTATCTGTGTGCTTTAAACATATGTGTAAGTCACACAGATACATTTATCTATCTTGTATAAATACATAGACAGATAAATTTATCTGTATGCATTACAGATAAATTTATCTGTTTGTGTTAAATTTATCTGTGTTGTAGGCGATTGGATCTTACGCGTTAAAAAATTTATTGGTGAACCTTGCGCGTTAAAACTTATTTATTTGAACTTTTCGCTGAAAGTCCCAATTAAAAAAAAGGTCTAAAAAGGATAAAAATAAGCCAAATACCAAAAAAAATTAGTTCAAACCAGGCCTAAGTTGATGATACATTGATACTGAATCATTGTAATTAAAGTAACTGATACATTTGGGAATGTTAACATTTTTTTCCTTTTATGTTAGGTTATCTTTATTTTCTTTTTGAATTTTCATGTATATCTTAATAGGTTATTTCAATTTTTTTCTTTCTGCAAGGAAAATGAATATAGACTTCAACAAATAAAACAAAGAAACATGACTAGAGAGATAAATTGTGTTGAAAGGGTGATTTTAAATGCACACATTTTAATACTTTATTGTAGATTCGAGCGGTGATTAAATAATCCTAAAATATCAAAAAATCAAGACTTAACATCGGTGTAATGTCTTCTAATCACCCTCCAATACTTAAATTAGTCATTTTTTTTATAAAAAATAAATAACTCAATAATTATTTTTCTTACCTTTTGTTTGGGGCCTAAAGGAGTATTATAAAGGGGTCTATGTAGTTCAATCCCCCAAATTTTGCCCTAGGATTGCCCAATTTTGGATAGCGCACCATGACCCATGATTAGGAAAATGGATTTCGTAACTCGTGGGAGGGAATCATGCTGCCTAGGCGGCCCGGCGGTGCTAGTCCGACAGGGTACGCGCGGTTGGCTCGGTCACTCGGCCATGGGTGATCGAGGCCCATCACATTTCTTTTGAACGGTACTTTATGCATTTAGACATTTATACGTATGTGTGCATTCAGAATCAGTCCAACCAGGTAAGCCATGTTTGTATTGGAGAATAGAATTAGAAAACTTTTAAGTTTTTTTTTTTATCACTAATAGTCATAGAAATAAATATTCATTACATTGTGTACTCATTTTTCTTAGTCTTTTCTCATGTTTGTCTATTTGTAAAAAGTAAAGACAATAATTAAGTATAATGACAACCTTGCCCTTGTTGTAAGATATTTAATTGTGTATATATTGAGTATAAATACCATTAATATTTTGTTAAATATGACTAAAAAAATTAGAGAAGATCCCCTCAGAAAATTAAATAAGATCAAAAAAAATTTTAAAATGGGTAAAAGTGGATAATATAAGAGATGAAAAATTAAAAATAAAATTTACTAATAAAATTGCAAAATAAAAATTTGATATTAATTGGAACTTAATCTAACTAATATAAGTAAAATAATGGAACAAAAATATAAATAAAGTAAAAGAAAATTTGAAAAAGTAAAAAAATTTAAAAAAAAGTAACTAATAACTATATCAGAGACACTTCAATTTAAAAAATACAAATAAAAATGTAAAAAAAGTCAATAACAAAACAAAAAAAAACCCTAAAAATATTACAAAACTTAAGACTGAAGAGTAACATTGTTATTTAGCCAGGTTAATCTCTCCCTCCCTCTCTAAATTTTTTCCTCTCTATTCCACTCCATCCCCCATTCAGTGACACTTATCCCTCCTATGAGGATTAAGTATTCAATCCGAATAATTAGTTCGGATACAAAAATAAAAACGAACATGGAATGCAAATGTAGTTCAAACTATTAATATAATCCGAATTTTTAATTCCTCAATGCAAACATGACCAATCCGACAATAATCATTGATTTTTTTTTTGTGTAATTGATTAGATTATACTCATCATGATTTTAAAAAAAAATCATATTTCACATAGGCAACTTTTTTTTTTCTTATCATTAAATTAAAGCCCTAAATTTCTTCTATTTAAAACCCCTGGCTTTATTTATTTTCTTGGTTATCACTAAAATAAGTTTCTGCACAAACAGCTGTCCTGATGGATGAAAACCCATTTAGAACAGGAAAAGTGAGACCTTTCCCAGATGGGAGTACTAATTAGTGATTTTGATTAATTGGAGTGGGAAAATGGATGAATAGCCCTCATATTTTCACCAAAGTAGGTACTTTTAGATTCTGGCTCTTTATGGGCATGTTTTTTCACTGGAATAGTTTTGACAATATTTATTTATTTATTTATCAGTGTTTAATGTAAAGGTACTCTCTCTTCAGGATATGCTTTCAAATGATCTGTACTGCTTTTTAAATAGCGTTAAGTGCAGGGGGGAGTAAATTGGTGACAGCAAAGTGACCCCCCAGGATCTGCCAAAGGTGAATGGTACTATTACTGTCATCCTGTGTAAATTTATCCAGGTGATATTTTACCCAGTCTTGGAACAGTATTGCCCTAAAAGCTATATATATATATATATATATATATATATATAGACACGCTATGTTTGTGTCTAAAGATATTATTATTATTTTTTAAAAATTATTTGTATATTTTAATAATTTTTCTTTTGATCAATCTCACCATTGAATGCATGAAAAAATGTTAAGCCGTAGAATTAAAAACAAATATCACATCAATCTAGGTAAATTGTA
>JAOTRH010000022.1:19086248-19131234 GCA_034768845.1 Heliamphora exappendiculata
TTCAAGCCGTAGAC
Source organism: Heliamphora exappendiculata (assembly GCA_034768845.1). Taxonomy (NCBI): domain Eukaryota; kingdom Viridiplantae; phylum Streptophyta; class Magnoliopsida; order Ericales; family Sarraceniaceae; genus Heliamphora; species Heliamphora exappendiculata. Next base: position 19,086,263 of record JAOTRH010000022.1, read on the forward strand.
TATGACCTTTGGCGAGTTATCATAAATGGACCCAAAAGACCCACCAAAACCGTTGAAGGGGCTCCTGTCCCTAAACCAGAGGTTGAATGGACTGAGACCGACATAAGGGAGATAAAAAAAAATGCTAAAGCCATGAATCTCCTGTATTGCTCACTTGGCCAAAACGAGTTCAATAGGATCTCGACTTGTGACACCACTAAGGAAATTTGGGATAGACTCGAAGTTACCCATAAGGGTACAAATCAAGTAAAAGAGTTAAAAATCAGTTTGCTTGTACATAGTTATGAATTATTCAAGATGAAGTATGATGAAACAATTTCTGATATGTTTACTCGCTTCACTGACATTATTAATGGACTGAAATCTCTTGGCAAGGTTTACACTAATGCAGAAATAGTCAGGAAAATTCTGAGGTGTATGTCAAAGAGTTGGGAAGCAACGGTCACGGCTATACAAGAAGCCAAAGACCTGAATAGACTCAGCCTAGAAGAACTTCTTGGTTCTCTCATGACCTATGAGATGAACATCAAGATGGATGATGTGGAAAACAACAAAAGGAAGAAAGGCATTGCCTTCAAGTCCTCAGCTCCTGAAGAAGAATCTGAGAAAGACTCTTCATGTGATGAAAATGAAGATATGGCCTTCATTACAAGGAAGTTCAAGAAGTTTCTTAGAAATAAGAAATAAGGAAGAAGGAAGTTCTTCAAAAAGGAAGCACACCGATGTGAGTTCACCAAATTCAAAGGTGACTCTAGCAAGTTCAAGAACGACTCCAAGAAAGAAGAAATCATCCGCTATGAGTGCAAAAAACCTAGACATATCAAAGCTGAATGTCCTCAGCTCAAGAAGTAATTCAAGAAAGTCATGATTGCAGCTTGGGGTGAAAGTGATGACAGCAGCTCAGAAGATGAAAAGGAAGAAAATGAAGTAGCAAATCTATGCCTCATGGCGAAAGAAGATGACGAGGTAACTTGTGAATCTTTTTCATTAGATGAATTGCAAAATGCATTTGAAGACTTACATGACGAATTGAGCAAAATGGGAGCCAAGAATTCTGTTTTAAAAAAGTTAATTCTTTCCTCCTCAACTGAAATTGAAACTTAGAAAAATAAAAAATCTGTTTTGCCAAAGCAAGTTTTTGTTCTAAAAGATGAAAACAGAGTTTTGAGTGAAAAGGTTGAGGATCTCACAAAAGCCGTTTATAAGTTCACTCAAGGAAAGAAAAAATTGGATAAATTTCTTGGGATGCAAAAATGTGTTTTTGATAAAGTTGGAATTGGTTATAAACCCAAGAAGAAACAAAAATTCTTGAGCAACATATTTGTCAAGCCATCATCAAATCATTCAAATGCTACATGTTTTTACATTTATGAGTATGGACATATTGTCACACACTGCCCATATAGAAAATCTCACGATGGTTTTGTCAAAAAGGCTTGGGTTCCTAAAAGAACACATCTTCAAGAAACTAACATCAAAAGACCCAAGAAAATTTGGGTACCAAAAATCAAAACTTGATTCTCCTTGCAGGTGTGTCTCAAATTCTCATTCAAGGAAGGGATGTAGTACCTCAATAGTGCTTACTCACGACACATAACAGGCGACAAATCGATATTTGCAACTCTCAAGCCAAAAGATGGTGGATTTGTGACTTTTGGAGACAATAGCAAATGAAAAATCATAAGAATTGGCTGTATTGGTAAAAAAAATTCCCCTTCTATTAAAAATGTTTTGCTTGTTGATGTTTTGAAACATAACCTTCTTAACATAAACCAACTTTGTGACAAAGGCTACAAAGTTGTGTTTGATCATGCTAAGTGTGTTATTGAAGATTCAACTAATAATAAAGTTATTCTTGAAGGTCATAGACATGAAAATGTTTATACATTTACTCTAAATGATCTTTCTAAGAATGACACCAAGTGCTTAGCCGCCTTGAGTGATAATAGTTGGTTATGGCATAGAAGACTTAGACATGCACGCATGAACTTGATTTCCAAACTTTTGAAAAAGAAATTAATGATTGGGTTACCCCAAATCAAATTTGAAAAAGATAAAATGTGTGATGCATGTCAACAAGGCAAACAAATTAAAAGTTCTTTTCATTCTAAAAATGAGATTTCAACTTCTAGATCATTACAACTATTGCATATGGACTTATTTGATCCAACAAGAACTTTAAACCTTGGAGGCAAGATATGTGCCTTTGTTAATGTAGATGACTTCACTATATATACTTGGATGTTATTCTTAACTCATAAGAATGAACCATTTGTCTCTTTTACAAAACTGTCTCAGAGAATTCAAAATGAAAAAAGTTTTCAAATTACAAGTATCCGAAGTGATCATGGTAAAGAATTTTAAAAAAAATATTTTGAAAAGTTTTGTGATGAAAATAGTATTAACCATAATTTCTCTACTCCTACAACCGCTCAACAAAATAAAGTTGTTGAGAGAAAAAATAGGACATTGGAAGAAATTACTAGAACTATGCTCTGTGAAAATAATCTACCATGATACTTTTGGCGCGAGCCTATCAACACTGCTTGTTTTATCATAAACAGAGGTATAATAAGAGCATCTCTCAAGAAAATCCCATATGAGCTATGAAATGGAAGAAAACCTAACATCAGTTATTTTTGCGCCTTTGGGTGTAAATATTTTATTTTAAATAACAACAAAGAACTTTTGGGCAAGTTCGATGCAAAATCTGATGAAGGTATTTTTTTAGGATATTCTATATCTAGTAAAGCGTATAGAGTTTTCAACTAAAGGACTCTAATTGTTGAAGAATCTATACATGTTGCTTTTGATTAAGCTAACCTTGGTTCTTCAAAAGACTTTTGTGAAGATAACCTTTTAGATTTAGACAAATGTGTTGAAGATATCTTCATTAAATATAAGGAAGAGCCAAATCAAGAGGAAGCTCCAAATTCACAACAAAATATAGTCCAAAAGATTGCGGAATTTGAAAATGCAAAAAATCCTGATCTACCTAAGGAGTGGAGGTATGCTCATGGTCACCCAAAAAATCTAATCATTGGTGATCCATCTCAAGGTATCAAAACTCGCTCTTCTCTACATAAAGTTTGTAGTAACTTAGCATTCTTTTCCCAGACTGAACCAAAATATTTTGAAGAAATCGAAAACGATGAATTTTGGATCTTGACTATACAAAAAGAGCTAAAGCAATTTAAAAGAAACAAAATTTAGACTTTAGTCCCAAGACCTAAAGAACACTCTATTATTGGTACAAAATGAGTTTTTAGAAATAAAATGGATGAAAATGGAATAATTCTTAGAAACAAAACTCGATTGGTAGCCCAAGATTACAATCAAGAAGAATGCATCGATTTTGATGAGACTTTTGCTCATGTGGCTAGGCTTGAAGCCATTAGGATGTTACTTACTTTTGCATGCTTTAAAAACTTCAAACTCTATCAAATGGATGAAAGCATCAATGATTAGCCTTATGTAGTCTCCAAGTGCGTTATACCCCATCATTAACCAACTCTTACCGACCATACACATTTGGGCAATTTACTCCCTAAAGAATGACTCTATACCTATCCGTCCCATGGCATATACCCAGTCTTCTTTTAGATGAACCACCTCTTCTTCTTTTCTTGTCTTCTTCTTCTTACTTGGTATCTGCCAACTGGTCGCTAAAGAAAATCTCTAATCCTGGCAACTTTTGGTTGGCATCCTCGTCGATCTATAGTTTGGGGAAACCACAGTAAGGTATATCTTTGCCTTATTTGACAAAGCGACTGTTTTGCGTTTCAAAGTACTTGTGGTCTTTTCTTATCCATCTTCTTCTTTGAGCTGTGTAATCTTCCGCAGTAGGCTGATGCCCCAGACCAAATAGATGATTCAAAAAAGGTTGAACTGGCTCAAGAATTCGTTGTTGATGCTACCCTAGGCCCATCCCTAGAAATTAGGACATATTTTTCATCATTGCCACTGTGCAGGTTCATATACCTCATTTCTTCCTTGAACAACGTTCGAATAGCTTGGATTTCATCAAAAAAATAACTGCTTAGCAAAATATCCTCCACTCCATGTTGAACTTCCAGGAGATGTGTATTATCTTCCGAGGGTGGTTGGATGTTGGACTCTCTAAAAACGGTCAAAATTGCCTCGTCTTTAATGAGTTTCAACTTTTGGTGTAGCATAAAAGGGACAACCTTGGATGTCAAGATTGTGAAGCTAAGGCCTTTCGAGAAGCAAATTAAAAGAAGCGACTATGTCCAAGACATGAAACTCAACCTGGTCACTAGTGGGCCAATAGCCACAGAAAACTTAACCAAGCCCGAGACATTTCTCCTCGTGTTGTCATAATCCCGAACCCTGGGGCGCTGAGGTGTGAAATCTTACATCTTCAACCCCAAACAGGTAGTTGTTCTTAATAGGCACACATACAATGCTGAGTTATTGTCAATTAGCACCATTGTTACCCATTTTTTGATGCATTCAACCATCACATGTAGGGGTTTGTTAGGAGTTTCTCCCTATGAGGTAAAGTCCTTATCATTACAGGTGATTGGCTTAGGTTTCTCTATTGGAAGTATTATTCCCACTAGCTATTCCGAGATTATGTCATGGAGATATTCATCTTGTTTAGTGCTTTCAATAAGGATTGCCAGTGCTTGTGTAATGCCATCAACAATCTTTATATGCTAACATTGGCTTGTATCTTTTTCAGCTGCTTCAAAGCCATCATCTTTCTCTTCTAATTTCTCTTGTTCTTCAACTATTTTGCTTGTCTCTCCTCTCTCTAACTATAGCGGCTTGAAATGTTTACCACTTCTTATCAAATACTCTATGTGTTCTTTGGATTCCCATAATCATTTCCATGGTTTAACTATTTTCTTGATTCCTATCACCTAACATTCTCTTTCCTTGAAAGCCCAAAAGTCATATGCCTTTCCGTTTTTTTCTTCTTTCCTGGTTCCTCTCTTTCCACTGACTTGATGGCCCACGTGTTGTCTACTTCCTCGACCCCCTATGGATCGTCCTCAATGCACAACAGTGTCAAGGACAACATCATTGACTCTATTACATCAATGTAAACCTCATCTCCAAACCACTCTAGGAGGGTGATGCCATCAAAGATGTTCTAAGGGAGGTTATTAGAGGCAAGAACGGTGAGGGTTATCTAATGGGCCAACCTCCTTTATCATTATGGTCTTCTTCCACAGCAACAGGATTCTACACTTGAAAATCAACTAACATATCGTTCAGTTCATTCATGTCATACCATCCCTCTTCGCCTCTTTCTTCAATGTCCCACAAATTATCTTCATCTACATAAACAGTCTCAATAGCATCGAGAGAGCATAGAGTTAACTTTTCCAAAAAAGGGCTTACTGGCTTCGAACAGTGAATCAAAACTTAACAAAAAGATTGATATGTTGCTTAGTTCAATAATAAGGCGTCTATAGCACAAGAGCATCATGTCTGAAAGAGCTAGGAGGAAGCTAACTTCCAAGTTAATGCGAGATCCAATCATTGAAAATGGATAGGGATGTCACATTGGCTTGGTTAACAGTTAGTGGTCACATTCTGCTTCTGAGTGGCAGTTAAAGGTGGAATTACCTTGTTGTTAATGAGGTCTTCGATTTCATGGAAAAGCCTCATGCAGTTATCCATAAGATAGCCATGGCCTTAATGAAAGGTGTAGTGTTGGGACGTGTTGTATTTGGGCGGCAAAGGATTAGGTGGTGAGGTTGGTTTCAATGGCTTTATCAGTCCCTTTTCTCGGTTGTCCTAACCGGTTTGGCTTACTTGGTGATCTTGATTCGTTGGGTTAATCAAGCTGAGGATTAAAAAGGTTAATCTCATAGGATCGGGTTACAAGGTTGGTTGAGGTATTGGTAGAATTTTGGTTGCTGCTAGGCTCAACTCAATCTGGCTCAGCTCTATCTTTTCAATCTCTCTAAACTAAATGGCGTCCTCAATCCAAATTCTTACGTCAAATATCTAGTTAAAAGTGGTCTGCGGTTGGGTGATCAGCTAACTCATCGAGTGTGATTGCAAATTCTTTACGACTATTCTCACTTGCTCATTCTTAATCAAGCAACTCATCATTTTGGCAGCTTTTCCTCTCCATCTAGTGTCACACCCCGAACTCGTAACAATAGAAACCCATACGATTGATAAGAAAAGAACCTGATTTTATGAAACTCAAACCAAAGAACTTGTACAAAAGATACACTATTTGAAAAAGAATCAAAACTTTTAATTTTCTTGCCTAAAGTGAGGGTAAAAGTAGAAGTTTTACTTGCAAAACAACTCCCCCAAATAGCCAATTTGTGCCCCACAGGACATCTAAAAGTAACCAATCAAAATTTATTTTTAAAACCAAAGTCTCAAAAATTCAACACAGCAGGGGCCCGCTCAAGCGGACCCTCCATCGCTTGAGTAGTGAGGTGCCAATGAGCTCCTTGCCTAAAAATTAGAAAATTTTCTTAGTGTTAGAAAGTTACCCATTTTTCTCGTTCTTTGAACATAGTTTTAGCTAAGCAAAAATATAAAACAAAACATACATTTAACATTGAAATAACCTCTTTCAACCCAAAAACTAAAATTTCAACATTTTCGTCCATAGAATATACTACCAAAACCCAAGGATAGCATCCAAACAATAACCGTGCGTCCTCGTATGCATACAAAACATGAGTATTTGGCCTTAGGGCCTTACAAATTGGGCTCCACCAACTCAAGACACATTCTTCCAAAGTGTTCAAAAGAATTACAATCAACATTATCAATTCACAAAAGATTCTTCGAAAAACTTGTAATTCTATCAATACTACACAAAAAAAAGGGTCTCCTCGACCATCCTTCTCACTCCATACCTTCTTTTCGCTATCATTTAAAATGGTTTATACAATATGAGCCGAAGCACGTAAGAAATAGACTATAAATGAGCACTTGCGTGACATGCGATAATGGTTATGCGAAATGCAACACAGTTTTCTCTCAAAACCAATTCTGTTTTCTAAAACCAAACTCCTTTCACATAACCGAGATTTCATTTATAAACCGTAATTTAATGTTTCATTACTTTATCAAATTCAACTGTTTCAACATGTCACCACACCATTTCCAAACCAACCCAAAGTTTTCTCATTTCAATTATACTCAACATTTTTTAACCATTCAAAGGTTTTTCAAGTTCTAACACTCATCCATATCATTCAATTAAGATTTGTCAACCCAATTCGATTGTTGATTTAATTAAGTACCAAAACCCGGATGGTGCTTATAGACCCAGGTGTAGTTAACACAATCGAGCCACGCGAGGCCCAATGGATAAGTACCCATTCTGTAACCCGACACAGAGATCACACATTTTTAATTTTTCTCAGAAACATCGATGGGTGGGCCGCCCAGAGCACGCTTGTATGGAAATTGACCTGATAGAATGGCTTACCATGCATTGCGCAAGTTTTCAGTCTCTCACCAAGGAGCTTCTCGAGCCCAACTTAATTATCTATTCAAATCGCACGGTACCTTAATTAGATCATTATACTAAAATCAACACGAGTCCAACTATTAACTCGGTTCCTCTCGTCAAACCCAACACCATTAAGATTACAATTCTCAATCATTTCTAGCATTCTCATAATTCATATATTCGAGTATAAAGGTTCAAAATCCTAAATTAACATCTCGTATTATTCACATTTTCGGGTCAACATAATTCAAATCCCAACTCAACATCTCATAAAATTTATTTAAAATTCTCAACCCATTACTCCATCATTTGTACATATCATCAAATTTATGGAATTTATATATAATAGGTTATCACCACCTTCAATTTATCCAAAATTTCTATTAATTTCATTATTCGAGTTCAACAACCCAAAACCCCCCAATTTTCAAGGTTTAACCTCAAATCAAACCAACCTTGCCAAATCGCACAATAATGGTTCTCCAATGATAGCATCATGATAAACTTGCTAGAAATCACTTATAAACTCAAGATTTAACATGCTTTATCATCAAACCCTAACCTAGGATTCAAAAACAGAGTTTTCTCATTCTTTCATGTATAAACTTAAAACATACAACTCATATCTAACAAATATTCATAGGTAGTAATAGATCTTACCGCCTTGATGATCAAATAACAAGAATCAACCCTCTAGCAAGCTCCAACCAGCAAATCGCTAATCGTTCAGTGAAAATGGAGCTTTTGTCACCTAGAGTAATCCTCCAACGATGTAGAGTGAAGGGGTAAGCGAAGAATCCACCAAGGAATGGACAAGGGAGCTCAAGGAAGCTCCAACCTAAGGTTTCTATCCAAAAGTTTGGAGAGAGAAGGAGATGAGAGGAACTGAATTTTGAAGGCTACAACTTAACACTTAAAACCCACCTGTCGACACCCCGCTCGAGCGGCACGCTGTGTGAGATTCCTAGAAATGGAATTATATAGGTTTTAGATTTTCAACCAAACACCTCAAACCTCACCCAAACAACCTACAAAGTTTGTTCTCTTTCATTGAAAAGCACATAATTATCATCATCAAACATTACCACAATTAAATTACAATTCTTTCACGTAACTAAACACTTAACCAAATTTCACCAAGAATATCACAACAAGGTTTAATTATTCATTTACAGATTTAAAGGGACCAGGCCCCTACAACCTCTCTCATTTAAGAAATTTCGCCCCCGAAATTACACAAGCATCATGAATCAAACAATCCGAGGTACTTCAAACGAACTTTTGACTCCCATTCCCATGTAGCTTCTTCAACACCGTGTTGAAGCCACAACACCTTTGCATAGGCAATTGTTCTACCTCGTAGGATATGCACTTTAATGTCAAGGATTCTCACCGGTCTCTCCTCATAAGTAATGTCATCCTCAACCCTCAACTCGGTCCAATCCAACACGTGTGAATGATTCGATTCGTAATTGCGTTACATGGATACATGAAAAATACTGTGCACAGATACTAACTGTGGTGGCAAGGCAGGGCGATAAGCCACCTCTCTGATCCTTTCAAGGATCTCAAACAGCCCGATAAAATGTGATGACAACTTCTCGCTCTTCTCGAACCTCATCAACCCCTTACGTGGTAAGACCTTCAAGAACACATGGTCTTCCACCTCAAATGTCAATGGCCTCTTCCTCCTATCTGCATAACTCTTTTGATTATTTTGGGTGGTCACTAAATGCTTACAGATTGCAATGATCTTTTCTGTAGTCTCACGCACAAGCTCGGGTCCCAACACAGTCATCTCACCAATGTCGGCCCAACTAACAAATGACCTACAAGGTCTATCATACAATGCCCTGTAAGGCACCATCTCATTGCTCGACTGGTAACTATTATTGTAGGCGAATTCCACCAATGGAAAATGATCCTCCCATGATCTACAAAAGTCAAGAACAAATGCCCGTAGCATATCCTCAAGTATTTGAATGGTGCGGTCCGACCAGCCATCTGTCTAGGGATGGAAAGTAGTACTGAGAAGTAGGTGCTTTCCCATAACTAACTATAAACTCTACCAAAAATGCAAGGTAAAACGGGGTTCTCGATTTGAGACAATGAAAATTAGCACTCTTGGAGTCTGACTATCTTACTCTCATACAACTTGCTAAACTTATCAACCGAATCAGTCATGCGAATAGAAAAGAAGGGCACGGACTGAGTCAACCTATCCACCACAACCCAAATGGCGTCATGTCCCTTCGGCGACCTCAAAAGTCTTGAAACAAAATCTGTGATAATGTTCTCCCACTTCCACTTTGACACTAGCAATGGCTGCAATAACCCCGCTGGTCTTTACGGGTGTTTTTGGTCTCGCAGGATACACTAGATATCAATTATTTTCAGAAAAATATTTTTGTCTTTTCAAAACAAGAAAATCCAAGATATCTTAGCATTCCTTTTTAGAAAAATAGAGTCGCCACTTGGTTTTTGAGAGTTCGAGAACTGAGGTACAAAAAAAAGGTATTAGGCACCCTTTCGTCCAATCGAGAGGTTGGCCTCTAATTTGTCAATATTGGTTCTTGTTGTAAACTTTTTAAAGATAACATATACAAAACGGAAGATTAAAGAGAGTTCAAACAAAAGCAAGCAACAAAACAAAATTTTAACTATGATTCCTAATGTCATGCAACTTAGTAGCTATTTTTAGATATGCTACACGTATCGTTTGAGCAAAACAAAGCGAAAAACATGCGAATAGGCGATAAAACGAACAAATAAAGATCTAAAGGTGATGTAATAATATTTCTGCCGCTAACATGCTATGAACAGGCTGTACATAATCGACAGAAGAGACTTAAACATCATATTTAAGCTACTGGACATACAAAAACTCACAGCCATAGCAATGAATGTTGTTGCAGTCGTGATAAAAATAGTCACAAAACTTTAGACCTTTAAGCTACTGGACATACAAAAACTCACAGCCATAGCAACGAATGTTGTTACAGTCGTGATAAAAATAGTCACAAAACCCATGGCCGCCAAAGCAACAAATATTGCGGCCGTGATAAAAATAGTCACAAAACCCATAGCCGTGACAAATATGAGGTTACCACGAAGAACAGAATGAAAAATCTCACGAATGTGACAAATAAAAGTCGTGGCCTTGGTTTTTATGGGTACAAAAAGGGTATAAACATTACACAATACTTCAAAAAGACTCACATGAATAGGATGTGTAGGACAGAGACCATAACCTATTAATTCTAGGTTAGACCCACCATCGTTCACCCTCTATACAAGCAATAACTCTAAACGGAATACACAGAATGACGAAAATGAACAACATATACTTAAAACACACTTTCCATGTCACTGGCTTCATAAAATCTCATAGCTATAGCAAAAGGATATAACGGCCATAACAACAATGAAGAAAAAGCTGCAGCCATCATGTTTGTAGATCTACAAAACAAAGAGGAATGGAGTATACAAAATGAAGACCAATACACATTTAATCTAGGCCAGATCTACCATCCGTTTCTCATTAAGAACATGGACTATGATATAGAATATGCTAAACAGAATAAAGAGAAGAAAGACCTTAAAGATAAAGGGATAACAGAAAGTTTTTAAAACGATTTTCATGCTTTTAGCCGTATAAGAACATCACAGCCGTGACAACATGATGTTGCAGTCCTGAGAAACAAAGGCAGAATAAGTATCGGCTAAGCGTACAAAGCTCACGGCCATTACTATAGGTTTAATAATACACTCGGCCGTGACATTGAAAGGTCATGGTCGTCTTATTTTTATAACTACATAACATATTGAAAGAAAGGGGCAAAGAATGGAGACCATGACCCATTTAGTCTAGGTTAGATTTACCATTCATTTCTCAATAAGAACATAAACTAAGGTACAAAAAAGAGAAAATACTAAATAGAGTAATAAAATGAGAAAAAATCTTGAAATAAACAAATATCAGAGAATTTTAAATGGAGTTTTCATATTTTTAGCCTCTCAACAGAAGTCGCAGTCGTAACAATAGGATGTTGCGGCCGAGAGTAACTAAGGCACAAATATATCGGCCATGTGTAAAAATGTTACAGCCGTGACTGTAGGTTTAACAAAACATACGACCATGACATTAGAAGGTCGTGGCCGTCATTTTCCAGAATCTCAGAAAGCTTTTGAAGTACTCAGTGTGCTTGTGAGCATTTGAACGAAATAAAAACAACTGTAAATATATGAAATAAAGAACTACAAATACACTATTTATAAAGAAAACTTGAAGGAACAATGTTTACATCAAAATAAATGATAAATAAGCAATAAAACAGTAGAAACCTTATCCACAAAACCCTCGGGGGAAGAAGATGAAGGTTTATAGAATAGTCGTGGTCTATAAGATTACCTCGTGTGAATATCCACCTCGAATGGCCCCTCGGGGGTGAGAATATGATATCTCCAAGCCAATATGAGCTTCAAGAACTCCTCTAAGGCAAACAAGAACATAAACAAAGCTCGGGAAGTATGGATTGGATAGAAGAATATCGGGTGGGAGAGTATTTGGGCAGAGTTTGGACCTCCAGGTTTTTCTTCTTCCTGTTCTGCTTGGAAGTGCCGCCTATTTATAGGCAAGGTGAGCAACACAAACCCCCCTTTGGGATGCTACGATCAATCCAAAAGGGGGTAATAGTGATGGCCGCTACTTATGGTGATGAAAAGGGCAGCCGCGAATTTTGTAGGATAAAAAGATGCGGCTGTGACAAAGAAAGTCATGACCTGTTTTAGGCTTTGCAAAAAGGTCACGGTCGTGACATAAAAGTCATGGCCCGGATGTTGTTCAGTGGTTTTCTTGGGTTTTGAGCCATATTCGTGATTCAACTTTCTTGGGAGTATCTTTGAGCATGATTCTCATACTTTCGTCATTGGAGCACATTCGAGGTAGGTGCTTAAGATTCGGCTTAGTCAGATTGGAGTGTTTATAGTCTCTGGTACTTGGCCTTTACTTGCGAATAAGTAAGGCAACGCGAAATGAAAAGCACCACATCCTTCTTTATGTCCTTCCACCAGAATTATCTACGCATATCGTGATACATCTTGGTGCCACCTAGATGCACTGCAAGATGTGAATGATGAGACTCATGAGCATGTCCTCACGACATGACTTCGGCATGAAAATCCTTCCTGTAATTCTCAAACTTTGATTTGAATAGATAGTCCACTCCTTGGCATCCTCGCCACTTAAGGCTTGCTTCAGAAACATCAAGCTCTCTACATCCAGCTGCTAAGCCTCCACAACGTGGTGAATAAGAGTGGGTTGAGAAACCATCGTGAATAAGGTATCACAATCACCAGACTCATCAAGACCTAGGTCTTACTCGCTGACCTCACTGAGCATACTTCACTCCTTAATGATAGCATGAGCTAAAGAGCTCAAAGACTTCCGGCTATGGGCATCGGCCTCCACGTTGGCCTTGTCTGGATGATACCATAGTTTGAAATCATAATCGCCCAAGAACTCCATCCATCTCCTCTGATGCAAGTTCAAATCCTTCTGCAAAAATAGGTACTTCAGGCTCTTATGATCCCTCAAAGCGCTCTCCATACAAGTAATGCCTCAAGGTCTTTAATGCAAAAAATACTGCTGCAAGCTCCAAATCATAAGTAGGGTAGTTCTTTTCATGAATCTTCAGCTGTCATGATCCGTAGGTAACTACCTTGCCCAGTTGCATCAACACGTAACCCAATCCCTCACGAGATGAGTCACAATAAACAGCAGAGTCAAGTCCCCTTTCCAGCACAATCAAGCTAGGCACGCTGGTCAACCTCGTTTTCAATGTCTAAAAGGAAAGCTCACAACTGTTATTCCATACGAACTTAATTTCTTTCCGCTCGGTCATAGGTGCTGCAAGCCTAGCAAAATCCTTCATGAACCCCCGATAGTAACCCATAAAGCCTAAGAAACTTCAAATCTCGAACACGTTATTCGGCCTCTTCCAATCCATCATGACTTCTATCTTAGAAGAATCCACTGCCACCATGTCTCCCTAAACTACATACCCCAAAAACTTAACCTCGGGCAACCAGAATTCACACTTATCATACTTGGCATACAAACGATGCTCCCGCAACAACTATAGAGCAATCTGAAGATGCTCCTCGTGCACCTCCTCTAACGGTGAGTAAATGAGAATGTCATCCACAAATACCACCACAAATTGATCAAGGTATGGATGAAAGATACGGTTTATGAGATCCATGAACATCGCCGGTGTGTTAGTCAGTCCAAATGGCATAACTAGAAACTCAAAATGCCCATAACGGGTACGAAAACCCATCTTTTGGATATCCTCCTCCTTGACTCGCAACTGATGATAACCCGGTCTCAAATCTATTTTGGAGAAGCAACGTGAACCATTCAATTGATCAAACAAGTCATCAATACGAGGAATAGGGTACTTGTTCTTAACGGTTAAGTGGTTCAACTTACGATAATCAATACAAAGGCATAAGGATCCATCCTTTTTCTTCGCAAATAATGTCGATGCTTCCTAAGGTGACACACTAGGATGGATAAAACCCTTATCTAACAACTTTTGAACTTGCACCTTCAACTCTAGCAACTTGGCTAGCACAAAATGATAGGAAGGCATAGAAATGGGGGCTGTCCCCGAAATGAGATTAATGGAAAACTCAACCTCCCGCCATGCCAAAAGCTTGAACAAATCGTATGGGAAAACATCTGAAAACTCACAAACAACGGGAGGAAGCTCCCCAAAAGTGGAGTCGGTCTCGCTCATAGACAAGACGGAGAAAAAGAGGCTAAGGCTACCACGGTCTCGCAAACTATAATGTCCAGGTACTAACTCGTCGTCCCGATCACCCACAAAATAAAAAGAGTCTCCCTCCGGTGTGCAAACACTCGGTGTCAATCGCAATGGATAAAAGCGCGAAAGGTAACCAACCCGTCCATTCCTAATATAATATCAAATGAAGTCATATCGAGCATAATGAACTCGAATACTAAGTTGCGGTCGGCTATCTCCATCCCACAGGCTCTACTAACATGTCTCAACACTGTATCCCTACCAATTGGTGTCTCTATACATAGGGCACTACCCAAGACGCCTACCTTTAGCCCTAATGCATATGAAATGCGGATGAGGTGAATAAATGCGATGCTCCAATGTCAACAAAACCACTGGACCAAGAACAGTACACTAGAAAGGTAACTCGAATAATTAACAGAATGGTTGTGGCATCCAGCACAGGAGGTGCCACTGAAGTACTGGGCTCCACGAGGTCATACGCTCGTCCCTGGTTCCCCTGGTTTTGCCCACTATACCCTTAGCTCCCGACTGCCTCACTAACTAGGCTGAAGTAGTCCCTCCGACTATCCTTGTCATTTGCATCGCCGACTGCTACTATGACTGGTCATAGCCCTGTCGTCCTTGTGATGCTTGACTTGGATGTGCCCCAAAAGTATTCTGGGCATTCTGTCCCTAAGGGCAATCCTGGTAGATGTGACCAGTCTAACCATACTAAAAACACAAAAATCGGACCCTCCCTTGAGTCTGACTTTGCTGCTGCCCTCTCGGTGGGCACTCCCTAGCACGATGACCCAGCTGTCTACATGAAAATAAACCATCTCCCGACATTCAAAATGTCTAGATGACACAATAGATGGTGTGGGTGCTAAACATGGCTGCGGTTGGGATCCTGTAGGGTAAGATCTCAGTCCTCTTGACTTCTGCCTCTTCAGCTAGCGCCCTTCCGACTGTCCACTAGCATTCCCTTGCTACGACTTACCTTCCCTGATTTTACATCTTTCAACCATAGCATTCTCGACCCTGATATTGGCCTCCACTAACTCTGTATAAACCCAAAAGCCTAAAGTTGCAATTTTATCCTTAATGAAGAGTCGAAGACCCCGCTAAAACGTTTAGTGCGCAACTCTTCCGTTGCCACCATCTCTAGTGCAAGCCGCGATAGATTCGCAAACTTGGCTTTATACTAGACCACCGTCAAGTTCCCCTAAATAAAGGAGAGAAACTCCTACCGATAAGTATCCCCCGAAGATCCCAAAAAATACTTTTCCAGAAAGACCCTTGTGAAAGCAGTCCACGTGCCCTCCATAGTCGTTTTAGCAAACTCCCACCATTCCCTTGAGTCTTTCCAAAGTTGGAACGCCGCCACCTCACCCTCAACTTGTCCACTATGATCTTTAGCATATCAAGGATGGTGGTGGTCACCTCTAACCATTATGTAGCCGCTTTGGGATACGGCTCCAGAAAACGTCAGAGGGTCCAGCCGCCAAAACTCTCTCATTGCTACTATAGCCATTAGCTCGGGTGCTCTCGCTCCATCCCTAGCTGCCTCAGCTAACACTCGCATTGTCGTGAGCATCTCCTATATAACATCAACATTGCCCGCTTACTCCTATGGGGCATTGCACATCCCCTTCCTTCGAAACTTAGGCATATGCGCAACCTTAGCTACAACCTCGGCCTCTACCTCGTCTCGATAACATCACTCTATATATCAAAAGGAATAAAGAGAGATATCAATACAATGGCCTAAACCAACTCATCTCCCATGAACAATATTATCTTTCATCAAGTTATATGTAACACGTACCATCATATCAACACATCTCTCGTAACAAGGATGACTAATCGGAATGACACATCAATCCAGGTGACTCGTTTGGATCTCTTATTAGAATGGACGTCGACCAAATACCTTTTCAACTCGAACCCCAAGCTAGTCGATCAGTCGCTCAAGGGCAAGACACATCATCCTAAAAGTTCAACCTCTATACCCAAATACCACATAGCATACAAATATCAAGTCACTTCAAAGATATCTCATGCAAACACACTAATATATGAATGTCACACACCAATGCAAACTCTCACGCAATTGATCAACCATTCACACGGCTCCTAGGTATTTGAACCTAGAGCTCTAATACTAATCTATCACACCCCAAACTCGTAGCAATAGAAACCCATGTGATTGATAGGAAACTAACCTAATTTTAAGAAACTCAAACCAAAGAACTTGTAAAAAAGATACACTGTTTGAAAAAGAATCAAAATTTTTAATTTTCTTGCCAAAAGTAAAGGTAAAAGTAGAAGTTTTACTTGCAAAACAACTCTCCAAAATAGCCAATTTATGCCCCACAGGACACTCAAAAGATACCAATCAAAAACTATTTTTAAAACCAAAGTCTAAAAAATTCAACACAGTAGGGGCCCCTCGAGCGGACCTTCCACCGCTCGAGAGGTGAGGTGCCAGTGAGCTACTTGCCCAAAAACTAAAAAAATTTCTAAGTGCTGGAAAGTCACCTATTTTTCTTATCCTTTGAACATAGTTTTAACTAAGAAAAAATATGAAGTAAAACATACATTTAACATTGAAATAACCCCTATCAACTCAAAACTCAAATTCCAACATTTCCATCCATAGAATATACTACCAAAACCCCAGAATAGCATCCAAACAATAACCGAACGTCCTCACATTCATATAAAACATGAGTACTTAGCCTTATGGTCTTGCAAAACGAGTTCCACCAACCCAAGACACATTTTTCTAAAGTGTTCGAAAGAATTACAATGTACATTATCAATTCATAAAAGATTCTTCTAAAAACTTGTAATTATATCAATACTACACAAAAAGGGTCGCCTCGACCATCCTTTTCAATCCACAATCTTCTTTCTATTATCACCTGAAATGATTTATACAATATGAGTTGAGACTTGTAGAAAATAGACTAGAAATGAACATATGCATGATATGCGATGATGGTTATGCAAAATGCGACACATAATTTTTCCCCCCAAAACCAATTCCGTTTTTCAAAACCAAACTCCTTTCACATAACCTAGATTTCGTTTATAAACCGTAGTATAATGTTCAATTACCTTATCGAATTTAGCCGTTTCAATGTGTCACCACACCATTTCAATTATACTCACCATTTTTTTAACCATTCAAAGGTTTTTCAAGTTCTAACACTCATCCAATCATTCGATTAAGTTTTTTTAACCCAATTCGATTATTGATTTAATTAAGTACCAAAACACGGACGACGCTTATAGACTCAGGCGTAATTATCACAATCGGACCACGCGAGGCCTAATAGATAAGTACCCATTCTATAACCCGACACAGAGAGCACACATTTTTAATTTTTCTTGGAAGCATCGATGGGTGGACCGCCCAGATCACCGAGGAACGTCTCGAGCCCAACTCAGTTATCCATTAAATCGCACGGTACCTTAATTAGATCGTTATACTAAAGCCAACACGAGTCTAATCGTTAACCCGGTTCCCCTCATCAAACCCAACGCCATTAAGATTACAATTCTCAATCATTTTAATATTCTCATAATTCATATATTCGAGTATAAAAGTTCAAAACCTCAAATCAACATCTTGTGTTATTCACATTTTCAGGTTAATATAATTCAAACCCCAACTCAACATCTCAAAAAATTTATTCAAAATTTTCAACACATTGCTCCATTTGTATATATCATCAAATTCATGGAATTTATATACAACAAGTTATCACCACCCTCAATTTATCCAAAATTTTGATTAATTTCATTATTGAAGTTCAACAACCCAAAACCTCTCAATTTTCAAAGTTTAACCCCAAATTAAACCCTAATCTTGCCAAATCACACAATAACGATTCTCCAATAATAGCATCATGACAGACTTGCTACAAATCATTTATAAACTTAAGATTTAACATGCTTTATCATCAAACCCCAAATCAACACCTAGAATAATCCTACCTCCTTGATGATCAAACAACAAGAATCAACCCTCTAGCAAGCTCTAACTAAGCGAATCGCTAATCGTTCGATGAAAAGGAAGCTTTCAACGCCTAGAATAATCCTCCAACGATGTAGAGTCAAGGGGTGAGCAAGGAATCCACCAAGGAAGGGACAAGGGAGCTCAAGGAAGCTCCAACAACACCCCTATGGTTTATATCCAGAGTTTAGAGAGAGAAGGAGATGAAAGGAAATAAATTTTGAAGGCTACAACATAACACTTAAAACCAACCTGCCGAAACCTGGTTCAAGCTGCCGCGAGATTTCTAGAAATGGAATTATATAGACTTTAGATTTTCAACCAAACACCTCAAAACTCACCCGAATTACCCACAAAGTTTGCTCACATACATTGACAAGCATACAATTATCATCATCAAATATTACCACTGTTAAATTTTAATTCTTTTACATAATTAAACACTTAACTAATTTTCATCAAGAATATCACAACAAGGTTTAATTAATCCTTTACAAATTAAAAGGGACCGAGTCCCTAAATTTAGTTAGGAAATCCACGAAAGTCTTTTTAGCCTCTTGCTGGGTAGTCTCCAATTCCCTTGTGGTTATATCTAACTAGATGTTATAGTTGTACTAACTAACAAATGTAGTAGCAATATCTTTATATGTTCTGGTCTTCACGATATCTAGTGAAAAGAACCATTTCTGTACAACTCCCTAAATAGAGCAATGGAAGAGCTAAGCCTTTAACTGGTCATTAATTCCCATGGGAGTTAAGGTCCCAACGTACAACCGAAGATGAATTCGTGGATCGCCCGTTCCATCGAATATCTCCATGTCTGGCATTTTAAATTTTTCTAGCGAGAAAGAAACACAAGCCACCGACATCCAGCATGTACTCCTCGACACCTTTTGCCTTCCTAAGGACTTCCACTAGTTTTTCCTCCTTCTTTGCCAGTGCTAACTCCCAAATTTGAGCTAAGTTGTCTTCCACTACTATAGCAGGTCGGTTAGCATGCAGGGGTACAATAGTTTGAGGACCTTAATGCACCAGGTTTTCATCCCATAAATATTCTCTTGCCCCATCAGTCTAATTTTCATTTTGAGAACCATTTAATCCTAGCAGCTGGGTCTATATAAGTCGCATCTAGGCTTGACACTAGGTCTCGACCTGAGTCTTTTGGTTCACGACGCTTCGTATATTCAACAGGGCCCTTATTAAGGTGACCAGATTCAACTCATTATCTTCCATTTCATATTCTGATACGTTTCGAACTACCCTGTAGAGTTTGCCTTACGGTGATTTTTCCCAAATGCATATAGGATTCATTCAGCTCGAATCTATATTCCAAATGTAAAAACCTAAACTAAGGATATGGGAGGGGAGAATCAAGAATCCCCTCGATACCCCATACAGACCAAGAATTTGAAGGAAACTAACAGAACTCCAGGAAAAAAAAAACCAAACTAGGTATAACAAAAACTTAACAACTTATTCATTCAAAAAGTAAAAAAAAATCACATAATATTATAAGTTTTAATCCTAGAGTAAAAGTTCTAAGCAGCTATATGTGATAAAGACTGGTAGGTCCACACTTAAGGATACCTTTTGAATAAAATTAAGAATATACTTTCCACGACAAGTAGTGGTACAAAACAATGGTCAAATAGTACACAATAACTCTTTTTTCCATACCTAAAAGAGCGTGTGGTCAGAAGACTTGCTTGCTTTCTCAGCATAGTTCCAAAAAAGTAAACTGACTGAAATATTGGGTAGGTTAAGAGGTTGGCCGAAAAAAGCAAAAACTACAAGGATGCATGCAAAATAAAAATGAGAAATATAAGTTCAAAACTAATAGCGCTTTCAAGTCTAGCTCTCTTGTTATTTTTTTTTCAAAAAAATTCCCTAGAAGAATACCAAAAAAGCTGTGGCAGTTTTTCTTTTATTTATTTATTTTTGTAAAGGGAATCAATATTTTCTGTATTTAAAAGATTTTACAAAAATAGGAAAAAGAACAAAACCTAAAATCAAAAAGTTGTATACCCTTTACATTTTGAAAACAGAATCGTCACTTGATTTTTGAAAAAAATAAAAGAAACGAAAATGGGTCTTTGATCATTCGTCACCTTTGAAAATGGATCCAAAGGCTAAGTACGAAATGGGCAAGATGTTTGGCATCCCATTTCGCCTAACCGTTAGTTGAACTTTACTAATCAACATTGATTTTTTTCTTAAATTTTTTAAATGCATGCAAATACATAGTTTAAAGATTAAAAAGAAAATATCCAAAATCAAATAATGAAAATACATATATTATATAATATTAACATGGTAATTTAAAATAAAATAAATCTATGTTATGTGAAACAAAGACAACTAGGCTATTGGATTCACTATCACGCTAGAATAAAATTAATAGAACATTCTGAAAATTACACAATACTATAAACTATGAAAACATGCTATTGAAATTAACCAAAGCTTACGGCTGCAAGTGACAAGCTTGCGGTCACTCACTTGTTAGTCCAGAGCTTTCAATTATAGCATCAAAGGTTGTGACCAATAAGTTAAAAATAGCATTGATTACTTATTTTTTACTATAGTGGGTTGAGTGCAAACATGGTTGTACAGTAGTATTAATGAGGTGCCAAAAACTACTTTTGATTAAAATAATGGTCAATTCTAAGCATGACTTTTATTGAAACACATATTTACAAGTGCAACAATAATTAAAACCCTAATCTCGGCCTTCCTATAAGAGGTAGAAGGAATGAGAAGGACAATGTCGGGATTTAACTATAGTACTTGAAGATACAAAATTCGAACAGCTTCTCAATATGCGAACGGTGACTCAACCACTGATCTCTCAATCATCGATCTATCAGTCACTGATATCACAATCACCGAGGATGTCACGAGTCACCAAACACGGTCAATAGAGTCAAAGGTTAGAATCAAGGGTGCACAGGACTCGGTATTGATTTCGGTAGAGTTTCGATTTCTTTCATTTCACTCCTCCTTCAAATTACTTACGTTTTGCATTTACAGGCAGGGAGGCACTAGTGATGGCATCTTCCATGCTAACACATAGCAAGAATCGATTGTTCTACTGTCAGATGCCAAAGTTTGCATTCGCAAGGATTAAAGGTTGCAATGGCAAAGAATTTAGAACAAAATGAAATGAAACAGTGCGGTCGCTCAAACAAATTTCACCGTCGCAAAGAATAACATAGTGACCGCAAGATTTTATGGGATTTCATTATAACGACAGCAAGGAATGAAAGTTGTGGTTAAAGGTTTTTAGGGGTATTTTGTGTATGAGCCGAAACCTCGCCTTAGTGATTGAATGAAGGCTTTCTAATGTTATCTTTTTTATGTTTTATCATCGAAAGAGTTCGAATAAACCTAAGATCTGGCTTCGTTAGAGTTGGTATCTATACTTGCAACTGTGTCCTCCTTTTTTTTGCCATTAACTCTGCCCTGTTTCTGATCCCTTTTTAGCCTTTCGCATTCCTTTTTCATGTCATGTCTCACCACAATAATAGCATTCAATCTCTTTCTTGCATTGGGTTTTTTCTCTTAACTTTTTGTCCTATTGTTGTTAAAGGATTTTCTGTTTATATTCCTTCCCTTTTTAGTCATGACAAGGCATGTGACTCGACTATAATCCCCTATTCTTTTTGTGTTGCCTTCTTATTGAACATACTGTCCTTCACCACATCAATACTGACTTTATCATTCAGTGCTTGGTTACCGATTGTTACAACCAGTGTCTCCAAACTATCTAGCAAAAAACTCAATAGAAGTAGTGCCTATAGCTCGTTATCCAAAAGCATCTTCATTGTAGTTTAACTGATTGATCAATTGATGACAATCATTTAGATGCTCAGCCACACTCCAACTGTCTTTGTATTTTAGATTCACCAATCGTTTTATCAAATATACTTTATTTTGGACAACCTTCCTCCTATACACGGATTTCAGCTTCTTCTTCAATACATGAGCGTTAGTTTTTTAAGCAACATTATGAAAAATACTTTGATCCACCCAAGCACTAGATTTGATTCACCATTTTCTTATTAATAACCTTTCATTCATCATCAATAAATTTTTTTATTTTTGGCTTCTTGTTGTTACTTTCAATATGTAGGTATAAGTATTTATATAAATGACATTTTCTATATGTAGTTTTCATATTAAGTAATTTAACGAATTCAACTTAATCATCACACCAGATGATTGTTCCATTCTAAGTACTCAATAAATCCAGATCGTATATCTACAGAGATTTGGTACCGTTGTTAAAAAAAATTAATCAAATATCTACGGTGGAATAAATAATTTTTTCCCGTTTGTACATAATTAGATGAGATCAATAAGAGCAATAAAATAAGAATCAAATTAAAAATTGCAAAACACCGATTTTTATATGAAAAACCCCTAAGAGAAAGAATCGCAGGACCTAAATTCAATTTCAAGTCTTTACTATGTCAAATGATGAGTTTATACGAATTTTACTCTCTAAGCATAACTGAAAAAGATAACAATATCAAGAATAATATTTTTGAGCTAACATAAATATTTTAATATTCTTTACCAAAATGTGAATTCTAACCAAATAACTAGACACAAGTTTATATTTCACCAGTTAACGATCAATCAACACTGATGGAAATTAGGAGCCAATGCTTGAAATTCTACTACGATTGGACTTCGTTTACCTTGCAATCTACAAAATGGAATGTTTCTTCTCCACTATTTCAGTCTCTGATCTATTGTTGCACAGTTACTGTGAGACCCTGACGCGTTTTCTTTTTTAGCGTTTTTCTACGCGCGTTTAGTATTTTTGTTGCAGCATATTTTTACATGTTTTGATGCATGATCAAACTTAGATATGCTTGCATGACAGGTTTCTAGGGCTGTTGGCATTGCGGTGCAAATTTTAAAAATTCTAAAAAAATATATTTTGAAAACTATAAATATCTAAAATTAGATATTTTCAAATGATATTTTCAAAACTTCTCCACTAAGTTTCCTCCAATTTCTCTCTGCCTTCTCTCTAATTTCTCAGGGGCGCGGGGCTCAATTTTCGACGATCAAATTGTCATTCCTTATTATTGGCGCCGTGGTCTACGCATCCATCCGAACAAAATTCTATTCCAACAAAGCTCAATTTTGCACGCGATTTGAGGCGTCAAATTTTTAACTCACCGAGGTAAGATCCTAGACTCTCATGTCGTATAAGGGTGCTACGTATAATCGTGCGTGCTTTTTTCGTCTTATTTTGCATGAAAATCGTTTCGTTTAAAAATTGAGTTTTTGGGTTAAAAACTTGTTTTAGTCGATTTCAGTGGATGAAATCGAGCGTTGGGTGTTTCTTTTGAGGTCTTGGTGTTAGGCCTGAGAGTGTGGATGTCCAAGGGTGTTGGATGGAAGTTTGGAGTCTTTGATTTAAAGGTTTAGAGGTGGAAATCGTAGCTTAAAAAGGTCAGTCGACTGGATCTTGAGATTAATCAACTAGATCATCTTTCTGGGAAAGGTCAATCGACTAGATCTTGAGGATCAATCAACTGGATAATAGTTTTGGGAGGTCAGTCAACTGGATCTTGAGGATCAGTTAACTGGATAATAGTTTTGGGAGGTCAGTCGACTGGACTTAGGAGGTCAGTCGACTGATATGCTGCTGTTTTGGGTTTTGGATTTTCTCGAGAGTTTTCAGTCGACTAAGGGTTGAGGTCCAATCGACTGAGGTGCTGGCACTACTAGAAAATAGGTTTTTGCGTCGGCTCTTTGCCGTCGCAAATAATACTCACGCCGTCACAAAAATCTATTTGCGTCGGTATTGCGAAGGCAATTGGGGGAGGCAACTGTTCGGGTCGCAAAAAGGTTTTTGCGACAGCACCTAGCCGTCGCAGCCATTTACGACGACACTTTATGCTTTTAGCGACATCACCATTTTCAACGCAAATACTTGCTAAAAATCATGTTTTTGCCGTTGTAAACGGTTGCGGTGGCTTTGTATTCTTTTAGCGACGGCGATAGCCAACGCAAATACTATTTACAAAGGTGTTTTTGCGACTATGCAGTGCCATCGCAAATACTATTTTAAATATAACTTATTTGCCACCTCATATGGCCATCGCAAATAACTTTTTGCGACGGTATAACTCCCGAAGCAAAAAATATATATAAAACTCCAAATTTTTTTGCTACCGCCTTGAGCCGTCACAAATATATTCAGCCTTTTGCGACGGCAAAATACCAACGCAACATGTGTTCATAATACCTGTCTATTGCAAATACTTTTGCAATGGTATTTAACCGTCACAAATGTATTCATGCCTTTTGCACCGGCTAAATACTGACACAATGTGTTCATAATACCTGCTTGTTGCAAATACTATTAATTTTAGCGACAGTAACAATTTCGATGCAAAAAATAAAAATAAAAATTTATCTATTCATTCATATTTAAACATTCATTCATTTATCTATAACAATATATCAAAAGTTATCTTTTTATAACAATATTTATATTCGTTCAATTGCATATCAAAATATTTAAAAAATACACATTTATCAAATACAAATTAAAACATATTAAACTACAAAAATAGTTCACCCAATAATAAAAATATGAGGATTATTGAGGGGACCCAACCTCACCTTACCCACAGATTCCTCAACTTCAAAAGGAAAACAGAAATTTGCCAGAAAAGAAAGCTTACGAGGATCAATCTCCCGAAATGCATCACCTCTAGAGGTATCCTGGTGGTTCTCATAGATAGTAACCAGTGAAAGTAAATTCCCTTCCCAGAATCCCACCAGCACAAAACCAGGCAAAGCACTCCAGCCAAAACAGAGCAGCAATGGCTGCATCCTCAACCTTCAAAATGACTCGTAATCAAGTTCCTTGCAGAATGACTCGTAACGACCAGGAATACTGTAATAAGACAAAATTGTCAGATAAATCATAGCAACCAGAGGAATGAATAAAGTCACATCAGTCGTCCTACTAGAATGAATGTAAAGGCCAAAAATTTACATCAACAATTTCTATAGCTCATGGAATGCCAACATCAACACAATATCCACATCCTAGAAGAGGGTAATGATCCATTTTGAGGCATATAAAATGTGCAGCAGTACAGTATATTTCGACTTTGAGTTGCATGAAGAGGAGCGGAAGCGGGGGTAGGGGCAAGGGCAGGGGAGCAAGGCCACCCAAAACAGTTTAAAGCTGTGAGGGCCTACAGTAGAGTCTAAATTACATGTATCTATATATATTATAAAAAGATAATTTTTTGCTCACTACTGATATATACATTAAAATATAAATAAAATTGAAGGTTGATGTCAACTACAGTTTTCTTTTTGGCTAAATGTAAACACATTATATAAATACAAAATGCTATAACAAATTTGAGATAATTATTTTCTATGATATGATAGGCTGACAGCTAATATAAATTTTCTCTTACATTGTAATTTTTCTTTCTCTAGTTATTTTGGGATTCGTGTGTTTTAGAAATTCCACATTAATTGGGAATGAGGTTGTTGCTCAAATTCAGTGAGGTTCCAACTACATTCTTACTCTGAATTGCAAAATTCTAAAACGGATTTATCATCCCCAATAGAAAATTCCTGCAAGTAAAGCTTTCAGTGGGCCTAAATCCACACAACCTTCCTCCTCACAAATATATAAATAAGATTTATATTTCCAAAATTTATAAGCATCAACGACTTTAACCTCTAGAGTTTGATTTTTGAAAAAAGCAATTTAATATGAACAACTACGCATTGTAAGATAACATAGCACACCATCTATCCTAAAAGGTTAGACTAGTGTGGGTATTGGGTGTTAGCATGTTTCCAAACGTCAAGTTCATCTAATTCTCATGTCTAAAATACAAGGCCACGACAAAATATTTATATTTTTTAATATATTTTATTATCTAAACTAAAATGTTGTTTACAAGGCAACCTGAAAATTTTCACGCATAACATGTAAGTTCTATACATATGTGGATAGTAAACTTAAATTATTAAATATGGGCATGTCTCATAACCTTATCCAAATATAGAGTGCCCAACATGGGTAGTTGATACGTTAGACTAGTGTGAATATGTATCTAGACCCTTCGACTGACTGCCACCAGTGGAAGCAAGCTAGACCGGCATATACATATCATCTCGTCTCAATTCTCCCTTTGCTGCACCCTTGCTTCTTTGAAGCAATCACCAAGAAAAACAAGTTCCATTTGGTAGCCTCAAATCAACTGTCAACCAACCCAAAGACATTCATTAGGTGCTTGCTTTAACATAACAGAATTATCTAATAAATAATAGTTAATAATAATGAGATTATAAAAATGACGGCAATTGTCATAAATGAAATTTCAAGGTTTCATGAATTAAGAAACTAACACTAAATGATCAATTGTAGCTGTATTACCAATTCCTTAATGAGTGTGCCCTGCCCTTAAAATCCTTCCACAATCAGGTGGATACTTTAGTCTTTAAGAACTAGATAACTTGTGCTTGCAAAATAATAATATTTTTTTAAAAAAATACATACATACATACATATGCATGAAAAAAACCCGACAGGAAATAGAAGTATTGAGATTGAGTACTCTAACAAAGAACAATACCTAGAAACTATACTATTCAACAAGAAGCTAGGGGTTAAGATATATATAAAAAGCAAAGACATATCAATGTAGGTAACCCAGGACCAATTCGAAAAATCAGGTAACTAAATACAATGCATTAAAAGAAATTTCTATTCAAAAATACCAAGACAGAATAACTTATTGTCCTACAAACTGAAAATTATCATTTTGAAGTTTCTTAAAACATAAAAACCCGTGAACTAAATAGGTAAAACCAACCTGACAACTGACAAGAAGCCACACTGTAGCTGTGGCGGCTTCATAAACTTTGGTCAGGATAGATATTCAAAAATTTAAATTTTACAAACCATATAAAAAACTTGCATATCAGTTCATTCTCAATAAATTTACTAATTCAAACTTCTTAAATCACAAAAATAATAAATTGATACGATTTTTCTGACAAGAAAATATGTATATACTTGGGATTTTACAATTATCCCTAACGATTTTTTTATATTTTGAAATTTATTGCATAAAAAGACAAGCAAGTATTTTATATATATATTTGAATGTATTGAACCAAACAATAAGTCATACATCCACTAATTATTTTAATTTTTGATTATGTAATCGGTTCTTTATAAATTTCATAATTAAAAAAGTGCTCTCTATGGCTGGATTCATCACTAGTAAAACCAATTCTACTTCACAATGCCAATCTTTTTTCACAAACAAATATAAAATGAATCACAAGAATTTAAGGGGCTCAAATAAAGAAGCAATTCAATATTTGCTGCTACAAAACGATTGTATATTTGTTACTGTACAGAATAACTCAACAAGATAGTTACAAATTACAAATATATTATCCATGTCCAAAACAAAAATATTTTGTTTGCTATAAAATGAACACATTCCAGTTAGCAAGGAGTCGTATCCTTCATCTTTCATCACTTCCAAAAATTGCTCAAATATTTTAGGCATGGTATTCAAGTTTTTGGGCAGGGTATTCAAGCATTTGAGTTACCAATATTAATAAAAATTTACATAAAATTATACATAGTAAAGAAAATCAGGGAATTCAATTGATTACCCTAAAGGATGCCTGGCGCCACCCCTGCTCTGTAGAAGCATAAAACATAACTGCCAAGTCAACAGGGGTACAGGGGTATAACCTTGCAAGTCGAGTGTAGAACAATTGCTCGGCCAACAAGTTGCATTTCTCCACTGTGGGTGGCTCCTGAATGTACTGCTTGTTCTCCACCAACATCTCCTTGTAGTATGTAGTTCCATGCTTTGCCACAACTTGTGAAACTTGAGTTGCCTTGGATTGCAATTGTTGCAACTTTGATGCCATTAATGTCGTAAGTACAAAACTAACAGAAAAATTAACACATCAAATAAGCAAAGCAACAGTTTGCTAGTTAACCAGATAAAACAATTTTTTCCTTTTTAAATTTGATCTGTATCCCAGACAAAACAAACATAACATTTACAAAATACAACCCATATACATCAATACACGATTATCAGGGATAATGGGGCACATGAGAGTTCAAGTCTTCTAAAATCAGCTGTTAACCTAAAAAAAAGGCAAACACGGACAAAGCAACCGTAATACCCAGAACATTTCATCAGTCCCATTGTCCCAATCAGGGGTTACTTCACAGTTTACATACGGTTTCAATAGAAATTTGAAACCGATTTCCTCAACTTTAGAGAAAGAATAAAGACCTAAAATATCCTTCATAAAAGCAAGATAAGTACTTCTAAAATCTTAATTAAATTGCACCTTAGATGAACTTGTTATAGCTAGCTCTTTCCATATATGGTTATTGTCCTGGTTCATAACCCACATGCAGAAAGGCACCACACTTTCTTGAATTAACTGGTAAGGACCAATATAGCCATATAGGTGGTGTTTGTCAAGAGTTTTGTCAAATAGCTTTTTGGGATTATGAGCACTGAACATTAACGATGATTCACTGAATACACATATATACTGAATACACATATATACTGATTCACATGTTTTTTCCTACCACCAAGCCATATCTCCAATCCTCATAGTTTAACCATGAAATTAGCACTGAACATTAAAGATGTATTACACAAATACATGAATTTCTCAGTGACAGGATCACTAATTCTTGAAATTAAATTAAGACCACATTGGTTTTGCACGTAAAATAAAAATGAATTCAAACATGGAGGGGAATCAAGACTCCACCTTATCTGGATCCCAACAATCAATTTGAGCATTTCTAACCAATATACAGGAACCTTACCAACATTATCTGGATTATGACATTATACTGAGAATCAATACTTGAAATTAGGAAATTGAATCAACCCTTAATTGTAGTGATTCTAAGCAAATCAAATAAACTGGGCGTTGTACAACACGAAGACGTAGCATTCAACACGAAGACGACGATAAAGAGCTACTCACCATGAAATAGGCCCTATTTCCGCAGTAGATGAACTGGGCGGTGTACAAGCCCTCGACGGCTTGACGGCGACAGAGAGCTCTTTCTGGGGCTTGTTGGAATACTACATATATAAAATACTCCATATCATATTCTATTTTCAGTGTGTGTGTGTGTGTGTGTGTGTGTCTTTGAGAGAGAGAGAGTACCAGGTCACCGCGGCGCGGTGGTGGCTCTTCTCCGTGACGGGCCAGTCGACGGTGGGGAATGATAGAGACGATGGGGGCGAACGTGCGGTTAGGGATTTTACTCCGCAGGTTGGGGCGGAAATGACGAAGACAACAATCGGCGGTGTTTCATTGCCGCCGTTGCGCTACCGCGCCGCCGCCGCCCTGCCTCGCGCCGCCTGCGGTGAAATGGCGAGAAAGGGAGGGGGAGGAAGAGGTAGAGAAAGAGCGAGGGAGGGAGACAGAGAACGAGAAGTTGAGATGGGATTGTTAAATCTGATTTAGGTTTTAGGGCAGAAAACAATTTATAGGGGAAAAGGGGCAAAAGTCCCGCCTAAATCAAAACTATGTAGTTTTGATTAAAAGTATTGCGATGGCAAATATGCCGTCTGCTAATAAGTATTTTTGGCAACTAATGTTTTTTTCCCGGTTAATTTATCGTCGTAAATAATTAATTTTTACTTATTTGCGTTGGCTATATTTGTCATCTCAAAAAAAAATACTTTTTGCATTGATTTTACACTTATTTACGTCGGCTACAATTATTGTCTTAAAAAAAATACTTTTTGCATTGGCAAATGCACTAACACAAAAAACTCGAAGCAAAATGTACTTTTTGCGTCGACAAATGAGCCAACGCAAAAAAACTCGAGACGAAAAGTATTTTTTCTAGTAGTGTCTAACCAATTAAAAAGAAAAAACTCGTATTTGCAGCACTGAGCAAGATAATGTCGAATCTCTCAAAATTGAAATTTATAGCTCTCGATATTTCAAAAAAAAATTATTTATCTTGGATATTTGATATGGAGATTCACCTTCATGCCATGAACCAAGGAAAAACAATAAAAGATAGAAGATAATGCATCTCTACAGGATTGTGCAAAAGCAATGATTTTTATTCACCATCATCTTCAAGAGGAATTAAAAATAGAATATTTCACGATTAAAGATCTATTTAGTTTATGGAATAATTTAGAGAGATACAAGCATCATAAAATCATAATCCTCTCAAATGCTTATTATGAATTGTTGCACTTGATATTACATTGCTTTAAATCAGTTAGTGAGTATAATTCTGTTTTGTTAAAAATTGTTTCACCACTAAAAATTTGTAGAGAAAAAAATTCTTGAAAAAGATATGCTTGAAAAAACTTACTTCACATTTTACACTTCTAATTTGTTTCTACAGCAACATAGAGAGAGCGTCATTTTAAAAGGTACTATAAACTGATTTATTAACTTCTTGTGGCCGAACAAATTAATGAGCTTTTGATAAAAAAATCACTAATCTCGTCCAACTGTATTTATACGATTTTCCTGAAGTGAATGTTGTATCATTGAATAGACTATTCTATGAAATGAATAGAATCTCATATTATAACTATGGACGAGGCCATGGATATGAGACCCTGACCTGTTTTAATTTTTGTGAGATTTCGACGCGTTGTTATTCGATTTCGTGATAGCATATTTATATGTATTTTTGTGCATGTTCAGGCTTAGTAATGCATGTGGGGTTGGTTCCCGAGACCGTTGGGTGTTGTGGTGCTAATTTAAAAAACAAGATATTTTTCGGCAGACTCTATAATCTAACTTTTAGATATTTATGAGAGATATTTTCAAAACTTACAAATGAAGTTTTCTTTTTTCAAATCGAAAGCTCTGCCTTCTCTCTAACTTCTCGGGGGCCTGGAGCTTGGTTTTCGATGATCAGACAGGAGATCCTTAGTATTCTCGTGGTGGGCTATGCTTGTATCCGGACGAAATTTCGTTCTGACGAAGTTCATTTTTGTACGTAGTTCGAGACGTTGAGTTTTTAATTCAACGAGGTAGGATCTTAGACTCTTATGTCTTAAAGGGGTGCTACGTGAAATCTTATGTGTTTTTACCGTATGAAAATGCATGAAAAAAAATCGATTTATGTTCGAAAAGTCGAGTTTTGGTTTAAAACTGTTTTTGGTTGTTTTCAGTTGGATGGAATCGAATTTTGAGCGTTATTTTCTAGGTTTTGTGGTAGTTTTGGGTTTGGGAATATCCAAGGGTGTCCAAAAAGAGTTTGGATGCTTTGATTCTGGATTTGAAAGGGCGTTCTAGTAGCTTGGAGTCAGTTTCCACCATGAGTCAGTTGACTAAACTGGACAGTTCAGTCGACTAGATCGACAATGGGGTTGTTCAGTCGACTGGACTGAAGTGTTCAGTCGACTGACCTGAGTTTGGTAACAACCTGGCTCAAATCCTAGTATTAGCAATAGATAGATAATGATACCTAGGTCGCTACATAAACAAGAAAAAATCCTAAGTAACCCAAAAATCCTAAATTTGACCCGAAAATTCTAAAAGAGACCAAATACTCATAAGCAAAGCCCTAACGCGCAGCCTTACTAGCCGAGACAGATTAAGCTAACTCCAGGAAGACATGGAACCAGAAGAAAGAAAGTACCAGCTCTGGAGGATCGGTGAGGAGCAACCAGGCGTTTATTCCTAGGAAATCGTACCACCGAGAGTACCAACAAGGACGACCAAGGGAACCCCCTGCAACACCCGTGATGTGCTTTGAATGCCGCCAACCAGGACACATGAAGTATGAGTGCCCACGCCTCACACAGAGGAATCTGAGTAATCAACAGTGGAGGCAGCCCCAAACCCAGCAGCCTAGGTTGTCATAGTAAGTCCAAGTCACCAGGCAAGTTATTCAGCAACAAAATGGAAGAGGAAGACCACCGCTCAATTAGAATTCGAAACTGCACGAAAACTTGGGCAATGGACTGAAGGCTAGAAATCTCAAGAACAATAATGGGAATCGACCAATCGTAGGCCGAATCTTTGCCTTATAGGAAGAGAAACTAGAGAACACCCAAGTCATACAAGGTATGTTCGTATTATTTAACACCTTAGTGAAAGTACTGTTTGATTCTGGAGCATCCCATTCTTTTATATCTCTAGATTGTATGAATTCCCTACTCTTAGAACCCTAGACATTAGAACAAACTCTAAGTGTCATCACACCTATAGGAAATCAATCCCGAGTAGACTCGGTTTGTAAAGCCTGCACGTTACGAATAACCAATATCCTATTACTTATGATCTATGAGTCATGGATTTCAATGGATATGATGTGATCCTTGGAATGGACTGGTTATCGGGACACCATGCTATCATCGACTGTCGACAAAGGAAGATATAGGCGCAAGCAGAAGACAGCACTACTGTGCAAATTCAAGGAGAACGACGCGAGATCCTGACCCCGAGTAGTGCGAAGGACTGCAAATCGAGTAATTTTGTAGGGAGATTAACGTGTCTACTTACTAGTACAAACATCCCGTCAATCCCCGAGTTACCCCGAGTAGTGTGTGAATACAAAGACGTATTCCCGGAAGAACTCCCAGGATTACCCCCGCATCATGAGATCGAGTTCACGATAGAACTTCAACCTGGAACTGCACCGATTTCGATCGCAGCCCACTACATGGCACCCGCTGAACTGAAAGAATTTAAGAACCAGCTCCAAAAACTGCTCAGCAAGGGTTTTATTTGCCCTAGTACGTCACCGTGGGGAGCGCCAACACTATTCGCTAAGAAGAAGGATGGAACCTTACGTCTCTGCATCGACTACCATCTGTTGAACAAGGTGACAATCAAGAATCGATACCCGCTGCCTCGTATCGATAATCT
The DNA here is from genome assembly GCA_034768845.1 of Heliamphora exappendiculata. Lineage (NCBI taxonomy): Eukaryota > Viridiplantae > Streptophyta > Magnoliopsida > Ericales > Sarraceniaceae > Heliamphora > Heliamphora exappendiculata. The sequence continues at coordinate 19,119,489 of JAOTRH010000022.1, forward strand.
CTTCGACTAGTTGCGAGGATCAGCTTGTTTCTTAAAGATCGACCTTCACTCTGGATACCACCAGCTTCGGGTCAAGGAGAAGGATATGCCGAAGACAGCCTTTAGAACCCAATACCGACATTATGAATTCGTAGTCATGCCCTTTGGTTTAACAAATGCCCAAAGAGTTTTCATGAGTTTGATGAATAAACTCTTACATCCCTACCTCGATCAATTTGTAGTGATCTTTAGAGATGACATCCTTGTATATTCTCGAACTGAGGAAAAACATGAACAACATCTGAGAGTTGTCTTGCAAAAGTTAAGAGAGTCACAACTCTTTGCTAAAGCAAGCAAGTGTAAGTTCTGGTTACGTGAAGTGAAATTTCTGGGACACGTAGTGTCTGTGGAGGGAATAGCTATAGACCTCACTAAGGTAGAACCTGTTTTGGAATGGAAGCCACCTCGGAATGTTTTTAAAGTTCGTAGTTTCCTTGGACTATTAGGATATTACCGGAGATTTATCCAAGATTTCTCAAAGTTAGCACGCCCAATGACCAGATTAACGCAAAAAGGGTGAAGTTTAAGTGGAATGGAAAGTGTGAAGCAGCATTCTAAGAGCTCAAGAAGAGATTGACCAGTGCCCCAATCCTAATCATACCCGAACGAAAGGTTGGGTATACGGTGTATTGTGATGCATCAAATGATGGTCTAGGATATGTATTAATGCAGAATGGCAAGGTGGTAGCTTACAGGTCAAGACAATTGAAATCACATGAGCAGAATTACCCTACCCACGACCTGGAACTTGCACCAGTGGTATTCGCACTAAAGTTATAGAGGCATTATCTCTATGGAGAATGATTCGAGCTTTTTACAGATCACAAAAGTCTAAAATACCTGTTCACCCAAAAGGATTTTAATATGAGATAGTGTCGCTTGATAGAGTATTTAGAGAATTATTAGTTTACATTAGCCTATCACCCGGGCAAGGCTAACGTGGTGGCCGACGCCTTTAACCGAAAAACGAGGAGTACGATGGCTAGTATGGCCTCAAGAGAATGGAATATGATAGGGACGCTCAACGATTTTCGATTCCAGCCATTAGAATCAGAGGATGGAAGTTGTTTTTATTTAACGGTAGCGACAACGAATCTCCGTCAGCAAACTGTGGAAGCCCAAAAGTACGACAAGGAATCTGAATTTATTCGAAGGCATCTGACTGCGGAGGAATCAAAGCCAGGATGAGTAGTCAACAAGCATGAAGAGTTGACCTACCGAGGACGACTTTTCGTACCTAATGTTGAGAATTTGAGAAGAGACATCCTAATGGAGTATCACCATTCACTTTTTGCTGTCCACCCCGGAGAGACAAAGATGTATTATGATTTGAAGAGGAAGTATCAGTGGAATGGCATGGAGAAGGATGTAACAAGTTTTGTTGCCAAATACCTTACCTGTCAGCAAGTGAAAGCTGAGCACCAAAGACCAGGAGGAACCCTCCAGCCCCTGGAGATACCTCAGTGGAAATGGGACCATATCACCATGGATTTTGTCTCAAGATTACCGAGATTGCCACCAGGACACGACTCTATTTGGGTAATCGTAGATCGCCTCACCAAATTAGCACACTTTTTACCAGTTTGAACTTTCGAGAAGCTGGAGGCCCTAAGTCAGAAGTACATTCGAGAAATCGTACGTCTTCATGGAATTTTGCTATCCATCGTGTCAGATCGAGATCTACGTTTCCCCTCACGATTCTGGCAGAGTCTACAAACTACCTTAGGAACAGAGCTTTGCTTCAGCACCGCCTTTCATCCGCAGACTGATGGACAATCTGAACGTACAATTCAGACACTTGAAGACATGCTTCGAGCCTGCGTCATGGACTTCAAGGGACACTGGGAGAAACACTTGCCGTTGGTCAAGTTTTCTTACAACTACAGCTATCAATCCAGCATTTGCATGCCGCCATATGAAGCTCTCTATGGAAGACCGTGTCATTCGCCAATTTATTGGACTAAGGCGAGAGAAAACGCACTCCTTGGACCGGACTTAGTGTAAGAAACCACCGAGAAGATTCGAGTCATTCAGCAACGGATAGCCATTGCACAGAGCCGACAAAAGAGTTATGCAGATCAACGACAAAGGTCGCTACGATTTGAAGTAGGAGACCATGTATTTCTGAAGATTCAACCACGAAGAGGGGTGATACGCTTCGGCCAAAAAGGGAAGCTAACTCCAAGGTATATTGGTCCGTTTGAGATTCTAGCTAAGGTTGGGGAAGTGGCATATCGTCTGGCTTTGCCACCTCAACTCGCCAACGTTCATAACGTTTTCCATGTGTCGATGCTGAGAAAGTATGAACCTGTCATGCCCACATTCTGGATTGGAAGGAACTCCATGTTGATGAAGATATCACATTCGAAGACAAACCGGTAAGGATTATTGATCAACAAGATAAGATTCTTCGAGACAAGACCATTTTGCTCATTCGAGTTCTTTGGAGACACAACGGGATTGAAGAATCCACTTGGGAGCGGGAAGAAGGTATGAGAGCAAGTCATCCTTAATTGTTCGCAGACTAAGGTACGATATGAAATTTTGAGGGCAAAATTTGTTTTAGGGGTTAGATTGTAACAACCCGGCTTAAACTCTAGTATTAGCGACGGATAGATAATAAGAACCTAAGTCGCTACATGAACAAGGAAAACCCCTAAGTAACCCAAAAATTCTAAATTTGACCCGAAAACTCTAAAAAAGACCAAATACTCAGAAGCAAAACCCTAACACACAGAAAAGTCTTGGAACAACTTAAATTAAGTAAATAATATAAAATAGTAAATTAAAAATAAAATTTTTTTATAATTAAGGAAAAATGATCATTTTGCCCATATTATAGTAAGAAGTCCTAAAAATCTAAAATTTGATACATAAACACCCAAAATCAGGTATTTATATACAATTAATTAATAAAATACAAAATAACAACAAAAATAATCAAATTGCCCTTGCATGGCCGGCCACCTAGGAGAATGTGCCTAAAAAGCTACTTTTTGCCTTTTTGAGCTTAAAAATGAGAAAAATATATATAAATTAAGCATTACTTTGAACTTATACTTTTAATACAAGTAGTATATATAATAAAATGATGATATAGGTCAACAAAAGTAAACAAATAATTATTTAAACTCTCTATATAATAAATAAGTAAAAAAGTCGATTCTTGTCAAACTAACTTAATTTAGGTTAAAAGTTTACACTTATTTAATTAATTACTATCAAAATCATGATAAATTATGAGAAGACTAATTTAACTATAAATACATTAATATAATAGATTTTAGTAGGTTTAGATACCAAAAGGGTACATAAAATTCATATTTTATGCATTTATATTCACAAAAATATACCAAAATACAATTTAAAACCCTAATTAAATGCAAAATTTGTTTTGTTTGCCCCAAACACTGCCATGGCCGAAACCACCTGTCCCAAATTTGATATTTTGTTAGTCTCAATTAATTCCACCTCCCATACAACTAATGAGGATCAAAGAAAATTTAAATTTTAAAATTTTGTAATAATTATTCTCCATTTTAATTTTTTTCTATAAAAACAAGGCACAAGCCCCCCTATTCTCTTCATGCATTCGGCTAAGAGGTGAGAGAGAGAGAGAGAGAGAGAGCTACCCACAAAAAATTGTAAGTGTCTACAATTAAGGAGAGAAAAAGAGAAGAAAGAGAATAAGAGAAGGAAGAAAGGTCGAAGGAGAAGCATTGAAGCTAAGTCCACTTCGTCCTCAACATTTTAAGCATCAAAAGAAGTAAGCAAACTCTCTAAAATCCTCTGATATACCTCCATAAGATAACTTTCAATCAATCTCTATAAGTAACCCTAAAAGAAAGAAACAAAAAATAACTCAAAAAGGCGTTATAAGAGTGGTTTAGGGACTGTTTGTGTTTAGACCAGCTTTGCATGTACTTACATGTGTATGTTTTTGAGTTCTATGGCTTGTGTGTATTATGTAGTTTTGGTTTATATGAGTTTATGACATGCATGCAAAGAGAACACATTAGAAATGCACACAATACAAGCTAAGCAACCAAAATCCTAAGTTACTTGATTTTTTGGGCTAACCTACTTTCTGCCACCAACTTTAAAATGTCATAACTAAATGTAAAAAAATGGTCTTAAACTAAGTTTTGTGTCCAAATTTATATTTTTGAGTTCTCTTGCATAAAAAATTAGTTTTAAGTGATTTCATTGAGTAGAACTCCAAATGTGTCATTTTTTTCAAAGAGTATCAAAACTTGACCACTCTGAGTTGCAAACCTAAAATTACTATGTTAGAGTGAGAACCGTGCTTGGGTCAAAACATAGAACTTGTAGAAGATATATCTATCTTTCTGTACACCAAAAATGAGCCAAATATATGAAGTTTTGATGGGTTAAAATACCTTCCAAAGTTACTGTTGAAGTTTAGTGACTGATAGACCTCTCTGTCACATATTTTTGTGAGACCTAAAACCAAACTTTTTAGAAGCCAAATTCAAAAGTGGTAAACATGAACATTATAGATAACATGTTAAACTAAATACTGAGCGTAAATAAGCCCAAAATACCCTCGGATGATATTCCAAAGGTTTTGAGCGCTTTCTATTAAAACACATTCTGCAAATCTTTTTTAGGCTAACTGAACCCTTTTTATAAATTGGCCAAAATCTCAAACTTTTTCCAAACAACTTGCTCTATCACAAACCATAAAACTTGTAGGGGACATCTTAAAATAAAATCTCACCAAATATCATAGCCATATCCCTTGAGTGGATGCCCCAAAAATGGTGGCTAACAGAGGCCTAAATTCTACATTTTTTTTCTGTAAAGTGTTGAATGATTTTTCTTAAATTAAATCAAATGACCTTTTTCCATAGGGTCTACCCTTAGTGCTAAAATAAAAATTGTAAGAAATATTTTTATCTAATTGGTATTGAAAATGCAGAAATTAAATCAATATCTAAGTGCTTAAAAATACTATCGCAATTTTAAAACTAGCAATTAAATTTTTACCTAAAATTGGCTAAGTGTTCGAATAACATGTTACTTATGGAACTTGAGTATGTGAATCTCATATGAACTTTTTAAGTAATTAGTATATGAAAGTGATGCTTTTAATGAAATGAACTCATGCCGATGGTTCGATTCTATGTTATGTAAAATGTGATTATGCCTCGCATACTTATACTTGATGCTTTAGCAAGGTGTACCATGTGCCCTATTATATTTATATGCTATGTTATGATTAATTGCACACGAGAAGCATATTGCACAACATGAGCATTCTTATATTTCATTTTAGGTTGTTGGAGTCCCTTTTGTATCCTTTAATTGGGTTGAGTGACATGGAAATCATTATTTGGTAGTTGTAGATCTAGGACGTCTCTGGTTGCCATTGCGATATTGAATTTGAGGTTTTTAATTATAAAAGAGGGATTTAGGCACCATGGGTTCGTCACTAGGTTTATTTAGATTTTGGGTTGAAACTTAATGTGGGACAGTTGGCCCGTATAAGGGTGGCTGATAAACTGGCTGGTCCACCCCCACGTCGTTACCATTGAGTAAAACAGTTGAGACATGTTGGCAAGGCGAGCGTTTACCTTTTTCAATGAGGCTAGGATTTGTTAAGTGATCCATATACCATCAAGTCTACTCTGTAATTCCTAGCATGGAATTCGTGATACTGTTTTGGAAGTACTCTGGGTTGGGCATCTGCATTACATTCATCTGTGTCATGCACTCGCACTGCTGTTCTTATATGTGCTTATCATGTTGAAATTGATAAATTGTTTATATCTCTGCCCCGCTTAAATTTGTACTCGGTATTTTTTTATATGTATTGTAGGATATCTTGTTGTGAGTTTATTAGATGGTTTAGGAAATTTGCTTCTGGGTTCCAGGTCATGGTATTTGTGCCACAGGTAAAGAAGATGAACTTTTTGAGTAAGACGTGTTCGTTGAGGAAGAAGACTACGAAGAAGGAGGAGAGTGGCGGGAGCCGATTAACCCCAATGTCCCAGCTTGAAGACGTAGGATGCCTACTTTTTGGATCTTTTGTTTAGTTTTTCATGGGCATATTGTAACTTTGTTGAAATTTTCTGGATGACTGTAATTGTTAAGTATTTTGAACAAACTCTAAACCGTTAATGATGTTGTAACTACTTTATGTATCTATGAATGTTTGGCTTGAATATGTCTTTTATTTATAGTTACATATGTCCCGATATGCCTAGGGAACGGGGTGTCACAGTTTGAGGCTTTCTGTTTATTTTTCAGTCGACTGAATTGTGGGGTTCAATTGACTGAAGTGTTGTTGAGAGCTGTTTTGTTGCTTTGGGTGGTCGGGATGTGGCCGTAAGGGCTTGTTGATGTTTCGTTGTCTTCCTCGGGTGTGGCATGGGTTAGTTTATTGTGGTGTTGTGTTTGGTTTCTTTTTTTCTTTTTCTAAAAAGTGGGTTTTGGGAAAGGATAGTGTTTGGGTGAAAATAGAGGTTTTGGAGGTTTGGGGTTAGCCTTCGGGGTTGGGTTTCGTCTTGGTGTTTGTTGGTTGTCTAGGCTTGTGTTTGATGAGTTATGTGTCGATTTATGTGGCATGTGATATCGTGACGTGAAACATAGTGTTTATACGTGATTTTGTGCATTTAAAACTTTAATTTTATTTACGCATGTTATAGGACGAATAGGTGATCTTGGTATATTTAAAACTCTAGTTTTATTTCTGCATGTGTTGCGTGGGTCGTGTGTGTAGCATGTGACGTGGTGTTAGTGCTGGGTTTCATGCTTTAGAACTTTGATTTTATTTATGCACGAGTGTATGGAATATGAGCGATGAAGATGTGGTCCTGTGAATGTTATCTTTGGTTAATAGTGCATTAGTTGCGGCTGCGGTCCTTCGGTAAAAGTTCTAGAAGGTGCATTAGTTGGGGCTACGGTCCCTCAGTAAAAGTCCGAGAAGGTTCATTATTTGGGGTTGCAGTCCCTCGGTGAATGCTCGAAAAGGTGCATGGATTGCATGAGAATCACAAAAATAGTTTTAAGGCTTGAAAGAGAGTCAAAAACTACACATTATTTTCCTAGCATGTTTAGCTTTTATTTCATGTTTGTCTAGTTTCTGCTAAGTTCTGGCTCATGGTGTGAGATTTGATATATTTTTCAGGTACCGATTGCGCAAGTTGATTCGGTGGAACTGGAGAGGGACCGAAGATCTGTAGTCTTCTTTTTTATTCTTTTGGACCTTGTATGTTTACATGTATCGGTGTTGGAACCGTGTGTATTGTAAGCCTTTTTTCAGTTATATATAATGCACGGATGTTTGTATCTGAGAGTGAACATCGGGTTGGGTATTATAAATGGTTGTATATGGACGTTCATGTAACCCGGAGTTTGGGGCGTGGCAATGGATATGAACGTGATAGAAGAACTAACCACAACCATAGATGTTATATTCAGAAACCAACAAGCAAGTCATTCCACGAGAAGTGGATCAATCCTGAAGGATCATAAGAAAATAGAAAGAACTAGCTCAATAAGCCTCTCGAGAATTACGAAAATATTTTGCTAGTTCAGGCAACCTAAAAGGGGGATGAATTGAGTTTTAAAACAATAATAATAAATTTAAAAACCTTTTTCAAAATCTTTTAATTTCTTAAGCAAATATGACAGATAATAAAGTAATAAAAAAATTAAAGAGGTTAGGGAGAGAAAGTATGAACTAGACACCAAGAGGGGTGTTTGCTTCCTTTTTTCCATTGTACTTGGGGGCATTGACGGTGAGATTGAGAGAGAAAGAGAGGGAGAGGAGGAGTCGACTCTAGGGTTTGAAGAAGAACAGAAGAGTTGAAGTGTCACGACCCATTTTTATAATGGCATTCGTGATCGGCCAGTGAGTCAAAACTCACCCGAGGCCTACTTTTTCAATTACACTTTAGGGGTCTCAAAAGAAAATATTATTTAGAAAAGATTTAGCGAAAGCAAGAATTTATAAACATATCCAGAGCCAAACTAGTGTCATGAAGTATATCAACTTTACAGACGATGAACTATACATAAAACCTTTACACCCAAGTATTAGGTACACATGATCCGACAAATAGCACCAAAAACAATAATTTCTCCAGCCATCTAGCATTCATTTATCCTGAAATATTACAATATCAACTTTTATAAGCACGAAGCTCGTGTAAGTACACATACATCAAGGTTACAGGTTTGTCATGGGCTATCAATTTTTCAGTAAGAAAACACTCCATCAGGATCTTTTGTCAAAAGTAATAACATTGCCTTTTATAAACAAGTTACAGGCATTAAGCACTAGTAGTTTTCATAAATAGGCGCATGTTTTTTTAGACAGGATTGCAGGCAATAAGTCTTACATATGATGATAAGCTCATGGCTATGCTAGAATTACGTAGGGAGCGACCCTACAACTCTTTTCGTTATGATATCATAACCAACAATCACCTAGCCATGATCTCATCCTTATGCATCTCGCTGTTCAACACCCCAGCGACCGGGCCAACACCATTTAAGCTATCATCATATATACATTTTCAAAATAGGCTTAACTAGGATATTCATATTTTCTCAAAATAGAGATAACTATATTTTCCACAAATATATTCATGACACGAAAGTTGTACAGGAATTATCATTTTATGCGAAGACATAAAAATGTTCATTCAAACCAGAGCAGAAAACTCAAGTAATAAAGATATATGAGACTCACCTAGTTTTAGCAAAAATTTATTCAATTAATCTTGTCCGAGCATAACCAAATCAAGATAAACACACAAAATACTAATTTTAGTGGAATTCTCAAAATTTTGCTAACCTATTCTACTAACTAGCGGTTGACACACGCATGCGTGTACAAATGCAAAATAGTTGTAATTTTAAAATTAAATAATTAAAAAAAAGTTTGATAGGTATTTTGAAAAAAGGAGAGAGAGAATATGCGGTTACTAGTGATTTTTGAAAAAATTGGAGTGAAAGAGATGAGAGTAATTTAAGAATTTTGAAAAATTCACATGACTTCAAAATAAGAGAACACCAAATGGTATTCTCCCTTTAGAAGAGAGTATAAATTTTTGGTTGTATTCAAATTCAAATATTATATAAAAAGTTATTTTGTCGTAAATTTTTTACTTAAAACTGGATTTCTATAAAAACTTATTTTAAAACTAATTAAACTCACAATGTGTAAAAATATTAAAATCTTAAAATATATTTTATTCTCGCTTTAATCTTATTAAAAGAACAAAATTCTTTATTTTACATTCCTAACAAGAATTTATCATAATTTCTATTTTAAATTTTGATCTTTATAAAAATTCTTTTAAAACTAACTAGAACTTTATAGCTTTTTTGTTTTAAAGCTTATTTAACTAACTTATAACATGTAAATACAAAAAACAATTTTGTAGTTTATTTTATCAAAATCTCAATTTTTAGTAAAAACTTTATAATTTTGTTAATTTATTTTTTTAGAATCATCTTATGGTCTAATTCCTAAACATTGTTTTATTGTATAAAATTTTATTATCTTTTTTTTTCAAATTATTTTATTTTAGGTTTCAAAATCCCAACTTTTATATTAATTAAAAGGGAAAAAATACATAAAATACTAACTAAATAAAATTCTTTATATAAAATCTTTAGAATTCCAAACTTCATTTTTTATTTATTTTATAAAAATTTATCATTATGTTTTTATTAAAACTTTTATTTTAAAAACATTTAACTCACCTATCATTTTAAATTATTAACTAAAACTCACACAGTGGCTTTCTCAAACAGCCCAACACTAAACTAATATGCATGTACAGCAAAAACAGAGATGTGGGTTGGAAAGCTTCTAGGGTTTAGTTTTTTTTTGTCAAATTTCGGTGTCTCTGTTCGGGTAATCCGGGCATCGATTTTGACCATCGTTTGTAGTTATACGGAGGTGGCCATGAGGTGAGTTTAACAAAACTTGCGGTAGTCAAATCAGAGGTCTGAGGTGCCAACAACAGGTGACTAAAGGTTGGCCCAATGAACAATTTTTGAAAATTTTCCGAAACCATGGTTTCTTTGGTACACAGCCATGGATGGTTTGTGGTAGTCGAGGGTGGTCTAGTGGACATGTAGGGGTGGTCGAGGAGGTGTCAAGTGGTGATGGCCAAGGGTGATGGTAGTGGTGCGAGAGGTGGTGGCATGAGGTGTAGTGCAATATTTCGGTGGTAGTGCATGGTGGTTTTCAGGGTGTGTGGCGGCGCTGGTGGTGGACACTAATGGTGGTGATGGAGGTCTCTAGTAGCGGTGGTAGTGGTGCCACTGTGTGAGGGGGAGAGGAGAGACGTGAATGAGAGGAAGAGAATAATCGATGGAAGAGAGAGAAATAGAAGGAGAGAGGCTCACCAGTGACCGGAGGGGACCAGGGCGACGGAAAGGGTTGTCGTCGGTGGCTTCGTCATTGGTGGCGGCATCAGGTGACGGTGGTGGTGGGCACCGGTGGCGTCGGAGCGTGCTTCCCACGTTCTCTTCCTCGTTTCTCTTATTCTCTGTATATGATATATCGGAAACACTGTTCATCACGAATTTTTTGATTGAAAAAAAATGATCGAATGATGCTTGAAAGTAATTGATGTAAAATAATTATAAAATAAAATGAATTCAAAGTAGTACTATATTGTGTATTATTTAATATTTTATTTTCTTAGCATGCTTTTATAATCAGAATCGTTTATTTTATAATATTTCTTAATTTTATTACTCATAAAAAAAATTAAGTTAATTGAATATATGTAACTATATAATTTAATTATATTGTTTAACACTATTTTTTGTAAGATTATATTTACCATTTATTTATTTTTAAACAAATGTGATCTAGTCACATAACTATCAATATCTAATTAATTTAAATTTTTACACCAATGATCTACCTAATAAATACTACATAATAAATAGTTCTGATTATAAACAAATACTAAAATACTAAGTTTCTAAAAATAAATCACCGAAATAATTAGCTGTCAATGATTTAGTGAGCATTCTTTACTCTTGCTGTTTCACACATTACTTTTTTATTTTTTTAAAAATTTAACTTTAAAACATTTTTAGGTTTTATTGTACGTATTTATTTATTGAAAAATTTATACTTTTATTATTTATTCGTTGAGATCTATTAATCAATATTGATGGCATATATAAAAATATACAAAAATACAAAAATATTTTTTAAAATTTTATTTTTAAGAAATTCTAATTAACTTAATTTTTGGTTCGGCAAAAAGTTTAAGGTTAGATTTTTGTCTTTTGACTTAAAGTTAAAAAAACTAAAAAAATATCGATAATTTTGTTATTATCTAAAAAATGAGATATACTTTAAAATTTAATTTAAAAAAATTATACTAATTAATATGAAAATTTTATTTTTTAATAAACTATTTCAAAATCTAGTGTAAGAAATTTTTCATACATATATTTTTAATTTTATTATTTCTAGTTTTAAATAAAAATAAGTAACTTATGAAATTTTTGAGTATAATTTTTGTTTTCATACATAGTATGAGAAATTTCTCATACATATTTTTTCTTAATTTTAAACGAAATAAGTAACTTATGAATGGAATTTTTTGAGTATAATTCTTTTTCATGCATGAGAAATTTTTTTTTTTTTCAATTTTGTCATTCTTAGTTTTAAATGAAAGGAGCCACTAAGGAATGAGAA
>JAOTRH010000022.1:19131334-19144812 GCA_034768845.1 Heliamphora exappendiculata
CGTTAGCATGTATCTCTCCCTCGGTACCTAAGTCCAGGGACATTACTATTCAAAAGAATAGAATTGGGATGGGAGAAGATGGGCATTGACAAATCTGTCTTGACTGTAACACTTCATATGGTAGTTTATGTTGAATCTTACTATTTTATATTCTATTCGATTCATGTTTCGCAAAATTAAGATTTCGATTCGCGATTCCATTCACCATTTGACAATTATGAGAATAATATAAGGATTATGAATGAGATCGAATTAATAATGAGATTGGAATAGTTTTTACGTGTTTGATTTGCATCGAATTAGACAATGGATTAAATTATAACTTGTTTGATTTGCGCTTATGGGATTGAATTAAATTTATTAAATTTTAATTTTACCCTTGCATTATAATCTTCTTTGTTCTCTCATCTTCTCTTCTTAGATTCACTTTTTTCTTTCTTTCCTTTTCTTTTTTCTTTCTTTATTTTTCTTTGCCTGGTTGATCCATTTAATTTTTATTTTATCTTTGTAAATCCAAATTTCAATGTCACTGTATTATGCTATTTGTTGTTCACATTATAATGTCAATCAATGTAATTGAACCCAGTCTACCAATACAAACTACCAATACAAACAACGACGATCCCCCTTAAAAAATAGGAAAAATCAGAACATAATAGAAAGGCAAAAGCTGTGGGGCAATTTGGTCAATTCTTTCTTATCTGATTTAATGGATTATTAATACCATTCCTTTCTAGGTTTCACACACCACTCAATTTGGAGGATTCATAATTCAAAAGGATTGTTAGTCCAACATATTTTTTCAAAAGCAAACCTAAAACTATGGGGCCCACATTATTGTTAGTCCAGTCCAAGCCCTTATAATGGGCATCAAACAGGGCCTGAAGCTTTTCCGTAATTTGACCCCAAACTAAACACCTTTGCTTTGTGTTACTACTGAAACTCCAACCCTTTCATTCAAAACTTGCATTGCATTTTAAAATAAAGCAATTTATACATGCAATTAATCAATCTAATTTTAGAAAGAGTATATTATGAGAAATAGCATAGTGATTGGAAGATTGGATCATTCCATTCTAAGATCGAAGATCTAATTTGTTGACACATAGGCAAATATCACATCATTGAGTTGTTTTGTTATATAGATGTTTCAACACTTTGTAGTGCACCCAAGATAATTTGGTACTTGGGGCATACCCAACATGCTATTGATTTCTATAAAGGAGAATTTTTTTGTAGATTGTTGTTGGACTTCAGAGAATCTTTTAGTTATTTTGTCATATTTCTTATCAAGTTGTTGGCTGTTATGCTTGCCATTTCCCAGAAGAAAATAAATGCTTGCTTTCACACAATAGTAGTAGTAGCTGTTATGCTTGCCATTTGCCAGAAGAAAATAAATGCTTGCTTTCACACAATAGTAGTAGTAGTAAAATAGATGCTTGCTTTCACGCAATTAAAATAAATGGTTGCTTTCACACAATAGTAGTAGTTGTTGAAAGTTTATTTTCTGTTTATTTCGAAACTTTTTAAGTGTTTTGACTGATGCTCAGCTATTCCGAATCCAATTAGTAGTAGTAGTAGTAGTAGTAGTTGAAAGTTTATTTTTTGTTTATTTCGAAACTTTTTAAGTGTTTTGACTGATGCTCAGCTATTCCTAATCCAATTCCTTATTAAAATCTTGCAGATCAAGCACTTTCTCTCTACTTACTGATGTGGTTTTATATTCTATTTGCAGTTCTATAACAAGGGATTTTGAAGTTACTGAACCCCAGGGCCCTCAACCTTATCCTGCAGGGTACTTTTAAACTAAAGAAACTTTTTTGGGTTGATGCATTTCTTTAATAGCAATATTATAGCTCCTTGCATGGACCATTCATGTTTGGTCCATAGATCATTGCTGCCTTGTGCTTGGCTCTTGAAGGTTTCATATTTGGGGCTGGGGGGGTGTTTGTAACAACTTAAATTATAGCTTTTAGCTTGTAGTTCAGTAAAAAGTTAAAAAAATTTAAACAAATGTGCTTATAGCTTTTGTTTATAGCATCTAATTCTATATCAACAACTTAAATTATAGCTTTTAGCTTGTAATTTAGCAAAAAATTTAAAAAATCCAAACAAATGTACTTATAGCTGTTGTTTATAGCTTATGATTCTATATCAACAAGCACAAATTTTACTATTTGAAATTATAAGTTTATAATTTTAACAAATATTTGCAATTTGTGGTTGAAGTCATAACCACATCTTTCAGCTATAATCTATAAATTTATAATTTCAATTACAACAAACACTTGTAAGATTGTAGATTATGATTTATGAAACATAATTATGGTTATGTGTGTGTGTATATATTTTCTGTGTAAATGCACATCTGTGTGGTACCAACTATTACCAAAGTATTAATAGTGGAGAGTCGTAATAGTTGGATTCAGTAGATAATCAAACAATTCGGAGTGGTAAGAAATGGCAGTTGGAGTGTCTCGTAGCTTAATGATCTATAGATGTTATTTCATTCCCCATATAACACCGTGTGTGAGGCTTATTTGTTTGTGGTTTCCTTTTGGTTATGACTTAAGTTGGTTGGACTTGATCCAAATTGAGCTCAATCAAGATAGGAAAGCTTTCAATTAGGGCTTCGGGTTTGGGATATATTGTCACCAAAAAATGCTAGCATCTTAGCGATTAATGTTTTGGAACACACGTGCTGAAACATAGTACATGCATGGTTTTAAATATCATCGATACTGTTACGTATTAGCCGTTACGTAATGGTATCTCAGGCATACGATTTGATTACGCACTCTGGTATTGATGTTGTAGAAAATTCTTATAGTATCAACTGATATGGTCAATACGTATCGCATATCAATGTGTATCAACCGATATTTCTAATATGTGAGCTGAGACAACCCAATAATTTTGCTTTGTTTTTCTCTTTAGAACTCTGTCTTTATCTTTGAAGCTAATTTATAGTAAATAAGTTTAGGATATGCATATCAATCAGTTTATGTTATTTCCTAGCACTTGGAAAAAAAATTACGAGCACAATTACCGATTCCCGTTACAGGCCATTCGATTCTCTCGACACTCATTATGCGCAATCGCGACCATTACTTCAGTCGTTAACACTATTTAAAACCATAGGTATACCTTCTGTCCAAAACAGTGAATTTAGGTTTTCAAAATGTTCAACCAAATGTTCCATATTTATTTTCTTAATATCTTTTGTAGAAGAAAAAGTCAAATATAATAAATTAAAATATAGAGAAAGTGGAACTTTGGCAAGACAATATGTAAACAAACTGATTAAAATACTTTCTAGAAATGTATTTTATATGAATAATTTTAAAATAATACTATATGGTATGTGATATTTAACTTCTTAGAGAGTTACAATTTATTATTGTAATTTATAGAAACCTACCTCTATTTTATCACAATTTAAAGCATGTTCTACGTTTTAGCTTAGTTCTTCGTACCAAAACGATAACATGTTGGGGATTAGAATGCGATCACTAATTCCGCCCAAGATCAACAGCAAATGCACAAACCATGGAATGATGAAGAAGAAGAAAGAAAACAAGTAATCACACGATCATACACAAGATTTACGTAGTTCGGCAAGGTATGCTTACGTTAACGGGATCACACTTTACTATATTGATTGGAGGATTACAAAGAGTGATGATGTTCTTGAGTGATTTGTAAAATGAGAAAAGGTTAATATGGAAAATGTTAGGACTTCTCGCTGTAGACAATGTTAGGACTTTGGGATGCGTGATTTGTAAAATGAGAAAAGGTTAATATGGAAAATGCCTTTGCTGATGAATGAAAAGGCTCATTTGTAGATTTTTCTTAAGCCTAATTAGCTAAAGCGGATTTATTGAATTGAAGAAACTAGCAACCTTAGTTATGGACGAGTGAGAAGGCGTTTCCGAATGTCTTTTAAGCCTAAATTACCTATATGGTAACTTTTTCCTGTCGTGCAAAGAACTATTGGCTGACTCGATAGAACTTGGATATTGTAATACCAATTTTGTGGATGTTTGTTTGGTATTCAAGGTTGCTGCTGTAATGGTGTCTTTATACTATGTGCATACTATACAGTGGAATTTGTTCAAATATGAGACTTATTTGTTGTCAACTATGCAGAATTGTGTATCCTCCGGTTAATCCTGTGGGTGGCAGTGATCTCTTTCCTGGGCCTGGTGCTGGAATGTTCCCTACCAGGTATCAGTTGCCCTGATTATTATACTATAAGCAGGTCCTTGATTCTTTATCCATTTTATTTAGTTGTTTTAAGTTACCAACTCATAGTATTTCTTTTTACCCTTTTTCAGAGGTGATTTTGGCAGTGGTGGGGGAATGTTTGTAGGTTTGTAAAATTGCTCTTATTTTTTTAATGGCTTGATCAATGGATACATTGAACTCTCTGGCTTACATCTGTTCTTTACGTTGACACAGGACCAGACCATCCTCTGTTTCGTGGGATAGGAGGAAGGAGAGATCCTGGTTTGCCTGGAGGACTACCGTGAGTTATTCAATAATCCCTTCCCTCACCCCATGTCTCTCTCCCGTTCTCCCTCACCAAATTTGAATAAATATTACTGGAGCTGTGTTCTAATTGGTATTTATTAATTGAAGCAGGGGTGTTCCACCAGGTGCTCGTTTTGATCCTTATGGCCCACCCGGCGTTCCTGGATTTGAGCCTAATCCATTTATCAGGTACCTGGATGCATATGAAATTGCCTTTTGTTTTTTTGATAATTGTATAACCTGCCAGAGTATATAGGGAAATTTAAAGCTCAATGTTTGTTCTTTCAACCATACAGTGTTTATTACTATTAGTTTTTGCACCTTCTGTACCATTTGTGTGTTCTAGTTTGCTATGAACAAAGCTAATAATTAGAAAACTATAATTGTAAATTTACAAAACTATCTTTTGTCTTTTTTGAATAATCTTGCTGGAATTATGAGTTATTTAGGTAAAATGTAAAGAATGGTAATATTGGAAAGTCATAATTGTAATACTTAACATACAAACTAAAACGCATAAAATGGGACACCCAGAAATGGAAAGCAAGACGATTAAATGGGATTATAGTAGTATAGAGTTTCAGGACGTAGTTCAAGACCAAATCATTGCTATGGCTGAATTACCCCAAAACTTGGCTCTTTCCCTTATGATTAATTTCCGAAATTGCTGTAACGTAATCAATCTGTTCTATTCTTAGGATTGCTGGGAAATAGAATGGGAGTGTCATTTTTTAGGGCGTCATAGATCTATTAACACCTCCATCAACCGAAAAAAAAAAAGAAAAAAAAAACTGCATCCCCCATGGGGCACTCTGTTTCCCTTCAAAAGTTGGCATTTATACCCAGTTGGAATTTTAATTCAGCAAAATGAAGCGGTCTGTGATCTCAAATCTATCTTTGTTTATTGTCCACCTAATTCGGATGTGCAGGTTTTTAGTGATGCATGTAGCCATCTGAATGCAAATGGGATTGTGACTCCAACTGGGTTTTGTATCAGACTAAAGGAACAGATTTTCTGCTTGTTCTCATCAAGATAACCAAAGCGTTTTTGTTTCCTAAGAAACCAAAACAAAACATTAGTAGAATACCGAGATTCTAATAATCTTACTACCACCATCTAAACATATTGAGACCCACCTAACCACTACGAAAGAAACCAAAATAATAAATTGTCATTTTTGTTTGCCTCTTTTTCTCCTAGAGACAAATTTTGACAGAAGAGATGTTGAATTTGTTAAATACATTGAGAAACTAGGAAAAGGGGAAGAGGAAAGGTGGAGAGGAGATGATGAAAAGAGCAAGTTGTTTACTCTCTTTATTTGTTGTTGTGAAGTACTTTATAATTTATCACCACTGCCAAACAATCAAACCCATTGAGTTTTTGTACAAACCATGTACATGTTATTGAAAGCCCCTCCCACAATTGCTTCGATTGAAGACATCAAACATTGTCAAGCAGGAAGTCGACAGGTTTCCTTTGCCAAGCCAGGTGTCTGAGGGGGGTTTGGAACTTATGTCATGAGTGAAACTGGAACTGACCTCAACAAGGGACCAAGAGCTGTCACATTTGCTGACCCTATTTCTCTTTCTTTCTTCAGCTGCTAACAGAGGTTAACATCTCTATTTTCTTTCTTGAATTTGTTTTGCAGAGACCCACGGAGGCCTGGGAGTGGAACACATCCTGACCTTGAGCCATTTCGAGATGGTTCAGACTTTATATAGAGTATGAAACTCATTTTCCCTCCTAAACCTTACATCATAAGTGAAGTTTGGAACAACCGATAGCAATAGTTGCATGTTTTTTCTCTCTTTCTTCCTTTATTTTTTTTTTTATTTTTTTTTTCTCGTCACTTTGTCGATATGATAATCTCACATTCTCCGTCCCTTATGTATTTGCTTGCTTTGGGCGCATGGAATTGTTTTTGTGTTGGTAAGGTAGTTTTTGTTCAATGATATTTGAGCACCGGTTGTAAATAAGGTGAATTTTCTGATTTTGTTTGGTTTAACGAAAAAACTTGAAGAAAATGAATGTCCATTTCTCAAGAATTTAATTTTTTGTTTGGGTATTGTTATAAAATCCTAGATCCAAACGAAACATTAATATTTCTCCGTGACACCCACAATTATATTGGGGTGACACCCACAATTATAGTTGTATTTGATATTGTTAAAATTGATAACTTATAGGTTGTGGTTTTTAGTATAAATTGTGAGTATTTGGTAAAATATTGTAGTTTGTAGTTGAAATAAAAGAAAAAATAGTTATAAATTTTAGCAAAAGTTATGAATGTTTAAAATTTTTTATAACTTATAGCTAAAATTAATAGTAAAAAGTTAAAAGTTAATAATAGTAATTTTGTCATCAAAATGGTAGAAGATTCAAACTTACAAGTTTTTGCAAAGAAACTTCAAGCTCAATCAGTGCTTAGGATGATTTTGCTAACTTTAGATGTGAATTGAAGTCTTGAGTAGAGTGCGTCTACCATTTTATTATTTTTAATACGGTGTTAGGACCTATTTTTACGAGGAGATAATCTTTTTTTCTTGTTTTTTTAACACACAAATATAGGTTTCGTTGGGCTCCCGGTTTAAAGTTTTTTGACTTGAAATCCAAATAAGTTCTTAGCTTCGTTTAATGGTTTCAATTTTTTGTATTTTTGCTTGTTGATTTTAGTTTTTTAGTATTTTTGTTTATTAATCTAACATATATTTAGATAATTTTAAAATTTATTTGTTGAGATTTTATTAAATAAAATCTGTGTTGATTATAAACTAAACCTCACAGCCGCTTGGTGACTCTGGGACGATCCAAATGAATGACCAATAATTCAAATCACTCTTGGAAGTTAGTGTCAAGTTTAAATGGCGTTTTAACAGGATAGATATAATAGAATTTATTAATTTTGTACTAATATTTTATAACGAATTGTTATTTAATAAATAATAAAAAACATTTGTTTAAGAACAATAAATAATTACTTCAAATAAATCAAAAACACAAAATACTCAATAACAATTGTACAATAATACAATTCTGCTGCAGACTTCCCACATTAGCTGTGAGTAGAATAGAATAGAGTATTATATTTAGAGGTTTGATTGAAAGGGAACTGGAAGCTTCCCACCAACTGATCAGAAGAAACGTAAAGAAATTGAAAACGTGTGGGCGCATCCACACTTTGTTATCTAGAAGCCAGCCTACTTTTATACCTCATCTGTCGCTGCTCTAATTTCTAAACAGTTACATCCACAGCCACCCTTCTAGATCAACTAAATACACACGATCGATTGAACTGGTTTAGTTGGGTTATTTTTGGCTCAAAATAACCCAACTAGATAATTTTAGTTATTTATTTATTTTATTATTTTAAGTGAGTAAATTATTTATACAAAAAAATTAAAAAATTTATATGCTGGAAACAAAATAAGTTAAAAAATAATACTCTTTAGATCTACTTTACATGATTATTTACGTGTGGTATAGTTGAATAATTAATAATTTTTTATTAATAAATAAATAAATAAATAATTTAAACTATGTCACATAGTAGATACATATAAAGTAAATATGTAAAATTTGCCTATATATCATTCTCTTAAGCGAAATTAGACCGATTCAGTACATTTAAAGAGGGAGAGTAGCTGAATCGGAAACCATATAATACCGCCCACTATTTAAAGTTTTTATTATAATTGTACATTATTAGGTTTCCTTCGCTTCTAGATGACCCTGCCCATGCGAATATATATATATATTATAAATAGATAGATAGATAGAGAGAGAGAGAGAGAGAGAGAGAGAGAGAGAGAGAGTTTTTCTCTACCTGTGGACACGCAGAGCTTGTTCATGGCGGAAAGAAGCACGGCTTTGTTCAAGTATTCTGTGCTTCTCTTTTTGCTTTTAGTGATAGATTTCACATGTCAAGGGCCAAGAATTACAGAGGCCCGCCCACTCTCTTTCCCACCTCAACAAAGTAAGGGTTTACTAACTCTCTCTCTCTCTCTCTCTCTAGATAGATAGATAGATAGATAGATAGATAGATAGATAGATTAATGATCCTGCAATTACTGATTTGAGATCGAAATGGTTTATTATAGGATTCTCGAAGATATTTGCAACACTAGGAATGGTCTGCAAGTGCTGCGATCATGGAGAAGAATGTAGCAGCACATGGGTTGAGCCTTGCTCTAAGCTCCAATGCCTGCCTTGGAAGCTAAACTAGCTAACTTTTATATATATATATAAGCGCGCGCAGTTATCATTTTCTTGTACATAGTCATGTATACAAGCTACTTCCAACACAATTAATTTAGAGGCTTCCAGTTATTCTTGATCAATCTAATTAGAGTTTTATTGCATTCACACCTGTTAGGTCACAAATTCAAATTAAATTCGGACACACACCTCTCACATAAAATGCATAAAATAGATCCCATAATTATGTGTAAAGAAAAACGCGTTCGAATCTATAGCTGAATTTATGCACCTAAGTCCTAAGCATTTTTCATCTAATTAATGCTCCAATCATTATTAGTATCCTGATATAGGATTTTGTGCTACAAATCTAAGGGTGCTTTCTTAGCCAGGAAAGGAATGGTTGAACTGCGATATACTTAAAGGGTTCTTCCGGATGAGCTCCTTAAAATTAATCAAAACAGGGCACAAAAAAGAGAACGAGTTTTTTTTTTTTTTTTTTTTCCTATAGGAAACAGAGAACAAGGATAACCGTGGCTCTTGAGTGAGAACAGACGGAAAATTATTTACTTTATTATGTATCATTATTTATATAATATTTTTAATAAATAAAAATATACAATATATACTACTACGTTTTTTTCTTTTTGTACCTTTCTAACAACATAAATCTATATTATTCTATACAATGTATTTTTTTATTGTATAATTAAATAAAAATATTACTAAACATTGCCCAGTAATTTTTTAGATTATCCAATAATTACTCAGAAGTGACTGTGACTGTCTCAGACACAGAATAAGATTTTCACGTGTCAAAAATTGGTAAGGTATGAGGACAAGTCAAACATAATTACGTTTGGGCTTTGTTTTTGTTTGGGCTTTTAAAAGATCAAAGCAATTGTTTAGATTAGTGAGAGATTCCAGAAGGGCCGAAAACTGTCAATGATCGGTTGATACAATCAACGCCATTAACGTGCGAGCAAATGCACTATTTTTTTAAACATCTGAATCAGATGTGTTTTCTTCTTATAGTGCGAAAAATAGCCTAAAAAATTATTTAGATTCATTTATTTTAATGCAGCAACATTTGTGCATTTGAATAAATTATTCTAAATGAGCAAATATTTAATGTTTTTGAAACAAATTTAAGTGGTGTTCTAACTTTATTATTATTAGTGTGTTTAGTAAAATTCATCACTATTTTATTATTATTTTATTTAATATATTAAAATGTGTTATTTAGTAATTTAAATAAAATATTATTTTAAAAACATTATATAATTATTCTGAAAAAAAAAAAATTACATCAATAATACTAAAAATATCAAAACTGGGTACCCAAATCAAAATTTGTCCAAATCAAAACGCACGTCATCATTACCATGATCGTACAACCATTGTCATTGCGTGATCGCTACAGTGTAAAATTGCCAATGCCATCGAACGACTACTACCTTTATTGGATCGTCGCCATTGCATGATTGATGTTATTGAGCCCAAAATTATATTTTCTCTCTTTTTCTACTTATTATTTTTGTACAGAGGTGTTTAAAAATGTTATTCTTAGTAATTTTTAATTTTTTATTACAAATTTTAAGTATAAATTATAAATTTTTATAAACACTCTCAATTTTTATTACGACTTATAATTATTACTTTTTTACATTTTAGTTACAAGTTATCATCTTTACTAAATTCTCACAATTTCTAATGCAATCTATAAACTACTAGCAATAGTTTTATCATACATCACCTATATAAATTTTGATGTACTTGAGTATTGATTATGATGACTTGGGGGAGGGGGGGGGGAGGGAGCAAGCAACGGTTGAGGTTTGTGTAATGGTGAACAACGCTTGCCTGATACTTGACATTTTGTGACTTATATATATGATCTTATAGTTTATTTAGGGTTAATAAAAAGTATGTGTAAGTTGTCTAATACTTGAGAGAGAGACTCAGAGAGTGGCTAGAGAGAGTATAGAGAGACACAGAGAGAACGTAGACTCAGTTTGAGGCCAT
Source organism: Heliamphora exappendiculata (assembly GCA_034768845.1). Taxonomy (NCBI): domain Eukaryota; kingdom Viridiplantae; phylum Streptophyta; class Magnoliopsida; order Ericales; family Sarraceniaceae; genus Heliamphora; species Heliamphora exappendiculata. The sequence continues at coordinate 19,142,088 of JAOTRH010000022.1, forward strand.
ACACAGAGATTGTGAAGTTGAGAGTGAAACTTATATTCTATGTTTGAGAATAGTGGATTATTTTTTCTCCCGTAGAGGTAGACAGTCAGGCGAAGCACGTAAATTCTTGTATTTTTGTGGGTGTTCTTGTTCTTTACTTGCTTTGTGCGGATTGAAGTCTACGTTCCTGTTTTCGCTACGTTAGAAAATTTGTGCCCTAAAATTCCAACAACTGGTATCAGAGCATCCAGTTATTGGCTTGATCATTCGATCGCAGTAAAGATGGTGAACATCATATATGAAGTCGAGAAGTTTACTAGAAAAAAATAACTTCTCCCTATAGCAAAGACAGATGAAGGATCTGTTGATCCAGCAAGAGGTCTTCAATACGTTACTCGACAAGGCAAGGAAGCTAGAGAAGATGACCGATGACAATTGAGAGGACATTGATTCTAGGACCGCGAGCTCGATTTGCTTGAATCTGGGAGACAATGTATGAGAGGTTGCTTGTGGCTAAGTCTGAGTCAAGCAAGGGAATGAGTAGATCCGATGAGGAGGGTTTCAACAAAGGTAGATCTCGGTTCAAGTCACGTGGAAGGAAGAATGTAGAATACTTGTACTATCACAAAATTAGTCATTTCAAGAGCCAGTGCCAAGAATTGAAGTAGCATCTGGAGGAAAAAGAAAAAAGAAAAAGCGCCTGCAAAATTTGTCAGTTTTACCGAGGAGTCGTCAGACAGTGAGATAGACAGAGATGTACTTTTAGTTTTCTTATATTTTAATATTCTGTCAAAGTCATGGATATTAGATTCATGATACTCATACTATATGTGTCCAACAAGAGAATGATTTGAAAAGTATAACCCTTGCAATGGAGGTACAGTTCTAATGGAGAATGACATAGCGTGCTAGGCCATTGGAAAGGGTACAGTGAAGATCATGATGTTTAACAGTGTTGTGAGGGTCTTGAGGAATGTCATACATGTTCCAAGATTAAAGAAAATTTTGATTTCTTTAGGGACATTGGATTCTTTGGGTTACAAGTACACAGAAAGAGGTGGAGCAATGAAAATAAGTAAAAGGTTTTCAGTTATCATGAGAGGATAGAAAGTGAATGGTCTTTACAAATTGGTAGGGGACACAGTGATAGGTGGAGTTAGCACTGTCACACAAATTGATTCCAGCAAGAATGGCACGAGACACTGACATTTTGGGCTTGGTCAGATTGACGAGCAGAGTATGTCAGAAAGTCAGAAGAAGAGTACAACAATCAAGGTGGAGTTCAGTCAGAAAAGAAATAAAATTCTGAACTACACTAAAATACCAACTAGGGGTTCATCAATCCCTAGGAAGAAGAAGATCAGACGATCATGTTTCGGCTCGAATCCATGAAAAGATGAAGAAGAATGGAATCTTGAGCCATCGACTTTGTTTTTTCGCCTCTTTTCGAGCCTCTAGAGTCGTCTCTAGAGGAGTCTTCAATATAATTTTTGAAGATATGGAATTTAATGGAATGAATCCCCTAGGCCTTGTTTATATAGTAGTGATCCACGCTCCTTGTTATAGAGTTATGTTCAAATTCTAACTGTCATGTTTCATCCGAACGCTTCCCGTTCCATCCAGACGAAAATCTTTCTATTCTGGTTCCGTCCAAACACTCTAATTTCCGTTCGGACGCAAATTATTCTGGTCAATTTTCGTTCAAATATCCATATTTTCGTCCGGACGCAATTTCGTAAAAATGCGATTATGCTATTGTACCAATTTCAAACGAGCATAAATCTTTCATTCGAACTCCGAATAGGGTCATTCTTGTGTTCAAATTGAAACTCCAGAAGTCTACTTTTCAATGGTTCTGGGCTCATATCAAAATTCATTTTGGAAAAAAAATTATGACTAAAATAGTAAATGTATATCAATTTTCTTCACACATTTTTCACATATTTTTTGCCCAACTTCTTTTAAAACATTATTTTCTTTGCCATTGAACCTTTTTACTGAATTCCTTAATCTTTGAGCTATTACCAATCATGGTGTCGGGTCTTCGGGTCCTGAGAGGTAATCAGAACAACGTTGTTTTGATCATTTAATTCTGCTTTTGAATTATTGACCTTTTACAGCTTTTGATTTATTTTAGCACATTTTTTCACCATCTTGCTTCTTCTGATGTTAACACTGAAATACTACTAAAATATATTAATAAACACATAAACGAGACTTAGCGAAGCATATTTTAGGGAATTTAATTGGCACTTTTACATACCGATTACACAGTTCACGTGTTCTCAAGCTCTCCTAGTGGTTGGACACACCTATGTCAATTGCTCTCCTTCTTGACCTTGACAAACATTAATCTAGCAAGAATGGTTGTTCCATTTGGCCAAATAACATGATGATGACTAGAATATCAGGCTGAACTAATATCCTTACCTCCCTCAACTTACATTAATAAGTCATAAGTGTATATATATATATATATATATATATGTGTGTGTGTGTGTGTGTGTGTGTGTGTGTGTGTGTGTTGAAAACAAACCAACGCCAAAATAAAATATATACATGCTCGGTGATCTAGAAAATAAATCTTTATTAACTTTCAACAATTATAATAATCTGAAATTACAGGAAAATGAAATAACAGAAATAATAGGAATAGAATTTGCAAACCAAGTCCTGCAAACGCAGTTTCCTTAAGAATGATTCACCGCCTACCGAGAGTGTTGTAGGTTTTCCACCGGCGTCACTC
>JAOTRH010000022.1:19144912-19167298 GCA_034768845.1 Heliamphora exappendiculata
AAGGTTCCTCACTTTCAAGAATTTTATATCCATTTGTCTTAAATCTTATAATACACATTATCTATTGAATTATGCATGTAAAAACTTTCACATGATCAATAATACTAAGTGTATTGAGATGGAGAAATATAAAGAATTCGAAATAGAGAGAAATCTAATCTCATTCCATGTAAATTTTTTATTTCAAAAATTACGTATCTCTTTGTCCTAACTAATATATCGAAGTCCATTAAATTATATTTTAAAAGTCTTGTGTCTTAAAATTTTTGCATGATTAAAAACTTTTAATGTACCAAAAAAATAATAATAATAAGACGTGAGCTTTTTGAAATAGAGGATCCCTACTCCCATCGAAAACACCCAGAATAAAGAAGCTTGATGGGCCCATCAGGATTGTTAGTACAAATTGTTTAATCATTTGATAGTGTAAGTTTTTAATAAGCATGGTCCATGATGTGCAATGCATGTGCAAGTGTTTGCGCCATGCATGTGCAAGTGTTTGCCAAGAGGCTTTGTTTGAGATTAAAAAATACATTTGGGTTTTTTACTTTTTTTATAAACTTTATTTTTGTTAGATTTTTTTTTCGTTTGTCTTGATGAGAGAAATTTAAAAAGTAATTTTTTAAATCAATATATAGGCCTTGTTTGGGCAAATATTTCTTATTAACTTATTAACTTATTTTTGCTTAAACACCATGAAATTTGACTTATTTTTTTTATTTTTGTTATTTTTGTCTTTAAAATTTTTTTAATATTTTAATCAAAAAATTTTACTTTTTCAATTCGCCTCAATAAGAGAAGTCTAAAAAGTATAATAATTTGACTAAATAATAAAAAAAATTTACTAAAAATAAAAAATTTACAAAATTAAATAAGTCAATAAGTCAAATTTACCTATCCAGGCCATAAACAAATGCATTTTTTAGCTTATTAGCTTAATTTTGTTTTTTATTTTTTTCTGATATTCTTTTATTTTGTAAATTTCTCTTGATAAAAAGATTCAAAATTTATTAAAACACAAAATTTATTAATGGTATACGAAATTAACTGTTGACAGAACATTATACCGAGTTTCAAGATAAATGCAAGGGTGGGTTTGTGTATTAAAAAGATTAAAGATCGATCATTCGTCAGCAAAGCCTAGGAGCTGTTTCAAGTTTCGACAAAAAATTCTGTCAAAAAAGACTATTGCAAGGATTCGTTGCAATAGGAATCAAGAAGAGAACAATCAATAAGGATTCGACATACAAGCTTAAAACTAGAATATTGAAAAGTCGATCATAAAAGTCTGTAAATTGTATTGTATCTATTTGTGGTTAGTGTTTGAATTCTGAACTTGATAATCTCGAAATTTTTTACCCGTTGAGTTTTTTAACGTAAAAAATATCTGTGTGTTGTGGATTCTTTTTGATAGGTTGTGTTTCATATTGGTGATTGATTACATCGTTAAAAATATTATTTTTCAAAATAAGAAAAAATTATATTTTTCAATATTTTTGGAACTATATTAAAAAATCCACTATTATGGATTTTCCAATTATATTTTTGGAACTATCTTAAAAAATTCACTATTATGGATCTGCTAAAACTAAAAACAATTATTTTAAAAACACTTATTATATATTTGATTATAAAGGTGGTCCATAAAAAATAAAATCTCATAAATTATTGAATAAATCTGTCGATAAGTTTTTAAAATAATTTTAAAACCCGAATTAATTGTTGACCATTAAGTTGCTTGATTAAATGACCACAATTAATTTAAATAAATAATTAACTTTAATTTAAAAAATAAAATTCTGGACAATCACAAGAGGGATAACGATTTTTTTTATAAAAAAAGACTAAATTAAAGATTTGAGAAACATATTTATTTCGAAATATTTTTTTTGAAAACTTGTTTAGATTTTTAGGTATATATCCTTAATACTTAATTAGGTAGCAATATTTGTAGAAATTGATTCAAAATTATAGAGAAATGTATTTGATTTTTTTTTGAAAACTGGTTCAAATTTAAATTAATAGTTAACTTTAATTAAAAAATAGATATTGGACCAATCTCACAAAAAGATCATCATTTTTTTTAAAAATAAAATAAAAATTTGTGAAACGTAGTTTTTTGAAATATGTTCAAATTGGTAGATATATATATATTCTCTATATTTAATTATCTAGCCACATTTTTTGAAATTGGTTCAAAATTGGAAAGCAATTTACTTCATTTAGCCAAATGAGAATTGTTTTTGGAAACATGTTTTTCAAAAATTGGTTCAAATTTAATTAATTAGCTATCTTTATTAATTTAAATAAATACCATTAATTAAAGAAAAATAAATTTTAGACTAACAACTCAAAGCAATTATGATTTTTTTAATAAAAATATTGAAAGTTTAGAGCACAAAGATATTACAATATGTTGCTAAAATACTAAAGATAGTTATATAGATATATAGATATTTTTGGCATATGGTTGCCAAATAAAAAAAGAATATATTGGTTGAAAAGATAATTTTAGCAAATTGGTAGGAAGCCCATGTAAATTGGTACAACATATATTTTTCAAAAATATACATTTTCAAAATTGTGTAAATTGACAGAAAATATATGTTTAATTTAAGTAATTAGCAATAAATAAGAAACTGATAGGAAAAAATATATATTTGAAATTAATTGGTATGGATATATCCCTAAATTAGATAGTCTTGCTAATTGTGGTGGTGGTGGTGGTTATAATGGTTGTGATGGTGATGACGACTATAATGGTTGGGTGATGGTGATGATGGAGAGAAAGTGGTGATTGTAACGACAGTAATTGCGAAACGATCGTAGTGGTGAGTAATTTAAATATGTATATTTGAATTTATATTTTCTTAGTATATTTTAGTAATTAAAAAGTAATTAGAATAAATTTAATATAGACATGAAGGGATAGATGAATTGGTAATGAAATATATTTGAGAAAGTGAAGGTTTTGAATTCGATTCCTTTTTAACATTTTCTAATTACTTTGTGTGTGATGTAGAAGTGTACTTGGATCTAATGACTAGATTTAGCGACAATAAAATTCGTCACAAAATTTCAAAACATTTTGTAGCAACAAAATTTTGTCACTAGCTATTTGTATAGAAATTTAGTGATGACTTTAATTGTCACGAAAGTAACGATCGATATTTAATATAGTGACCATAGAATTTGTTACCAAATTTCTCAAATAATTTGTTATAAACTTTTATTGTTACAAAAGCTTTTAGTTAATTGTAAAATCTTAAACTTTTAATGCAATTATGTATATTAGTGACACTTGTTCAATACTTTATATGACATACAAACTGTCACAATAACTATAACTAGCGATGACATTCTATTGTTGTTGAAGGTGATATGCTTTTTGTGGCAATTTCTAAATTTTGTCACTAAATACTTTTAGTGACGGACATTTAGTGACAACCTTGTGGCGACGTTTTATTTTTCACTAAAAATATTTTTGTGACGACTTTGTAAATTTTGATGACATATTGCATGCCACAAAGATTCATTTTTCTTGTAGTAAATCTATTTATTTTATATAATAGATGATGAGTCGAGAAAAATTAGAGTGAAAAAAAACAAATATCGTCCCCTCATCACTTGCATGTTCTCGGGTACAGAAAAAATTTATAAATAACGAAACAAGAACATATAAGGGGGAGATCGGGTCAAGAGAAATTACGATTTCCAAATATTATTGTTATGAAATATAATTTATTTTTTTCTTTTCAACTCGTCTACTGAATGTACGCATATGTTAAAAGTTAAATGCTTTGATTTTATGATCTCATAAATAAATTTTAGAAATTTGTTCATAATATAAGGCTTCAACGTGCATAACATGTTGTCTATGAATAAAAATAATAATAAATGTTATTAATGTTTTTTCATGCATTAATTATGAAGCTTAAATGTATTATAAAATCATATAAAGAGATACAACAAACCCATGAAGCTTCAAAGAGAACCAAAGGTCTCCATGCAAGGAGAAATAAGCCTTTACAAAGGGATAATAGAAATCTCAACCCAAAAAGAATACAAACTCTGCTAAAAGAAAGAAATTGTGATTATTAACTCAAACCTAAAAACCAAACAAAAAAGTACAGATAACAAGAATCAAAGCAAACACTATGTGTTGCACACTACCACCTTTCTATTATCACTTCCTGAAAATGCATTGTAATCTCTTCTCATATATACTCATAGGAAGAGTCCACTGAAAATCAAACTAGCCGCCTACCCTTTAAAATGGCGTCTTCGATGTCAATCGACCATTGCGGTCCTAAAAAATTCAAGATTTAGAGAGTTTTTTTTTTTTTTTTTATAGAAAAAAGATGTTATATAGACAAAAAATGAGGAAACGCTGACACAAATAAAACAAGACGGGGAGAATATAATTCAAGATTTAAAATGGCGTCTTCGATGTCAATGGACCATTGTGGTCCTAAAAAATTCAAGATTTAGAGAGCTTTTTTTTTTTTTTAATAGAAAAAAGATGTTATATAGACAAAAGATGAGGAAACGCTGCACATTCTGACACAAATAAAACAAGATGGGGAGAATATAAATAAAAAGAAGGGTAGATCGGAGAGGGAAAGGTGTGTGGAGGGAAGAGAGGGAAGTTGGAAGGAGAACAGTGAAGAAATGAGAGATCTGAGATGAGAAAAAACGAGTGAATTAAAAAAAGGGAGAAAGAAAAGTGTGTTGAGAACGTACGTTCAGACGTTGTATTCTAGATAAATTTCTTTGAATCCCTTTCTAAGATCATAGAGTTACTAAATTAGATGCTTAATTATACCGCTTGGCAAGATAAAAGTCAAGCTAAGGGCCAAAAAAGATGAATTTGGAAACTTTTAGCCTAAAGATAAACGAAAATGTTATGAATCCCTTCAAAGTTCATAGAGTTCGTTTGGCAATGGGTTTAAAGCTTTGTTTTTTGTTTTTTGATTTTAAGTTAAAAAATTTAAAAAGTCTTAGGAACTCAAAAACTTTTAGGCTTTTAGCCTTTTTATTTTTTTACATAAAATAATTTTATATATTTTTCAAAAATATCATAACTTTATTAAATGCATCGATTTTTTTATAAAAATTATATTTTTAAAATTTACTCGTTAAAATTCATCAAACAATATCAATGTTGAATATAAAATTATAAAAAAATAAATTTTAAAAAATTATAATAACTTTTTTCTGACTCAAAGCTCTTCTAACTTAAAACCACATTAAGACAAGTTTTTTTACTTAAAAAATCACCATGCAGTTCATCAAACGAACTTTTTGGCATTGCATTTTTGTGGCTTTTTTTTTCTTTGATGAACTTTTTAAAAATTTTAGGCTAAATTTTTTGTTTTTTTTAATTCGTAATGATCAAACGAATCTAAAAGTATAAGTATTTTGAGAAAATTTAAAAAAATTACTAAACACGAAAAAAGCCACGTAAAAGTCTTAAAGTGACTTTTTTTAATCTTATATAAATGTTTTTTGGACAGCATTTTTTTCTTTTTTTCTTTTTTGTAACGAGATAAATTTACAAAATATTATCGTTTGAATTAATATAAAATTCTTTTACTAAAATTTTTAAAAAAAAATTATCCGACGTAATGCCTTAAAGTCAAGTTAACATACGAAGCCATAATTAACCTAAAATCCTAGCTGTGGATTTAAGGAAACAATCGCCAACATCTAGATATTACAGAAATAATATAAACAAAATATGTAAATTGAGTTCTGCAAGCGTAGTTTTCTTAAAAATAATTCACCGCCTACTAAGGGTATTGTAAGTTTCTCTACCAGCGTCACTCTCTCAAGATAAAATGGTTGACCCGAACGTTAGAATACCACCAAAGATCGGTTATTCGAACGCACCTCGTCTATCTTTTTCTCTCTCTTAACTTGCAATTATAATCTGGTCTTTCTCTTTCTCCTCTCCATGTATTATGTTTTTCACACTCACCTCTTGTATCTCAATACAGAATACTAAAGGAGTCTTTATATATAATTTCTTTCCTAGAAGGTTACACCAAAATTCAAAAGAAAATTTATAAAAAAAATGAAAATCAATATAAGAAATCAATTATCAATGAATGGTATTGATTTTAGAATTCAATTGCCAATTGAATGGCAAATTTAATTACCAATCAATTTTAAAAATAATGGTCAAAAATTAATTATAAAAAAAATTTATCAATTAAATTCACACTATTTTCAACACATTGTATGTTTTTAATTTGTTCAGAGTGTGATGTAAGCAATGCTGCATGTAATTCTTCGACAAAGTCTTCTTCCAGTTCCAAAATATTGTGATTTTGATAAATTAACAATCTGGTGTCAAACGCTATTAAAAAAATAGGCAAAATTAGCTGAAATGACAAAATGTGAATTTAGTCTTTAATTGACACGTTGCTAATTCTATCTATTTATATGTTTTTCAACATTTGATGTTAATATGTGAATTGGTCAAAATTAAATTATGAGTAATTTTAGTATAAGTTCTATTATTAATTGATAATAGAGTTTTAGTCTTTTTTTTACTGTTTTAGTCTCATGCGACTAGTGATACATTTATCAGTTCATAAAATTGATACATTAATTAAATGAAAATATATTAATTTTTATTTTCAACAGTTATGATGGTTTAATAAATGTATTACTTGAATTTTTTCGTTTGTCAAAAATAAAAAAGATTAATTTTTAAATAAAAATAAATTAGACATAATATAATTATTTCAAATTTAATAGAACTAAATTGCTTAAAATAAAAATTGTAGGACTAAATCTTTTATGAGGTCAAAAAAAGACTAATTTTTAAATTTTTCTTAAATTATTTAGTTAATCAATTAATACAATTAAAAAATTTAGTGGATATTGGATCAATAGTTCAGAAATTTTATAGCAAATAGCCCTTCCCAATGTCAAAATATAGCGCAAAAGGTGGGCCGAATGGGCTTTTATTTGGCATTGCTTTGTTTGTGCAACATGCGACCCCCCAACTGGCAGACAAGTGGCATCATCATTCACATTTTTTTTTAATATCTCATATCTTCATATCAATTTACACGTATTTTAATTAATTTTTAAAATTTAATTTTATCATTCACTAGCAAAGAATTCAATTAAAATTGAGTCTAAGCCTCGTATAAACTAAATATTAACGGGAAACCAATCATAATTTTTCTTTTTATTTTATCTTTCTTTTGGTCAGGATGTGAGTTTGGATTAGTATCAATCCACTTTTAATTACCAGGTGGATTTGGATACTTTCCTTGAATTAATGGAGAAGACAACGCAGAAAGAGAAAAGGAAAGTAGATTTGTTTCTCAAGTAAAAAAAAGAAAGGATATAATAGAAAATGAGGATGTAAGAAGGAAAAACGGAAAAAACTTGCTTTGAACCCTTTTCTTTTGTCCTAATTATATGAATCTATATTAGAATTTAAGGATTGTTTGGGATGTTTAAAAAGTTTAATTTTAAAAGATTTATTTTTTTATAAAAATAAAAGAATAAAAAATGTTAGATTGTTTGGGATAATTTTTATAGTAGTTTTTTTTGTATTTTATTAAAATATTTAATATATTTTTATTATTTATTTTTAAATTATAGTGTTTGAAATATTAGCATGATTTTTTTTTTGTTATTATGAGGAGGATTGACTTTTTGAATTGAGAATATTATAGTAATTTAATTAAAAAAATTAAAGTATTTAAAATGCATATAGAGTTTTTTTTAAAAAAAATATATAATAAAAAAACTAGTTAACTTTTTAGAAACCAAATAGTATAAGTTAAAAGTTGACATTTTTTAACAAAAAAATCAATTATTTATGTGAAACCAAATAGGGCTAATGAAATTGATTTGACATTTATATCAACTAATTTTAGGATTAGTTTGGTGGTGAGGATTTAAGATTTAGAAATTTGTTTTCTTTTAAAATTTTAAATTAAAAATTTTTTAAGTGTTATAAATTCTTCAAAATTTGTTTATACAAGACTTTCTTTGTTTTTAGTTGGATACATAAATTTTTTTTAATAATTTAAAATGTCCAGAGCTAATTTACGTGCACATAAACTAAATACAGACTGAGGCTTTAAGTTTATAAAATTTCATTAAACTCCATTTTGTTTTATTTTGGTATCACATTCCCCATTTTATCAGTTGTCTGGTACAAAATTTGACAGAATTTGCTAACATAATGAATTATTTTATATTTTTTTTCATATTTTTTACCTTTAATTATATTATTAATATACTATTTTGTCGTTAATCAAATAATAAAAGTCAAAATATAATAAAACAAGCTCCTCTCTTTCTCTCTACTTAACTGTAGATCGATTCAAAACCCCTCCAAGTCTCTCTCTCCCTTTACTTGACTGTAGATCGATCAGTTCAAAACCCTTCCAAGCTTTTTATCTGTTCATCTTATTCCTGTTCTTCATAAAAACAATTAGAGTCCAATACATCGCAATCTCCTTCTCATATCCATCTCTACATCTTCATCCTCTCTATATGTAACATAACAGAAACTATATATCAATTGTACACACACACACACACACACACACACACACACATATATATATATATATATATATTCAATGGAGGTTGAACTACCACTGCCGTTGTTACTGCCCCGCTTGTTGCGCCGCCAACTTTCCCAAACTGTTATGACTTCATTCGAATTTCATTTTCGTTCCTATTTTTTGAAAATATAACTTATGAAACATACTATTTTTCTATTAAAAAAAAAATCACTTCAAAAATATCAAGAAAAATAGCTTTCGATGCCGCGGAACCACCACTGCCGCTGCTGCCCTGTAGCCTGTTGTGCCGCCAACTTCCCAAGGCTGTTCTGATTTCATCCAAACTCCGTTTTCATCCTCGTTTTTTTTCAAAAATTAATGTATTTCATTAGCTACGTTTCAGAAAATATAAAGACGAAAACAAAGTTTAAAAGAAGGTCGAAAAAGTCTCGTGAAGAGACTGGCACAGTGCTGCCGACAGCGCCACCGGTTGTCGACAGTGGTAGCTGTTTGAGGCAGCTCTAAGGGCTGTTTTCTGATATGTTTTGATCAAGAAGTATTGTATATCTATAACACTGCGAATATATGAATATTTGTTTAATTCTAATAAGAATAAACAGTTTTCTATAGCGATTGAAAGATTAAAAATTTTTCTGAATACAAAAACTTGAAACTCGACAGAGTTTCACCTCGATCATAAAATCGGGTAATATTTATCTTGTTTATTTATTTATATAAACTGCGTGGATGATAAATATTAATTTTTTATTTTTAATTTAATTTAATTAATTCAAAAAAATTCGGTTTTAATTAATATTTTGTAAAGAAAAATAAAATTAAGTTTTTTTAATTAAAAATTTCTTAATCAAATAGAAAAATTTTAGATATTTTATTTTTTTATAAAATAACACGTTTAAGATGATTTTTTAATAAATCGAATATCTAAAAAAAATGTGAAAATTAATTTCAGATTTTTTGATTAATTAAATGAAAAAGGTTTAATTTTAATAAATCATTATTTTTTTTAAAAATGTGTAATAACCAGAACTTGAATAGTTGAACGCCTTTATTTAATACCTTAGCTGTAAAGCAAAGGAAAAATTGTGCATTCAATTTTTTTTACACATTAAAACAGGAAAAAAATGGTTTGAAAAAAAATCGAAATCTTTCGAATTGTGTGATTTTTTGAAATTAATAAATTTATTTTAATTAAATATTTTTATAACCCTTAAAAATATTTTAAAAAATTAAGTGGGAAAGAAAATTTATTCACAGAGAAATTATGCAGTCTCAATTATCAGTTTGTAGGTGATTTAATTAATTCTAAGCATTGGCAGTAAGACTTTCCTTCGAATCGAACAAAATTAATTATAGTATTGTTGGTACGAACCTTTTTCAGAAATAATTCTAAATAATTGTTAGTGTAAATCACTTCTGCATCTAAAAATTTTATTGCGAAACGATTGATTCGAAACTAAGTAGTGGTTAACACTTAGTTATAAATTATAGTATTTTCTCCATTCGAGACTAGGTGGAGCTAGGGTTTCAATCTCGATCAATGTTCGCAAGACGATCCAAATCATCAAGGAGATCACGGGCAATCACTGTGAGGACGAGATTATATGTAATGCTCAAGGAATGTTCTATGGACCCCAACGAGACCGCCCAGAAACTCCTCCTCCAAGTTTGCTCTCACTGATTGCTTCTCTCTTCGTTTTCACTCTCGCTAGGCTTCCATGCTAGATAGTTTTTTTATTCTTCATCATGGTGGTTGTGATCTGTGTTTGGTGGACTCAATTGATTAGTGCTCCTTTGTGGACCTAGTAGTGATGGTATCCATTGGGAGTTTGGATAGAGAGAGGGGTTTGAGTTGAGAGAGTATAGAGAGAAAAACTAGCGATCTGAATGAAAGGAATTTCAGTTAATTAAGGATAAAAGAGTGAGGGTAAAAAAATAAAATCATACTTTTTGTTAACAGCATCATATCCCAACAAAATTGACCATAGAAGTTAGTTAGTGTAATTTTAAAAATCTAAGGGAAGCCATATGTATTTTCAACTAACCTGAAAGAAGATAAATATAATTTACCCAAAATCCTATTTAAGCTAATCAACAATTAAGATTAATTTGAGAAGTTTGTTTGTTTCAATTTTACTTTTTTTTTTTTTACCTCCAACAATTAATCTAACACTTGCCCATATCACTCTCTAATAAGAACAGTTGGAATTTACCCGCATAAAAATCCTATGGCCATTTTTGTTTCTGGATGACTTTTTTCATGTCTTGAAATTGAAATCTTGAATTCCATGGAAAAAAAATTTGACCACTGCCCAACATCCCAAGTTTGTGGATGAATTTGTTAACATGTTATTGTGAATGGATTGTATTTATTTTTCTTTTTTCTTTACATTTTAAAATGAAGCTGGTCATTTGATAATTATTTGTAGAAAAAAATATTAGTATACTTTTTGTACATTTGTGATAAATAAAATAAACATATAAACTGGCATTACAAATCGCATGAATTTAACAATGAAATTAAATCAAGGTTAGTGTAATACACTATATCTTTAAAACAGATTCGTTCCCGTTACCAAGGACATAACTAAGGGTGGACAACGGAGAAACATGGCCCCTCAACTTTTTTAAAAATATTTTAATGTTGAAAAATACCAATAAATTGATATTTTTAAAGTACAATAATTAGGAAAAAATACAAGTAATACCAGAACAGGCTAAAGTGCGGATATCTCGCTTTCTTTAAGGAGATTCAAGTCCTCTGTGGTTGACAAATCCCGAGACCAATGCAGCAGGTTTTAAAATTTGACTTGTCTCCCCCAGAATACAACAACCCAACAATTATTGTGTGCCTCAAACGAACTCTGTATAAGTTGTAAAACTCAAAACTCCACCAACAAGAACACCCTTATTTGACCTGTAATCTCTGAAGCATCTTGTATGGAAAATGTCAATTTTTTTCTCTCTCTGGAAACGGGATGGATGTTGATATATTTATAGGGAAAAAATGTGAGAATGAAAAGATAAGATCATAAATAGATGATTGGCCAGATACATCCATTCATGAACGGGAGAAGAACAAAAATAAATAATATACATACATTTATGTATATACATATTAATTTAATAATAACATTCATCTTTCATAAATACATACATGAAGACCATTAGTCTTCACCATTTATACAATTAATTTAATTAATATTAAAAATGTCACCAGCATTCCCCCACTCATTTTTAATATTTATAAAAAAGAAAAAAAAATTATTGAGCAAAGATGGACTATTATGCATCATGAAAGTGTGCTATGAATTGAACTTCGCTAGTGAGACAACAATCTCTATTCCAGAGTCAGTTGTGTGTTCTGCATTGAACTATTGCTTCTTAAGGAAAATAAAGAATTCATGTTCACGCATAATAATTCAGGTGTTGACATGAGCTTTATTAGCTAGCACATTACGGCCTTATATTGATTCCAGTTTTCATGAGTGCGTTTGAGATTAAGCCCTAATCTCATAGGAAACGGTCCCACTTCCACACTCACATAAGTAAAATCCGTTAACGGTGTTCCTGCAATTTTAGCACCCCACTCATACGAGTTACAAATTTTCGTTAAGAGTTTTTCAAAAACTCACCCCTCCAAATATTACAAGATAAATGCAGTCACACTATAGGGATGGACAAAAAATATTGCATTTTTTATTCTGACCACCTTATAATTTGTTTGTCCTATTGAACTCGGTTGCAGAATCTCTGGTCCCCAAGTTGGTTATCCTCATACGTAGTTCAGGATTTTATGAGCTTAAGTCTCATCCCCTCAATGTACTCCAAACCATTTCTCTTGCCAAGGCCTTAGTGAATGGATCTGCAAGATTATTACAAGATTTTATATAATCCACATTTATAATACCACTATTCAAATAAGATCTCACAGTACAGTGTTTTCTTCTTATGGGCATGAATTTACAGTTGTAATAACGGCTATTCACTCTACCAATCGCAACAGTGCTATCACAATGAATTAACACAGGAGGAATTGGTGTTTCCCATAATGAAATTTCATGCAACAAATATCATAACCAACTCGCCTCCTCACATGTTGAAATCAAAGCTATAAGTTCAGCTTCCATAGTTGAATTAGCAATAATAGTTTTTTTTTTTACTTCCAACATATTGCACCACCACCTAGTGTAAAAATATAATCTGTAGTAGAGAGAGAATCAACTAACAAAATATTTCAATCGGCATCACTATATCCCTCAAGTACAAAAGGATATTTTTTATAAAACAAACTATAAGTTGTGGTACCATATAAATATTTCATTACTCTTTCCATGGCATGCCAATAATCAACACTTGGCATGCTAGTAAACCTGCTAAGTACTCCACTACATAAGTAATGTCAGATCCAGTACAATCAGTCGCATATCGCAAACTCCCAATCATGCTAGCATACTTCTTTTGATTAATCATCTCGTTATCATTTTTAACACAAAAAAGATATGCGCTAGCAGCAAAAGGAGTAGCTATATGCTTGGAATCATAAAAATTATATTTTCTCAACATAATGCGACTAATCAAAAAAAATTCAACACTAATTTTAGTGATTTTCATCCCTAAAATAAAATTAGCCTATCCAAAATCTTTCATATCAAAATGGCTATTAAGCAGATTTTTTTGTCTCATTTATAATATGCAAATCAAATCCAAAAATCAGCAGATCATCCACATAGAGGCTGATAATCACATATGAATTGTCACAAGATTTATAGTAGATACACTTATCGCAATCATTAGATTTGTATCCATTTTCAGTCAGGCAGGAATCAAATTTTTCATGCCACTGTTTGAGAGCTTGTTTAAGCCATAAAGGGACTTAATTAGTTTACACGCATTTCTTTCTTGTTTAGGCTCTATAAAGCCTTCGGGCTTATCCATATAAATTTTTTCATTTAGGTTCCCGTTTAAAAAAGCTATTTTTACATCCATTTGATAAATTTTCAAATCAAAAATTGCAGCCATTGCAATTAGCAGTCTAATGGATGTTACACGAGTAACCGGAGAAAAAGTATCAAAAAGACAAGATCGGCATATTATTTAAAACCTCTTGCAACAAGTCTTTTTTTATATTTATCAATAGTTCGATCCGGTTTAGTTTTTTTTGAAGAACCCATTTACACTCAATGATTTTACAATCCGGCGATAAATCTATCAATTTTCATATTTGATTAGAAATCAGTGAATTCATCTCATCATTTACAGTCTCTTTCAAAAAAATAGTATCATGTGATATTAAAACTTCTTGTAAACTAAGAGATGAGTCATCTACATTAAAAACATAAAAATCAATACCAAAATCTTTTTCAACTCTAGCTCTTCTTTTAAACTCAACATCAACATTTTTTTTATTTTGAAAAAGAGGGTTAGAGGTGCTCGGTTCAATTAAAATATTTTTAGACAGTATTTGACCCCCACTATTTCTAAATTTTAAAGAAAAATTTTCTTCATGAAAAATAGCATCACTCAATTCAAAAATAATATTACTTTTTATATCAAAAAATCGATATGCTGTATTATTTACTGCATATTCAAGAAAAGTACATATGGTAACTGTTGCACCTAATTTTGATCTTGTAGGATCTACAAGTCTCGCAAAAGCTAAACAACTCCAAATTCTTAAGTATCCTAATTTTGGCTTATGCCCCTTTCACTTTTCAAAATATATGATTCTAGTCTTTTTATGTGGTACTGTATTTAACACATAACAAACAGCCAAAACTGCCTCACTCCAAAGATTTAAGGGAGCACTTGAATCAATAAGCATGACATTTGTTAAATCAATCAATGTTCTATTTTTTCTTTCAGCCACATCATTTGAAGCGGGTGAGTACGGTAGTGTAATCTCATGGATAATTTCCAAAAACTGAACAAATGAGTTGAATTAAAAAAATTTATACTCTCGGCTTCTATCACTTTTAATTTTTTTTATCTTTCTACTGAATTGATTTTTAATTTCTTGAAGAAAAATTTTAAACTTTTCAAAAGTACACTTTTATTTTTTAGCAAATATACATAAGTATACTTTGAAAAATAATCAATAAAAGTAATGAAATATCTATTTTTACCACATGTTAAAATTTTTTGAAATTCACATAAATTAGTATAAATTAGTTCTAACAATTCGGTAGTTTTTTCAACACTTTTATGAGGCCGTTTTGTTATTTTGCTTAACTGCAAACTTCACATTTTTTAAAAAATTTTGTCAATTTGAAAATTAATCCGAGACTACTCATGATTCTCACATATCTACTAATAATATGACACAAGTGAGTATGCTAGAAATTTAAAAAAGACGACATGTAAACAGAATTAGAAGATGTTTTGTTAATCTCAGCATTCAGTTTGAACGTTCCATCACAGGCATAACCTTTACCCACAAAAATTTCCTTTTTAGTTATCACAAATTGATCAGATTCTATAGTTTGCTTGAAACCAGTCTTATTGAGAAGATAACTCAACACCGAATTCTTCCTCATGGACAAAGTGTAAAGTACATATTTCAAAGTAAGCACTCGTCCATATGTGAATTTCAAATCTACCTCACAACTCTAAAGAATCTTCGTTTTACTAGAATCACTAAGCATAATTGACTTTTTTTCATTGAATGGAGTGTATACTTTGAACCAGTTTTTGTCATAACAGGCATGCCTATTAACACTAGAGTTGCCCACCACCCTTCCACATATTACACCATAAAAATGTCTATAATTATTGCTACAAACGGCTCCTCTGTAACATTGACCTGAGGAAAAGAACCACGTTTCTGAAACTTGCAAACTCGAGCCTTATGTCTACTCTTGTCACAGACAAAACATCCATTATAATGTTGATTTTGTGGAGGGGGTCCTTGATTCATATTTTTCTGGTTACCTTTAAAGTAAGGTTTACTACGATTTTTGAAGTTCATTTTATTTGGTTTCATATAAGCATTCTTAGGAAATTGATTTTTGGATAAGTTGTTATTATTTGCAGAAACTAAATTTACTTTTGTGGAATGTCCATTATCCTCTTGTGTTATTAGTGCATTTTAGCCTCTAGCCTCCTCCTTCACGCGGATGCATGTGGTCAAAGTCTCTAGCGATGTCTTTTTTTGCTTGTGGCGCATTGACTTTTGAAATTCTCTCAACGATGGTGGAAGTTTGGCAATAATTTCTGCCATCACAAGATTGTCCCCAATCTTAATGCCTTCGGATCTCATTTTTGCAACTATCATATAGAAATCTTGAGTTTACTCTACAACGGACTTTCTATCTACCATTTGATAACAAAAAAATCGGCTAGCAGCATACTTCTTTGCACCTGCCTCTTCAATATCACATTTTCTTTGTAAAGCTTTTTAAATTTTCTTAGCAAAAGAGAAAGTTGTATCATAGTAATCATAAAAATGATCCGCAAAACAATTCAAAAGATAATAGCGACAGTTATACTCATCTTTGTTATATTTCTCCACTTTCTCTACATGGACTTTATACTTTTCGTCAGTCATCTCCTCGGTAGCAATTTTTTTCGAATTATTCTTGATGAGAGTGTAAGCTACCTTGAGAAGGCTAAGGTAGAAAAGAATATTTCCTTTCCACCTCTTGAAATGAGTTCCCTTGAAACGGAAGGACTTGTTGAGATCGCCAGTTCCTTCATTTTTTTTCCCTGGCACTCGTTCTATTTTTGAATCTCCTTAAAATTATTGAAAAATACCAATAAATTGATATTTTTAAAGTACAATAATTTTTTAAAAAAAAACAAACAACACCAGAACAGCTGAGGCACGAATATCTCGCTCTATTTAAGGAGATTCAAGCCTTCTGCAGTTGGCAAAACCCGAGACCGATGTAGCAGACTTTAAAATTTGATTTATCTCCCCCAGGATACAACATTCCAACTGATTATTGTGTGGCTCAAACAAATTCTGCATAAGTTGTAGAATCCAAAACTCCACCAACAAGAACATCCTTATTTAGCTCGTAATATCTTAAGTATCTTGTATGAAAAATGTCAATTTTTTTATTTCTCTGAAAATAGGATGGATATTGATCTATTTATAAGAAGAAAAATAAAAGAATTAAAAGATAAGATCATAAATAGATGATTAGTCAGATACATCTATTCATGGATGAAAAATAAACAAAAATAAATAATATACATGCATTTATATATATACATATTAATTTAATAATAATATTCATCTTCTATAAATATATTCATCTTTCATAAATACATACATGAAGACCATTAGTCTCCACTATTTATACAATTAATTTAATTAATATTAAAAATATGACCAACATTTACTCGTATAAATTATAAGAAAAATTATTGAAAAAAACTAAAATAAAATAAAAAAACTAGTGTAAAATCAAATATAGAAAACTTTATTAGTATTTGTCAAAAATATTTATAGAAATATTTTTTTCAACTTTAGTCTAAACTTACTTGACTCTTGTCATGAAAAACTTAAACTCTAATACATGTTCTACTATTTTTATCAATTCTCCACCATTTATAGGGGTTAGACATGCGTACCAACTCCATATTGAATTCCTTCTATACAAATCTCAATTAAAAACATGAAAATCTTAACATGAACATTGAAAGAAATATATAGGGACATTTAGAAAATTAACTTTCTTACCTCAAAGATGCTTTCCCCATTTTTTTTGAATTTTCCTTTCTATCTCTCTCTTTTTTTTTCCTTTTCTCTCATATTTTTCTCCCTTATCTCCATTTGATTTTAGTAAACTTGTAGAGACAAGCGTCTCTCTACACATATAAAACAAACTCGTGCATGGAAGCATGAGGTGCAAGTTCCACCCATTGAGCCAATTTTTCTAAGCATGAGATGTGTTAAGTATATACTAATTACCCTATTAATATTTAATCATCTTGGTTAAGTTAATTTAATTATTATTAAGTACTTTAATCTCGTTGCACCAGAATTAGCATATGTCACTTTTGATGACTCACCAAAGTTTTTACTAAATTACACATCACTTCATTTTCTCAATAAAACATGACAAATAACACCGAACAGAATTTTTTTCAAAATTACCCTAGGCCACCATAAACTCCAATATTTCCTGTATTTGCATTCTCAGCTTAAAATAAAACTATTTTCATGATTAATAAAGAGTAAATGATAATATAAAAATGCCAAGTGAAAGTTTTGCAGTAATAGTCCCAAGATGGGGGTTATGCATGGTAATAAAGGAGGGTTAAGGGAATCGTATAATCACATATTAAAATTGATAAATTAAACAAAGAATTATACCGTATTATTCTCATATAATTTAATTTCACCTTCTTTAATCCTTAAATAAATGGGTTTATCAAAATAGGAAAATATCACTTTCCACGTCAAACCAAACGTTAATTGCTTGAATATTATATACAAGGTTGTAGCT
Organism: Heliamphora exappendiculata; assembly: GCA_034768845.1. Lineage (NCBI taxonomy): Eukaryota > Viridiplantae > Streptophyta > Magnoliopsida > Ericales > Sarraceniaceae > Heliamphora > Heliamphora exappendiculata. Next base: position 19,162,929 of record JAOTRH010000022.1, read on the forward strand.
TGTCCACAAAACATTAATAAATATAGGTTGAGAAAAATATTAAAAAGATTTATATGGACATGATTTTTAGGTACAGAAGGAGCTACCACCAACTTTATTAGTGGCAGTGGGATTAGCATTGATGGTAGGCAGAAAGCATACAGAAAGGCATCATTAAAGGCACAAACTAAAGGGAAACAAAAGCATGAATTAATAAAATCATTGACTCACAATGTTCATTCTTTGTTTCCCAAAATCCGAGGACCTTATTTTGCTAAGACAGACTAAGGTTTTATTTGGTAAGTTAGTTTTAAGTTAAATTTTTTTATTTTAAATTATTTTAAATCAAATAAATAAAAAATTTATTTGATGTAGGAGTAATTTTAAGGCAAAAGACAATAAACAAAATAGTTGGCTTGAAATGACTTTAAACCAAAAGAGTTTTAAATCAGAAAAAAAATTGTTATAATTTTTAAAATTTATTTTTACATAATTTTATATTCAAAATGAATTTTGTTTGATAGATTTTAATAAGTAGCTTTTAAAAATATTTTTTTATATAAAAGTAGATGTGTATAATAAAAGTTATAAAAAATTTTAAAAAATATATAAAATTATTTTATGTAAAAAAGCGAAAAAGCTAAAAATCTTTAGGTTTCCAAACGAAACTTTTTGGCTTTTTGACTTTAAATCAAAAGAAAAAAATTAAACTTTAAGCCCTTTGCCAAATGAGGACTAAGGGTTTGATCTACCGATGACTTTTAACAAAAAATACTACAAACCCACAAAACAAACTACACATTTACTTGGAATTTAAAATGAATAGTCGTATAGTGTAGGTCACATTCTAAGTGATTCTAGATTAATAATTTTGAATTTTGGACAAATTTTTAGAATTGTTTTCTATATTTGTAATATTATTATTTTTTTCTAATTAATTAACAGTAGTGTGTAGGGTTCTGAGTATTACTGCTGTGAGCTACAATTTAATTCTATTTTTATTTTTCCTATAAATTCTAATAAAAAAAATTTGTGTCCATAGAATGTATAATGGGCAAATATATCAAACTTAATAAAACAATGTGTTTATCAAGAACTAGGTCTACTGAACTGGCCATGGCTTATGGGATAATTAAGACTCACCCTTGTTCTACTTTAGTGGTTTAAATCGTTTATTTTATTATTTTTAATATATAGATCATTAATATTAAAAATTTTAATTAATTTTAAATTATTAAATTTCTAAATAAATTACATTTATCTTAAAAATATAGATAATCAGCCTCATTTGCAGGGAATGCAATGTGCAGCATCTCATGGGTAGATGACTCTCTTATTTTAATGAGCTGGGAGTCTGACATGACAAATGGGTAGCATTTACAGGTGTCTGACATGTCACCTGTGGTGGTAAAAGCTATTGATTTATATTATAAAGTTTCTGAAAATTTGACCAAGGGGTTGTCTTCTCTGGGCTCCAGTCTTCCATAAGGTTAATGCTCACCTCAAGCCTTTCATTATGTCCACAACAATACTTAGGATAGTTCATTTCATACATTTTGTAGAGAAAATTATATATTAAAAACATTAACTCGATGGAACATCAACAATTAAACGAGCAAGACTCATTTCCTTTCAAGAAATAAATGAATTAAGTTTAAAATAAAATGTTTAAGCATGAATTTTTCATAGATGATTTCTTTTACAAAACCTACGAATTTAACCGTCTAGATTATCGTTACATGCTCATACTAAGCCTACAAAATGAGTATTGTGGGGTGGTGACAGAGAGAATTCCTGAGAGGAGCTGAACCCTTTCATAAAAACTTGCTGCGAGAAACCCACTTTTCTTGTTGATGGATGTTAATATTGCAGTTGCATGGCTTTGATGAATGGCACAAATATGTGGCAAATTTAGTTTGGCTTCAAAAAAAGAAAAAAAGGGTAGGTATTTTGAGTTAAATCTGAGCAATCCCTGAATAAAAAAGCACCAGTTTGTATTAATTGGGTTGTTAGATTTTGAAAAGGAAAAAGGGGTACAAGTGGGTCTTCTTCCACTGTTCCTTCCCCATCCATCTTTGAATCTCTGGTGAAGCTTCGGCCTTCAGGTAAGATTGTGATACTGGTTTTCTTGGAGTTGCAGATAACTGACTTGAGCAAAATAATGAAAAGAAGAAGAAGAAGAAGAAATAAAAATGTAAATTAATATTTTTATTTGCTGTTGATCAGGAGATTTCGTTTGTTGTTTAATGCAAATTGGAGGGAAAAGTGCCATGTGGTGAGCTCAGAGGTCTGCACGTGGCTTCTCTTATTTCCAAGTTTTGAGGCTGTAAACAGGTATAGGAAAGCTAGGGTTTTGGGTTTTTCAAGGGAATCAAAACACCAGCTGATTGGTGTTTAGATCTTTAGATAACAAAAACCCAGCAATGGAGGCTTGGGAACTGTAAGTCTGTGACTGTACTGATGAGAGAAACACTCAGCAATTCACATTTCTTGGGCCAAATCCAATTATTTTAACATTAAAACCACATTAATTTCACTTCTTTTTCATTTTTTTTCTCTCTCTCTCTCTCTCTCTCTCTTTTCAAACCATTACATTATTTTATCTGTTTCCCCAAGCTTAGATTCAAAAAGATTTTTTGCTTTCTTTCTTCCTTTCTCCTATTCATTCCCTGTTCATGTACTTCACCAAACCTGTTCTTTTCCCTTCCACTTCTTTGTTCTTGCTGTTCAATAAATAAAAAAACAATTTTTTCCCTTTATGCCAAAGCCCTAATTTCCTTCAGTCCCATAAAGATTTTTCTTTTTCTTTTTTAAATTCCTCTCCCTTCTCTTTTTTTTTTTTTGCCATATTTCATATTCTATGGCTTGTTCTGTATGTTTCTTCAGGAACCCATTATCTTGCATTGCTGTTCTTGTTCCATTTTTAGTCTGTGCTGCTTTTGTGGGTTGTGGATTCTCACCTCTCCTCCTCACAATCTCATTTCTCATTTTGTCTTCTCTTTCCTTCGCCTTCTCAAAGCAAAAACCAGTGCTTGAGAAAAGAACAATGGAAGAAGAAGAAGAGGCTCTCATCTCTGACCAGGAGGAGGAACCTTCAGTCCAGGTGGAGGAGAAAGTTGAAACAGATCGGTCACAGCCGGAAAATGACACCGTCGCCCAACAGAACGGCGCCGAAGAAGATGAAGTGGGCCGAGCGTCTCGCGGCCACAAGTTCAGATCGCCGGCTTCGTTTTCAGAAAGTGAAAGCGTCGATCAGTCTGCATCGACGACCGATCAAGATTCCGAAGCCGACTGGCCATACTCCGGCACTGTGAATCGGAGCACGGAGTGCTCCGACGTCGACTCCATTTCCGACGAGGAAAGCCTCATTGAAATCGCGCTTCCGAGCGGCCACTACGTCGCCGGACCTGATCATGATCAGAAAGAAGAGCCGAACTTAGATTCAAATCAGAACATTCCAGATTTCTTGCCGCGGCGGAGTTTAATGGAGGTCTTGGCCGACGTTAATGAGATGAACGAGGAAGATAACTTGATAGAGATCGACATATCCATGGGATCCATCAAGTGTTCAAGTCTTGAAATTGAAGCATGAACAGTTTATTTACTACTTTGCTCGTTTTTTATCAGCTTCCTTCAAGTTTCAAGGTTTTTGATCCTTTTCGTGGATTTTTTTGTATCAATTAAGATTAGGGTTTTAAGGTGTCTGAACTTTCATATTCTTTACTTATGATCGTGTTACAGTGCAGTGAACTGCGCGAGTTTTCTACCCTTTTTGATTGACTTTGCCCGAACATACAGCCTTGGATACCCTTTCAAAGCACTTGCCCGATGCTCCTTTGTTTTCTGAACCCATTTAAGGTCCGATATTGTGCGGGTTAAATTTGATTGGTTAAAACCCGAGCCCAGCCCAAGTTAGAACATATAAATTTTGGGACTGAGCTTAACTCTCAAAGTTCGTGGGCTGAGCCAGGTTGAGGCTTGAGGCCCAATCCAAAGCCCGAAAAATAATAAATTTATAATAATAAATTAGTAAATAAAACTAATACTTCTAAATTGTTTTTCAATAACAAAGAAAATTATGATTTTTATTTTTCATAAAAATAAAAATAAAACCATAAAAAATAATAAATTTATAATAAATAATAAATTAGTAAATTAATTATACATTATAAACTTAAAAACTTATAATAATATAAACTATAAACTTACAAATTAATAATAAGCTTATACTAAGTAAACTAATAAATAAATAAAGTATAAACTTATATAATAAACTAATAAGTTAATAACCAATAATAAACTATATACTATAAAAAATAATAAACTAGTAAATTAATAATACATTATAAACTTATAAACTTATAATAATATAAACTATAAACTTACAAATT
>JAOTRH010000022.1:19172415-19189885 GCA_034768845.1 Heliamphora exappendiculata
TTTATTATTCATGTTATTTCATTCTCTGTAAATTTCAGATTTATGTAATTGTTGAAAGTTTAATAAAGATGTATTTTTTAGATCCCCGAGTATGTATTTTATGTTGGCGTTGAAAATTCTCCCAACAAACGGCGGATGGTGAGGGGCAGCAACGGTGGGTTTGTGGTATGTGGGTGGTTTTGGGTGAGTGTGAGGTGATTTTTGAGAGGTATGGTGATTTTGAGGATATAGTGATTTTGATGGCGATTTTGGAGTGAAAATTATGATTTTCATTAAATATTTTAATGGGTGAGTTTAATTGATATTAAAATTAAAATTTTATGAAAGGATAATGATGTTTTTGAAACCACATGGGAAGTGATTGATATTTAGCTAAATCTCATATAAGGTCAATGTAATTTACCTTTAAAAAAAATAATTATAACTTGTAGTAGAAATGGTGAATATTTAAAAAACTTGTAACTTGTAGTTAAAATTAGTAACAAGATACTAAAAGTTATTAGCAGTAATTTTGTCAAATACGCCTAATAGAAATTATAATATTTAAAAAGTATATAAAAAATTATGTAAAAAACAAAATTATGTAAAAATCTTTGAATTGAAAATAGAAAGTTTTAGAATCTTTTTAACTTTAGCAAAAAGATTAAAAAAAAATCCTAAATTTAACCCGATTGGCAAATGAGGCCATATGTGTTGACATTGAACTTCCTTCCCCATCAAAATATCCACCCGAGTACACTTCAACCAAGAGTCAAAAGCTCCCAAAACCCAAAACTGAAAACCAAACATGGCCTGCGATCAAAATCTCTTCCACTACAGCCTCCTCTCCCTCTTCCTCGCCGGACCACCCACTGTCATCTCTCTCCGGTTCATCCAGGCGCCCTACGGCAAGCACCACAGTCCAGGGTGGCGTCCCACCATATCCCCACCCTTGGCCTGGTTTCTCATGGAGAGCCCCACCCTCTGGCTCACTCTCATACTCTTCCCCCTCGGCCAAAACCATTCCAATCCCAAAACCCAAATCCTTATCTCCCCCTTCCTCCTCCACTACCTCCACCGGACCTGCATCTACCCCCTCCGCCTCCACTTCAAAACCCTCCGTCGGAAACCCACCCGCGGTTTTCCGATCTCCATCGCCCTGATTGCCTTCGCCTTCAACCTCTTGAATTCTTACTTGCAAGCCAGATGGGTCTCTCATTACGCCGACTACGAAAACGATAGGTGGTTTTGGTGGCGGTTTTCCGTCGGATTGGGGGTCTTCGTAAGCGGTATGGCGGTGAATGTGCGGTCGGATATGGCGTTGGTGGGTTTGAAAGGCGACGGAGGCGGAGGGTACAAGATACCGAGGGGAGATTGGTTTGAGTTGGTGAGCTGTCCAAATTATTTTGGGGAGATCGTTGAGTGGTTGGGCTGGGCTTTAATGACTTGGTCTTGGGCCGGGCTTGGGTTTTTGTTGTACACTTGTGCCAACTTGGTGCCTAGGGCACAAGCACACCACAAGTGGTATTTGGAGAAGTTTGGGGAGGATTATCCCAACACAAGGAAAGCTGTTATTCCATTTGTGTATTGAGGATTGATGAATGGCAAGGCCCTGTTTGGATATTAATAATTGTTATCAAGTCACTTTTTACTTATTATCGACGTCCTATGTGTTCTCTTTAACATTTTTCATTGGCCCTGTTTGGGTTAAATGGGGCAAATTTTGTTTATTTTTGTTTTTTTTGATTTTTTGATTTTTTTTATCTTTTAACTAAATTTTGTTACTTTTTCAAATCATCTTGATGAGATAAATTCAAAAAGTAAAAAAACGTTGATCAAAAGATGAAAAAAGTCCACTAAAAACAAAAATAAATAATATAAAATTTGACTTATTAGTTTATTTTTGTCTTTTCTAATTTTTTTTATATATTGATCAAAATTTTAATTTTTCTTTCTCGACTCGACGAGAACAATAAAAAAGTATAATAGTTTGACTAAATAATAAATTTTTTTTACTAAAAACAAAATAAACAAAATTAAATAATCAAATAAACAATTCTCCCAAACACATTGTGATGTTAGTATTTCTCTCATACACCATGCAATGAGTGAGTGCTCGTAAAACATTATATCTATCTTTGCCTTTGGGAATTTAATAATAAGTTGATGTGAATGATTATTGTTTGGAAATTTGTTCAAAATTGGTTTGAATTCATTTTGAAATTGTAAATTTAAAAATGCGCTAATCAATTAGTATAATTCTTACGTTGGGTAAGACACGATGTTGCCATTGACAGTTGAACAAAAATCTCTCGAAATTTATATTGATTTTAATGATTATATTTTTGTTGATATTTTTACGAATATTTGTGTGTATATAATTTTAGATAATGACACCGCCTCAATCCTCGCCTCGTACTCCTTCAAATTTTTCTTATCAACCACGCAAAGATATTCTCCATTCATGTGATTATATAAAGTGAGTATCACTTGAATACTAAACAAGCTTACAGTTTCTCCTAACATCACCTATTGTGTTTGCTAGTTTTTTTGTATTACTATATTAATAATTTTGCATCCAATGCGTGCAATTCTTTCTAATAAAAACTATTAAGATAGTGCTCTTAAGGCCAAACCACATATGCTAGGATAATAAAAATTATTAAGATAGTGCTCTTAAGGCCGAACCACACATGCTAGGATGAGGAGTGCTTGTTGCACTCTTGAGAAAGAGCATTCTGGTATGCACTCAAGGAGCTCGGCACCTAAATATATTTTTATGATTAAATTTATTTATTATTCAAAGCTCGTCAAATTTATTATCAATACAAAAAAAATAATATTAACTCGATAATTGCAGCTATGTGAATAAAAAACTAACACGCACCCTCAGTTCCACGTGCTGCTATAACTAGGTTTTTGGCCAATATTTTTGTATATAGGTTGCTCAAAAGTAACAAATTGATCTTGTTACCCTTTGAAGCACAGAATTGTTTTTAGCAGAAACAGTCGAAGACCTTAGCCTACCATTACTATTATATAGCCACTATGACCACCTCTGCTGATGGCACTAACTGGCGCACCACCTCGACCGCGCTGCCACGAGAAAAGCCTCATTCCATTTGCATTGCCCACAAATGTCCTTGCCTCTTTTATCTTTCCACAGCAATTGGCAACTCCCCATGTCTAAAGATTTAAATCCTCCAAATAGGGGTATCTTGGGCTCAAGGAAGCCCTTAGCCTGAGTGGTAAGACGCTTGTTGGGCTCCTGGGCTCCTCACCTCACTGGAGTTCGAACCTGGCATCCCTTCCCAGGCCTATAGCTTCCATTGTACCAAAAAAAAGGTCTATCTTAGGCCCATTATCGCCTAACAAGACCATCTAGTACCCAAAGGGGGCAGAGAGAAGCCAATTCCATTAGAATTGCAGTTGACCATGTTGCCAAGGTTTTTTTTTTTTTTCCCCCATCTAAAGAATTTGCATTCATGTAATAACAGGGGGTGAGAGAGAGATGTAATAATTTGTGAACCATGAAATAAATACATTTGAAATGTTAGCCAAAGACAACGGTACAACTCATTTCTACTCTTCCTGATGCTTGAAAACATGCCATTTCAGATTGCCTTTGCACACACATAATTAATACATGGTTATAGGTCTACCAATAAAAGGAGAAACACAATCCACCCATAAAGAAAAAAGAAGCCCCCCCAAAAATAAATATATTTATAAAAGAAAAAACAACCAGTCAATAAAAGATTATAGTCTAAAGATAATCAGATATCCTGTGGCATAGTGGCAATGACTCAGGTCCAACAAAACGCAAAACCTTCCAAACTCTGGGAGAAGATGGTCGATGATCGATGCTTGATGCTGGTAGCAGGAATAGAAGTTTGAAAGGACTCTTTGTTTTTGAAGTCATTGATGCATTTTTAAAGGATTCATTCCTGAAATATCTTCACCTGTGAGGTGCAGAATAGAGAGAAATTGCATGAATTTAGCAATGAATGAACATATCAACCACCAAAAAATTACCAATCTAGAAATCACAATATTACACAACCAAATTTCTATGCAAACTCAGTACAAAATTAGAGGTGACCAATTCAAGGAGAGACACACACAAAAATGCACGGGGACATGTTCAGACTCTCAGACAACATCGGCTACAAAAGCCACAGTTCTAAACTAAGGAAACACCTTTCAACAACTTTATTTTTATTTTCTGTGATGATTTTTTATTTAGAAAAAAATAACTTGCAGGACCTTCAAACAAATTAAAATCAAGAGCTAGATGGCTACTTGGACCATCAGGGGGAAAAAATGTTTGATCAGTAAAGAGAATGAATGAACTTACATCAAGCCAAGCTGTGGTTCGCTTCTAAATTAACTCCTACTCTTGATCCATCATACTTGGAATTGCCTTCTTTCATATTATCTTTAATCAAACTCCCATCCAACCCTCCAGAGGACTCCATGGCTTCAGAAATCTCAGCCTTCAGCTTCTCATGCTTCTCCTTTAGTCCAGAGGAATTCAAAACCTCTGCAAGATGCTGCTTTATTTGTTGCTCCAAAACCAGAATCTTACGCTTTGACTCCAAATTAGGAGTCCTACCTGCCTCTGTCACCTCCAACTTCAACTGCTCAATCTTGTTCTTCAAATCTGATGAATTTGTAACATTTTCAATTACCTGGTTAATTTCTTTATTAAGTTCCTCTATCTTAACCTTCACGTCTGAGACAGAAGGAGGCTCAACACGCAAATCTAAAGATTTAAGAACATCAGCAAATTTTATCTCTGTCTCTTCCTTCACCTGCAAAATTTTTTCCTTCAAACCCTGGTTTAAATCAGCAAATGTGGATATCCCAGAGTCTTCAATTTCTTTTTTCAGTGCCTCAATCTTTTCCTTTATGTCAGATGGATCTAATACCTCCTTGAATTTCTTATTGATTTCCTGTTTCAATTTGCCTGTTTTGTTGTTCTTCTCAGACAGATTCTTGGCTTTAGATAGTTCGTTCAACATGTCAAGCTTATATTTCAGGTTTGCATAATTAGGAGCTGCTGACAAGCCTTGGTTGAACTCGTACTTAAGCTTCTCAATCTTGTCCTTCAGAGCCCGATTCATGGGCTGGTCCTTTGAATTCCTTGCTTTTGCAAATTCTTCCCGAAGCATCACGAGCCTGTCCTTAAATCCCATGGCTTTTGCTGCCTCAGAAAATTCATGATCAACTTCTCTTTTCAACTTAGAAATCATTTCATTCAGACCCAACTCTGGAAGCTCAGTAGATGACTCCTTGGCTTTCAGAATTTGTTGTTTTAGATTTTCAATCTCTCCCTCCAACTCCAAGTTTGGAGTCTTTCCTGGCTTAAGAATGGGTTCTTCTTTCTTTTTCATGTTGACTTTCCTTTTTGGATCTACTGGAATTCCTTCTTGGAAACCACCAAGTTTTCGGAACTTCAACATGCGATGTTTTAATAACTCTTGTGTGTCCATCTTTATAAGCTCCTATACAACCAAAGATGCACGCTGGGATTTTGATAGAAACAAATGATAATGCAGAGAAAGTAATGTCAGTATACCCACGTCCATTGAATCAATAATTGCTGTTTTTATTTGTTGTGAAGTCCAATATGGATCGGCATGAGCACCACCAAGGGGCTCCTACAGGAAGACCAAAAGTTCAACTCAGACCACAGAAGCAAAGGGCATAGCTTGAAGTTCAAAAGCAAATCGAAGCAGCAGTTGCTCAGGACCAAGAAGTTGTAATTTCGGTCAAATGTCACACAGGAAAAAAGCAGAAAAAAGACCATGTGGAATCTGAAGTATCAACTGTCTAGTGAATTCCTAAAGAGAAGAAAATATCAAGAAGCAATTGCCTCACACATTGTTTGACAGGCATATATCTGGACAAGTTGTACCTATTAAGTGCATCATTATCCCAGTTACCCATATTGCCAATGCATGTCTTAGTTGTCAGGACTATGAGAAGGATTTTTGGTTTTTGGTTTTCGATTTGTTCTCTCTCTCTCTCTACCCCTTTTCTTTCCTTTTTTTCCTCTTGTTTTTTTTTGGGTATGGTGCATAGATTGTATAATAGTGGAGAAGAATGTCACCAATATAACTCCATCCGCAACTTGTAGCCTGCACAACTCTCCAGCAGTTATCCTAAGCTTCTCAGCAGCCTGCACAGAAGACATTTGCATTTATTTATTTATTTCCCCCAAGAAGCCAAATAGCAAAACTTCAACACCAACCATTGGAGAAGCTTTGGCACTTTTCCACAAGATCGCAGCACATGCTTCAGGACTGTACCATAGAAAAGGAGATGTAACAAGGGGGGGAAAATCAACACACGAACAACAATAAACTGGAAGGAGAAATAGAAATATTTGAGGAAGTAACAAAACCATATCCTTTTTTAGCAAAAGGAGTGTACGAGATAATACAAGCATATTATAGGACTAATGGAATGACCATAAATGAGCCCAACAGAACCTTATCGCACTTAGCTATCAACTGAAAATAAAAGTAAAAGGAGCAGTTCAAGTTTAAGCTTGAAAACATACAATCCATTGCTCAGGAATATGTACTATAGGATACATAGGAGGGTAAGAATCTGGCCTTTGTTAACTACATCCGTTAACAATTTTCCATGCATGTGTTAATTGTGCATAAAACATCTTGTCTTGATACGAGATAATGCCTTTTCTGTAACACTTTAGGAGTAACCATAGCCATGTTGAGAATTTTACATCCACCAAATAATGCAGGAGGTTTAGGCCTGCTTCTACTTTCTCGACAGGAACTTCATAAGTCCTAACTTCAAAGAAAAGTAAAAGCCATGTTGTGTGTACGTTCTTTTCCCTGAGCTATATTTCCACCCCATTTAGTTACATAACTCAGAATCATCAAATACAGTTTTCACCCTTGCTTTGGAAAACATCGATACAAGCTTCCAGCCAAATTTGTGTCACAAATCATTGATGTGAAAATCTCTTGTACAAACATATGAACAAGAGTGTTCTTTTCCTTTGTCCAGATGTTAATGTAAAGGGTAGACCAAATCAAGGTACTAAAGACGCTATTTACAAAAGTATCATTAAACATATGTACAATAACCCGAAAAAATGGGAAAGTAGTCAAGTATCAAGTCGAATGAATGGTGAGGATCCTAAGGATGGCATGACACAAAATGTCAGGCACATTTAGTCAGAGCACAATTCAAATAATCAATAAACATTGAATAGACAAAGTGTTTACAAAAGATAGCAGCAGAAGGAAGGGAAATGTTAAAGCTTGTTTGTAAAGACGGTAGACTTCATTCAACGTTGGAACCCTTACGATCTTGATGTTATGTCTGACGACAGTGGGATTATTTTGACAAAAACATTGAAAGGCCATTTTACATTACTAGCCATGAAAGTAATAATCTACAAAACTGAGATTAATGCACCACATATTTCAGATTCACCTAGCATGCATTCGCTGAACCCCCACACCCTCACCCCCAGAAAAATAAATAAATAAATTTGCGACAAATCCATCAGCAATTTTTGGCAATTCAAATATTGCAGAAAAACTGCTAATGCCAAATTACCTGGCAACATAGAAAACTGCATTTTCGAGCATTAACAATTTATTAGCACAGCCAATGGCAAGAGCACCACCAGAACCACCTTCCCCAATAACTATGGAAACAATTGGTACCTTCAGACCAAACATAGTCCTCAAGTTGTGAGCTATGGCTTCACCCTGCATCCAGTTAAAGCAAGCAATTTGGTAAGCCAGAATCATGAAAATTGCACCAGTTCAAGGATACAATTACCACATACTTGGCCTAATTCCTCTGATTTAAGGTCTGCAAATGCCCCCGGAGTGTCAATGAAAGTAATAATTGGGAATCCATGGTGATCAGCATAATACATCATGCGTAGTGCCTTGCGGTAGCTGTTGAAAACAATTTATGGTCAGATATTGAAAACAGTTTTATTCAGAAGGTCAGATTTAGGGTTGACATAATACTTACAAAATCTGTAGTTCTTTTCTTTCCTTTTCTTTCTTTCTTTCTTTTTTTTTTGGGGGGTTTTTCAAGTTCATTCCAGAGCTAATGAGATCTAAAGCAGATTTTCATTATAACAAAAATTACGAAATCACCTCTCCAGAATACATACCCATGGGGAGTAGGCATCCCAAAATTGCGTTTAATGTTCTCCTTCGTATTTCTACCCTTTTGATGGCCCATGAACATGTAACTTCTACCATTTATAGTTCCAAGGCCAGTGACAATGGCAGGATCATCATAACCTGCGCGATCTCCGTGAAGCTCCACAAACTGAACATAAAAAAATATATAAAATGCTATTCTAAGAGGCTTTCTCTTTAGTAATAAGACCAGAAATTTATAGGTTCCATGAAAATGAAAATATGATATGGCAAAGCAACCACAAGCACTATACCTTTTCAGTAATACTAAACACATGGTCAAGAAAAGTCGGTCTGTTAGGGTGCCGGGCAATATTTACTCTCTGTATGGGAGTCAGGTGCGTGTATAGATCCTTTAAAGCCTGAAATTAACATTGGAAAGGCATGAAATATATTGGGAGCGATGATATAAGTCAAGATTTGATATCACAAATCTATATTATAGTTCACAATCTTTGTTGTGATATTTATAACCCAATTAATGGTTGGGATCGTTTCATCACTAATCTTGGGATTTCTTATCTATGTTACATTTCAAAAATGGAGGTTCAACATTTATCCTTCTCACATTTAAACAAATTAATGGTGGTTATTAATTCAGAAGTGTTGTTTTTCCAAAATCACTTGCTCCTTCAAAAATGTAAGATCAGCCCATATTATGTTTAGTTAGACACCCTTTTTAAAACAAGGATTAGGGTTTATTATTGGGAGTGCTCATAAGTGTGATACGAGGAACATCAAACAGCAAGGCTTTATGCATATTATGTATCTCTGCATTGCCACACTAACAACATGGAAGAATTAGCCTTATTTATATGATAGTGATATAGCATGTCTCTCTTACCTGTGAAATATGTAAGTATACATTTTACTCCTTATCTACAGTGCCTTTACCTAGCTATGGGTATAGATTTTGGCAGCAATACTGAAACAATTCTAGTCCAGTCCTAACAATTATCTTGTGTTATCTTCATCACTACTACCTTTTTAGAGGGGGTGGGTTCCTTTTTCTTTTTGCTTCCTTTTTCTGATTAAGGAATTAACATTAAGACGACAAAATGACTTCTTCCCTTTTTAGAGGGGATGAACTCCTTTTTCTTTTTGCTTTTTTTTATATGAATAAGGAACTAACATTAAAACGGAGAATTACAAGCATTTAACATGCCACTGCTTTAACCATAGGTACAGGTAGATGGTTTGTATCAACAAAACAATGAAAAGCACTCAAGAAAATCTTAATGTCACCCCACAGAACCTTTCTACTTTCTCAACTTATAAATAAAATAAAATAAAATAAAGAAAGAAAGAAAGAAAGAAAAAAACCTCTAGCATGAATTGGATTGTATATAACATTGAGAATTGGTTGGAGAATGGTTAACAAGGTTTCAAATCCCACTATAGATTACAAGCACCCAAAAACTATATAGTACCAAACAAGGCATGGATAAATTTTGGATACAAATTGAAGTGGGCCAGATCCAAAATAAATGGGTCCTAAAGAGTGAGCCAACCTAGAACAGGTCGAACCAAGAGGATTGGCCGAAGCCCATGTTGACCGAGCCCAATCCAATTTGCTGGATAAATCGTCAAGAGACGGAATTTGGAAAGACATGTATGTTTGATGCAGCACCTACAGGAGTGCTGAGATAAACCAATTGTAGATCAGGGAGTAATAAATTCAGATCAGTCATGTCTCCCTAATCCAAGACAACTGTTAGAGTAATCCAAATTAGGATGTAGGGCTCATCAGCTAAAGTCAGAGTTCATAAATATAGGGACCTTAAACCACCTGTTAAAAAGCACTCGCAACCTTGGATTTGAGTACGACTCTGTTTCCCATCTCTTCACCCGTACAAGTCTCACCCCGTACACAAATAACAAATTTACAGTATAAGCGTAGATGAGTGAGCTTATCTATCATTCATTAAGAAATGAATGTCTCAAGCTTGAATACAAGCCTACCCAATTTTCCAATATGAAGATAGGACTCAGATGGAGATAAATATTCAGATAACAATCAAACAATTGGAGCCCAAATAAACACCTGACAGTAAATTGGTATTGGGATAGGATGATGAAATGATATCAGTATTAATTTGCCAATTTCCTATATTACTTTGTCAAAATTAAGTTATTTTCAGAAGGGAAAAAAAATGCTAGACATATGCTTCAAACTCTAGAGACAATGACTAGGGGAGATGCAAACTTGTCAAACCTGTTGGTATTTATTCTCGAGCGAGATAATTTGATCAGTGAAGTCCAGACCAGTTTCATTCGCCATCTTTTGTACCTGCAGCAAACAGAATCATAATTTGGAAGCTAAGTCATAAATGTTCCCAATTAACTAACAAATTGCATTTGTCAAAAGAGTGTACATCAATTATTTTCTTTTGCAGATCCATTAGAGGCTTCTCAAAGTCCAAAGTAACTGGCTTTGGCTTCTCCTTCAAAGGCTTAAAATCCGATAGATGACTCAGGATTCCGCCCTTCACATTAGGATCCGCGTCATCTGGCCATGGATACTCATGCTTCTTAACCTTCCTAACCTTGGCAGAGACCCTAAAACCCCTCTTTGTTGCGCCAAATCGGGCCCTCCCTAGGGCTTTCAAAGGCATACCAGTAACACCATTACTCGAGCTACCAAGAAGATCCGACGTTCCAGAAGTCAAGTTTCCAGTAAACGGCACTGGAGAATGAGAAAGTGAAGCCATTCTCCAATTGATGTAATAATTCCACCAAACAGGTCTTTCAATTCAAAGGCACGAACAAAGTATCTCTCTGCAAAAAGCGAAGTTTCAGAATAAGTAATAGTAATGCTCCGATGGTTGCTGAGAAAATAAAGGAAATTAAAAGATTCTGAAATTCCGAAGCTCCAATTCCTCCATAACTCGAGTTAACTGAAACCTCCACTATTAACTAAAAGATTCTGTAATTCCGAAGCTCCAATTCCTCCATAACTCGAGTTAACTTAAACCTCCACTATTTCATGGAGTTGACAATTCCAGAACTTGGAAAACCAGATACAAAGCAATTAACATAAACAAAAAGATTCATAATTTAATTTTCTTCACTCTTCCACATTTTTCTCGGAACCAAACAGCAAAAAAACTCAGATACTCTCGAAACTGCGGAACACATCACACATGCAACGAATTACTAGCTCGATGTCGTTAACCTAAACGGTGGCATTCATTGAAACCATTGCAGCACGTATCAATTAATAAAATGTCGAAATCCACAAGAAAATCTCGAAATCCAGAAGAGATGATTACCGGAAAGTGGCTGAGATCGCAGGAGAGAGAAGATCCGAGAGGACGATCGAAGCACCTCCTCGAGTCTCGTCCTTCGAATGGGAGTAAAGACTAGAGAGAGAGAGAGAGAATTAAGCAACGATAGAGACAGCTAATCGCGACGATCGTCACGAGGCCCTTGTTTGGGTTTTTCCGCAGGGTATAGAGAGAGAAAGAGCAAGTGTCGATACTTCTTATGTGCGTGGAGAGAGAGAGAGAGAGAGAGAGAGAGAGAGAGGTTGGGCTCTCACAAAATGAACCAGCGTTTTTCGGTTTGACCGTTGGAAAGGAAGGATAGGTCGGAGTTTCGTCGAGGGCTCGTCGGCTCGACAGTGCTCGCACAGTCGCACTGTCGCTGGTACGTGTTATCAAATTCATTATTAGCCTTTTTATTTTAAATTACATAAAGATGTAAAAAGTCGTTTGATAAATTCTAAGAATTATTTGAAGTTAATAAGTTTTCGTTGGGCAACATTTACAGTATTTTATTTTTTATTTATAATTAAAAAAATTATTTATTTTTATAAAAAATAAAAATAAAAATAAAAATATATTTATCACATAAATATTTAAAAGTTATGGTAAAATGGTGATAAGATAAAATAATCGAATGTATTATTAAGTGATGATAGTAAAATATAGCGATAATAGTCGAATGCGGTAGCCGACTATAGTAGTCGGAGGTAGTAGATGGAGGCGTGGCCGAAAGTGGTGATAAAAAATGATGGAAAAAAAAGATTAAAATAAAAATTTTGTATACAAAATAAGTGAAAATATATTTTTTTTGTTTACAATAATTTAATAAATCTTAAAAATTGTTTATATTTTTAAAAAGCAAAAATAATTATCAAATAAATTTTTATTTATAGTTTACAAAAAATATAAAAACAAAAATAAATAATGGTAAATATAAACGTCACCAAACGGGACCTCAATAATAAGACAATAAATTAAAACAATAAGTCAAAAAAGTTATCATAATTTTTTTCACTTAAATTTATATTCAACATGAATTTTATTTGACAATTCTCGATTAAATTTTAAATATATATTTTTTATAAAAATAAATATGTATAATAAAAATAGATGTATTACAAAAATATATGTATATAATAAAAGTTATTATATTTTAAAATATATATAAAAATATTTTAGATGATAAGAAAAAAAAAGTAAAACTAAAAACTAATAAATAAAAGGACAAAAACTTAATATTGACAGACCTGGTTAAAAATTTATTTAGACATTAAGCCAAAAGTTTTTAAAGACAGATTGTCACAACCCGTTAGTCTTCAAGCATGAAAAGTACTAGAATATGACACATGAGGTTTATAGTGCCGCACGATTGATTTGAAAAATTCAAGGTTGTGACATGATGCTAAGCAAGACTTATAATTATATTTAAGTATCATATAATATAACGTTTCATGTGATATAGTTAAAAATAAATAATAAACTTATAAATTTATGTAATTACTACATATAAAGTGTCTTCTCACACTATATCCAAATATAATTATCAAATATGTTTACCATAACACTTCTTATAAATTTACACACGTATTTGGCATTGATGTCTTCTATGTGTTATGGGATTAAGATTAAGAATTTTTTTTACGATCCGACAACGTATTGTTAGTGCGTGTGGCTCACTCGAGTTTTATTTTAATTATTCTTTAAAATATATAAATTATTTATCTGATAAATTAAGTTAATTTAAAATCAACTTAATTAAGAAATCAAGTTGATCAAAATTTATTAACAACATCAACAAAATATATTTATCTCAAAAAATAAATTATGATGTTAACCTAACGAGTTTTTTTTGTTCATGGGCCTGACACACGATTAATTTTATTTTTCATATAAATTATTAATATATTAATATTAAATAAATTAAGTGAAAAAGCTAAATTATCAAACTGAGAGGCACTAATAGTACGATATTGTTGGATGTAAATGCATCCAACAATAATTTCAACAATAAATTAAGAGAATAATTTAAATTACAAAAGTAAATTTATTTTTAAATTAAAAAAGAAAATAATTTCAACATTTGATTTTTCAAAACATTTGGATGTAAACGCATTGGTAGACTTTGTTTGCTAATTTGGCTTTAAGTTAATATTTTTATTTTAAATTACTTTAAATTAAATAAATTAAGATTTGGTTTGATAATTTTATGGATGACTTAAAAAAAAGTTTATTTGACTCAAAATAATTTATAGTGAAAATGCAAATATGATAATGAACTAAAAAGATTTAAATAAAAAGGTCGTTATAAATATTTTTTTAATTTTCATATAACTTTATATTCAATTTTATATGTTTTAAAAATATAATTTTTATAAAAAATGAATATATATAATAAAATACATGATATTTTTAAAAGTAAATAAAAGTATTTTGGGTTAACAAGCAAGAGATAAAAAGACTAGAATTAAATAAATTAATAAAAAGTCAAACGAACGTGGATTTACAAACAAAAAAAAATCAAAATCTTAACCCTTGTTTGGAAGCATCTCTATTTATTATTTTTTTATTTAAAATTTTTTTATTAGTTTATTTACATTATTTTGAGATAATTCAACACTTTTATCCCAAAATAATGTGAAAGATATATAACAACGTAGTACGAGGATAAAAATTATCCCATTCTCTCAATCCCGGGATTATAAAAATCACATTTATCTTGGGATAACTTAAACCCCTCCGAAGTATTAAATTAGCTTGGCGGGTTTCCATTTACGTTCACATTTTGCCAACCAACAACGAATTATATAACAAAAATGCATTTAGTTTAATAATATGGATGTTATATTTCTTGATAAAAAGTGGAGAGTTTGGGCACCATGCATTTAGTAGCATTAGTAATACTTAATATTAGGATAAATCACACTGACCTCTTACGAGATTTATGAAAATATTAATCTTCTCTCTTGTAATTTTTAAAATGTCACTTACTTCTCGTCAAATTTAATTTTTACATTAAATTAGTCAAACTATTAAATTTTTGTTATTACTTTAACAAAAACTACCAAAATTCACCAAAACCGGAGGCTAGGATAGAGAGAGGAAGAAAAAAAAAGAAAAAGCAAAGAAAAACCCTGATTTTGGTGAATTCTTTGTGCTGCGCCTCAATTTTTTTTTTGCTTTCTCTTTTTTTTTTCTCCCTCTCTCTACTCTAACCTCCCTTTCCCATTGATTTTGAATGATTTTAGTGATTTCCGTTAAAGTAGTAACAATAATTTAACGGTTTGATTAATTTGATACAAAAATTAAACTTGATGAGAAGTTAGTGACATTTTAAAAATCACAAGAAAAATGATTAATATTTTCGTAAATTTCAAGGGATGCCAGTGTAATTTACCCAATATATTATTAACAGAAAAATAAGAAAAATTTAAAAAAATGATATTCACACATCACTTTTTTATAAATGTGCTTTAAAATTTGTATTCTAGTGTACATTGCATCGTGTGTAACTTTAGGATAAATTATTAGATATTTTTGAAGTACTATATGAACAATACCATGTAGTATTTTTTATCAATAAAAAATTTTAACTTATACTTTGTGGGTCACCTCTTATCTTGTAACTACTTAATAAAAATGAGTTATAGTGTTTCTGTCGTAAAATTTATTACCATTACATTAGGTGAAATTGTTACACGAATTTTCGGTTTAAACACTACAAATAAAGTATTAAGTGCATTAATATAAAAAATAGTGGAAATATGAATGCCCATAGTTAAATGCATGAGCTTGCAATTGAACGAGTAATTATTCGGTAGTTTCGAAGCATTATATGACATTACTTATGTATATAGCATTATTCAATTATATAATAAAAAATATTTTAAATGGAACAACGCAAACCCTCTTTTGTTGAGTAAATAATAAACAAAAGTAACTCCCTTAATATCACTTTTTTTAAATAAAAAATATCATATGATACTCCAAAAAAAAAATCTAATAATTTTCCCAAATCAAGATGTGCACGTCAGAAGAATTAGTGGCCAAATTAGTTGTTGGGAGTTAGGCAGCTTGTAGTTGGCATTTATTTATTTATTTTCTCTGTTCAATCACAGAATATTAAAGGCGGCAACAACCAAAAGAAAGGACGGGCGCATATTAATAAGAAAATGATAAATATACTTTATTCTTAGCCCAATATATTTCTATATTTAAAAGATATACTTAGTGTTTGGCGCATGTTTTGCTGTGCTAAACTAATTGTTATGGATATGCACATATAATTGTTAATATATAAATAATTTTAATTAATTATTTTTTTACAATAAATATTACAATGTAAAGTATTATATTATAAAAGTTAAAATTAAATTACAATTAATTATTAATAAAATCTTTCATTACTAATATTACATAGCTGTAATGCAAAATATTATATTATAAAAGTTAAAATCAATCTCTTATATATACTGTATTAATGACAAATTTGAGTAGTAAAATCTATTAAACAAATACAATAATAATAAATGAATTGAAATAATTATGCACCACCATTTTACCATGTGCTAAGCACGGAATAAAATAAGTATATTTCAATAATATATTAAATGTTTGGATTTTGATTGAATTAATAGAAAAGTAAGATAATATAAATTATATATGTGGAGAAAATATTGAGTTAAAGTTATTTGCATGTTTATTTAGATAAATAAATTAAAAATCATTTAATTTATATATAACAACATTGATTAAAAAATTACAAAATTATTTTAGTTTTATATTAATTTCATGCCTCTTTTTTTAGTTGAATACAATACAGTGCTTGTTTACAAATTAAATTGTTTATTTTAAATTTTATTTATAAATTATAGTGTAGCACCCCGATCCTTCACATGGCAACGATATTTTCCGCTTTGAACAAAATTCTCACGATTTTATTCTTCAAATGGGGTCACCCATCTTTGTATTGCTCCAGCGTAAGCACGCTTAACTACGAAGTTTTGCTATGATTTCTATCACCTAAAAAAAAGTCTCGTTGAATGTAAGTGTCACGACCCATTTTCATATATGGCGTCTGTGACCGGTCAGTGAGTCAAAACCCACCAAATGCCTCATTCTTTTTTTATTTTTCACTTTCTCTTTTTGAATTTTGTCGACTGATTTTGTTTTCCTTTTAAACGAACTCATTCAAATCATTCCAGTTTTAAAACAAAAGTAACTTATTCATTAATAAAAATTATTTTCAATATGTTATTTCAAAACCCTTAGAGCTTCTAACAGTGCGTTCAACATTCAAACATTATAATTAGATAAGGAATTAAAATGTAATACAACAGTTGAAATGAACTTTAATCTTTTTTTCTCGGCTACCACTTTCTTTATTTTATCATGTGTCACCTGAAATTCATCAACGTCCATTACCAATGTTAGTGTGAATTTAATGATATCTTAACTCTTAATTATTGCACAGTGTTATAATGATATATATATTAAATGGTTAGTTAGAATTCGATAGGGAGCGACCTCACATTTTATACGGTAGACATGATCATTCCTTATAGCCACCTGACTGTAGCCCTCACCCTTATTGTCTTGCCTTGCTGGTACGCTTATCGTCCCCCAGCAGTCAGGACGCCATTTAACCTATCATTCATTCATGCATCATTTTTATTCGTTTTTATTTTCATAACTCGCTTTCATTCTTTAACAATGTAACATATTAGGCACCCATGTAAAATAAAAATTAGTTCATATATCAAAGACTCACTTAGTCTAGCAGAATTTGATTTCAATTGTTTCAAAACTCCAAATCTAATCAACATATTAAAACAATAGTTAAATAGAATTCTATGTTGGGAGAATTTCCAACGCCGACATAAAATACATGCTAGGGGATCCAGAAAATACATCTTTATTAAGCTTTCAACAAATTACATAAATCAGGAATTTACAGAGAATGAAATAACAGGAATAATGAAATGAAATTTGCAAACCGAGTCCTGCAATCGCAGTTTCCTTAAG
>JAOTRH010000022.1:19189985-19221884 GCA_034768845.1 Heliamphora exappendiculata
TCAATTGCAATTGAATGGCCAATCCAATTGTAATTGATCCAGCTATTGAAATCTGAATTTTCATGACCAATAAAATTCACAGATTCTAACATTCTATTCAACTATTCTATCTTATTTCTCTTATGTTATTCTTTTATGACATTTCTCTTATGTTCGTTTTTATTAAGTTCTCACATATCCTAAAATCTTCATTTTAAAATATGAACTTAATTTAAATTTTTACTTTTTGTTTACATTATAAGATATTAAGTATATTCGTTATCTTTAATTTCTATTAATCAATAGCATCTTTATTTTTTAAAATATTTGACCGAAATCTAAATCTTTAATTTATAATATTGGATATTTAGACTTTATTAATTTTTCGTTAATTCCATCATAAACTTCTATTAATTAATTTGTAGTATATTTTTGTTACCTTAAAATATTTAAGAAAAATCTAAATATTTAAAAGATATACTAAATTAATCTTTTGAATTTAAACTTTCGCTTACGTTTATAATTTAAGCTTTTATGATTTAAAATTGATTTTCAAAACTATTTAAGACTTGCAATGTAAGTTCTGAATTAAGTTTTATTCTAATTTTAATAATAGTATCTTTTATACATAGCAGTGCTTAACTTAATTAAAACACTAGAATTCCTAGCTTTGGTTTACATTTGAAATATTTAAACTTCAAAAATAACTTTTATTCTTATAAAAACTAATTAAATTCATAATAGATAAAAAAATATTGATTTTTTTAATTAACTAACAAAATATATAGTCTAGTAACTTTAACAAAATTTATATTATTATTATTATTATTATTACTATAAACAAAATCAAGTGCAAACAAAATAATAACCAAACATAGCCTAACAGAATCAAAACAAACATGACAGTAACTACAATACCATGCACGCAGACCGAGTGCCTGAATTTTGTCAATTTTTTTACTCAACTTTAGGATGCATATTCGGATAATTTGGACGTCAGTTTTGATTTTCGTTCGTGACTAAGCGTAGGCAGTCATGAGGTGAATCTAACTAGACTTATAGTGGTCAAAACGGAGGTCTGAGGTGACATGGTGGTCATCTAAAGTTAGGCAAAAAAACTAATTTTTTAAAATAAAAAATTCTCAAAATAATAATCTTTTGGTTTGGGTTTTTCGGAGCAATTTATTGGCGATCGGAGCCGTTCACTAGCGGCGTTAGGGCATAAAAAGAATAATAGTTATTGGTGGTAGTTGGTGGTGGCCGTGCACAGTGGCGGAAGTGTGCAACAAGAACCTAGTGATGGGTGTATTTTCCTGGTGATGGTGGTTGTGAACGTCGGTTGTCGTGGTGGTCTGGCAGTGGTGTGTGGTGGTTTCAGTGATGGTGGATGGTGGTTCTAATGGTTGGTTGGTGGCCCAGATGGTGGTGATAGCCACCACCAAGAGGGAGGGAGGGAGAAGAGAAGAGGGAAAGAGAGAGAGGGGTGGCCGGTAATCGTGAAGGGCGGTAACGAGGTCGTTGGCGACGGTGGCTGGCGTAAACAGCTGAAGTGTCGGCACTGGAGGTGGCTGACGACGTGGGGTGGTGTGCGGGGGTGGCACTTGTGCGCATTGCCCTTTCCTCTCTTTTTGCAATGTTATGAACCGAGAAACAAAACTTAAAAAATTATCTAGAAAGTGATTTGGATGGTTAAGATTCACTTGAAGTATATTACGTATCTTATTAAATATGAATTTTAACAATTTAAATTACTTTTTGAATAATTTTTAAAATTTTATTTTTGAGTTCATAGCATTACCTGATATATATATATACACACACACACCAATATTTGGCTACCTTTTACACATTATAATTAAATATTAATTCTCTTAAAAAGAATTCCCACCGGTTACCCATGTTAAATACCATTAATAAATAAATGCTATTATTATTATAATTAGTATTATGTAATAATTAGTATGATTATTATTTATTTATTTATTCATTTTTTATTATACTTAATCATTATTAGTTTCCTATTAAATTCCTAATTAAGTTATATATTTATGTATGTAAATGTCGTAATCGAAAATTTATTGTATAATTATTATTATAATTATTTATTTATTTAATTTAATTTAATTGTATTATTTCTTTTTCGAGGTATCACAGTAAGGGGTACAAGATTTTTCATTTATAACTTAGAAACTATCTCTTTCTTTCCGATGTAGAATATCAGGATATCACAATCCATTTCCCTTAAGGCTGCACGTCCCCGTGCAGTAGCCTGTCAACTCCGGTAGCTAGGTTGCCAATCCTTATCGACCCGCCCACTCAGTAGCTCGCCCACATAATACGCGATACGATAGGAGCCTACATTCGGAGGTGAAGAAAGTCGACTATGATATCACTTGTAACACCCCGAGCCTTCAAATGACAATAATATTGTCTGCTTTGAACAAAACCCTCACGGTGTTGTTCTTCCCAAAGAGTCACCCATCATTTCATTGTTCCAGCGTAAGTATGCTTAGTTGCAGAGTTCTACTATAGTCTATACTTCCTGAAAAAATACCTCATTGAATGTAAGGGCTCAAGATTTTTTCTTTATACCCCAAGAACTCTCTATCTCTTTTCAATGCGGGATATCAGGATATCACATACAGTATATGTAAATTAATAACGTAATCATCATGTTAAAAAGATCATAAAAAATAAGTTTGAATTTTACATATCTTAATAACTTTTTATTTTTTTATAATTAATATCCTACTAGATTTTAAAAAAAGTCACTTCGTTTTTCCTAACTCTTTGTATGATTAACTATATTCCATTTTCTTCAATTGATTTTACTTTTAGTTTCTTAAGTTATTAAATTAATTTATGTGATGGTTAATCTATCAAAAATTCATATAATTTAATCCTAATTAAGTTATTATCACTAACTAATGCTAATAATACATAACAAATTCACATAATTTCAATATTAAACTGGTTAATATCACTATCAAATTTTAGTTTTATAAATTAACATTTAAATTTGGATGAACATTATGATAAAAATAAAAAAAGTGAATAAAAAATTAGAAAATGAAAATTTGTCTTAAGTTCAATGATAAACATATTAAAAAGTCAAAATATTAATAATTAAATAAAAACTAAATAGGTGAGTAGATTCGGAAATAAGGAAATATAAATATAAAAAGATTCACAAATTTTGTTATAAGTATATTTGAAATTATCATAATAGTATTTAATAATCAATGTTTAAGTTTGATTTTAAAAAAATAATAGAGAATATATCTACTTAGATTTTTTTTCTATATATACAACTAATTAAAATAACAAATTAAATATATGAATGACATTATCATAATGATGAGAGTATCAATAATTAATGTAAGAATGAACGATTTGTTGATATGTATATTTTTATATTTAATAAATTTAAATATTTTAAAAAATTAGATTAAGAATTTAAGTTTTAAAAAACTAATAACGTTTTGCTATAATATATTGTATAGATGAGTTAATAAATAAAATCTGATAAAAATATTAGAATTTTTTATTAATTAAAGATAAAATTGTAATTTTATGTCAAGAGCAGTAGAAAAACTTTGGTCTATAAAATATTTATTTCTTGAAGCACTAGTGACGGTTAAAGATCTCAATTGTATTGTAGAATCTCACGTGTTCATGAAAATCACAAATTTTAGACTATTTAAAGTGGTGGATAAAATGTGTTAATTTATTGAATTAAATAATTGTTAATCTATTGATGTTAAACTCTGCCAGCAATAAATGTTAAATTCTGCTAGGCGGTGATATGATTTTTTGGTATGTATGATGAAAGAAACAAATGATTGTCTAAAAAAGTAAAGGAAAACATAAACAATTGGTTTGTAAAAGGGATTATAAAAATTTTCATTAACTCAATTGTTTATTTTTAATAATTAATTAAAAATATTTTAAAAATAATTATCTTCTTTATATAAACAAAATTAATTTAATTGGAAGTGTCTTTAAGTACAAATTATACCCTAATAATAAGATAAAATAATAAAAGCAAAACCAATATAGTAATACTTCAAGTGAGTTGTAAATATCCTATAAAACCAATATAGTAATGCTTCAACTGAATTATAAACAATATTTTTTTTATTGGTGATATCGTACTAATGCAAAGATTGTTGCTCGAGAACTAAGACTTTGTTTGGAATGCAAAACATAGAATGAGATTAATTATTCTATAAAACTTGTCGTATGGAGATTATTCGTAAATTATATTTGTTTGATAGGTTAAAATAGCAAAGTTTAATGAGAAAAATAATTACGAACTCTCAAATGTTTTATTTACCGTAATTTTTGCAAAATAAACTCTCGATCGGCAGTTCGAGAGAGGAATTTCGACACCCAAATTAATTATAAT
This sequence comes from Heliamphora exappendiculata, assembly GCA_034768845.1. NCBI lineage: Eukaryota > Viridiplantae > Streptophyta > Magnoliopsida > Ericales > Sarraceniaceae > Heliamphora > Heliamphora exappendiculata. Next base: position 19,194,373 of record JAOTRH010000022.1, read on the forward strand.
ATTGAAAGAAAAAATTATGTATTAAAATGATCAGTCCTCCCATCTGCCGAAGGAGAAGGTATTTCTATAGAAATACGTAGAGAGAGATCAATATATATATATATATATATATATATAATGTGTTGTCCTATTTTTAATAAGAAATGATGATTTGAAATGATGATGTCAATGGAGAATTTTTCCTCTCCACACTTGTGATAAATACTTTTATATTGAATTTTTATTTAAAAATTTACTAAATAAAAATAATAGGTAAATAATAACATATAATTTTTTGAAACTATTGAATTATAGGTTGAGTTTCTAATAAATACTATTGTGCCAATGATCCGACCTCGTTGTGGCCGCGCGCATTTTCTTATCTCTCAGTTCGCTTTCTGCTTTAGTTTTCAGGGGGACAGTTTTTCCTTTGCTCGAATTTTTGTAGATTTCATGGCGGGCAAGCCCTCCAATGGTGATGCACTGACGCGCTCTTCATTGCTATACACTTTTATATATATAAACACTCACATAATATGAATTCTCCGTTGGAACACATTTTCCATTAATTTTCTGTGATAATACTCATAATTCTTTTGACAGAAACTGTGCTTGAACAGCTGAAACATGGATTCGCCCAGTTCGAGCTCGCTTCCTCTCCGGTTCGTTCATTATCGAGTCACAAGCCTCGCAATCCTCCCAGTTACGTTCCTCTTCTCAGCGACAATTCCCATCGGTTCTTCGCTAGAATCGGACCTTCTCCGTAAGCCCTCTTTGTCCCAGATTTTGTTATTTGCATTTCAAATGCCTAAAACCTAATTGCAGACCCTTAATTTGCAAAGCGTTTTGGTTTGCGGTCATCACTTTTGTTCTCTAAGCAATTATATGAAACCATAGTTCCCAAACTTGGTTTAGTTGGCAAACTAAAATCAAAACTTCTTAGGCCTTGTTTGTCATTTCTAGAAAGCTCTTTAACTTTTTAAAAAAAAATTAAAAAAAAAAAAATTATACACATCTCAAATATAATAATTTTTTTCTTTTAAGCGAAATGATTATAATACTCATAATTAAAACGTAAACTCTACTATGAACAATAAAAGAAAATGTACTAATATTTCAAATACTATAAAGTAAAAGAATATTAGACATTTTAAGAAAAAAAAAATATTTTAAAGAAATTATTAGAAACAATTTTATTTGTTTTTTGTCCACTATTTTCTAAAATGCTAAATTTCTTTAAAAGTCATTTTTTGCACATTCCAAACAAACAGAAGCTTAATACAGTTCAATACTCTTGTATGGATGAGAATCACTAATAAATACACAAGATAAATCATCTTCTCCATGTTAGGTGTGTGAAGTCTGGGTTGGTAGGCCGACTCGTGACGTGACACGTTCGGGAGGTATCATGTTTTTTAATGGGTTTTCTTGTGGATGTAGTCTTAGTGGTGTAAATCGTGTATATGCCTGTTTTGCGTTGTTCTTCTCGTTGTTGTTTCTATTTTCTGTCATTAACACCTGGCACATATTTTGATGTTGCATACATAAAATTATGCAAAACCGAAATGCTCTTTTAGCGTGTACATGTTTTGCATTCTTTTGCTGTCAATTTCATACTATCATTTTCTTCAAGTGTTCCACACACGCACGCAAACTCACTCTCTCTCTCTCTATCTATATATATATGTCATGGATTGATTTTGTTTTCTAGAGGTGGAGTTTCTCCAGCAATGAAGAAGATGGAGCGCTATTCAATTCAGAAAGTCACTGGTGATGGACGCTGTCTATTTCGTGCATTGGTATTGATGGGGTTGTATTCCTTTCCAGAGTCTTGGTTTGGGAAGTGCTTTGGTATAATTTTTTTTCAGTTTTATGGCCATTCCTTGTGGTAAGAAATGCTAAGCCGTGGGATGTCATCAGTACTAAAGTGGAAGTGGTGTCAACATGACTATCCTGGCTATACTTAGCACCACTTGAAACTTAATCAATTCCGCTGGCCGGTGAAAGAACTCATGATTGGTGTAACTACCCATCAATCATCATATGTTGGCCAAATGAATTTAAACTGGAATTATTTTAGTAACAGTTGATTCATTGTATAATATTCTAACTTTTCATAATACATCAACGTGGAATGTGTATATTACCTCCCCTCTCCATCATCGTTGTTCTCTATGGTGCCTAGTAACTTTTTCTAGCTGGTCGACGTGGATAGCACATCACATCCGATCACAAAACAGCCCATATATGAAAACAGTTTATACTATTCTGGGGTTGCTACAAACTTCACTTTAGTAATTCAGCTATTCTCTTTGGTTTTAATACTTTAATTCTGATCTATGACATTAGGTCAAAGGAATGGCTTTCAACCAGGGAATCTCACTTAACCCGCGGGAAGAGAGAGAAGATGCAGGTATGCATTGTACTAATGCAGACGACACTTATGGGTGTTTTGGTTCCAACAAGATTCTTCCTTGATTTCATCATCACGGAGCTTCCCTTTTGCATGATATGAATGAATTTGTGGCTAAATGCTTTCTCTTTACTTGGCGCTAGAAACGTGTGGTCTGTTTCAAATTATGCAAGGTACTTTTTATATAGAGCCACTCATAGCATGAGTGTCACAGTTGTACATCTCCTACTATCTGGGTCTGAAATTTCCTCTGGCTCACAGTGAGGCATATGTGAACGACCCAATCTCTGTTACCTATAGACATCTTTGCTATGCTGTGCATGAGTTATGATTTCAATTCTTGCAGCTTTGACCTATTTATGTACTGTCCTCCCCACCTCCGCCTGGCATTTTTGTGTGCCTTGCCTTGATGTGTTATGCTACACTTCTCTTTAATGTTTATATCTAAAATTCTCTTTCCTAATGTTAAGTGGCTGTAAATAAGGGAAAGCTGTGTGTGCATTGTGTGTCAATTTGGATTTGGAGCTGCAATTTTCTTGAGCGTCCCAGGGTTCTTTGCTGGACATAATTTCTGAATCTGAGTACGATTTTAATTTAGACTAGATATCTCTTCCAGAGTTGAACTTGTAGTCATGCCTTATGTTACTTTTTACAAAAATAAAGAATACTTCTATTTCATCACTAGTATCAGTATTTTTTTTTTGACAGGTATCATCAGTATTTATTCTTATTATTTATTTGCTTTTGTTGGGATGGCGTTGGTGGAAGATGTACAGCTTTCTCTTCACCTTGGGGTTATTTTTGAAATTTTGGGTGCATATTCTTGGTTGCAAACTGAATTGGCATAGGGTAGCATTTCATAAGAGGTACCAAATGATAGTTCCATAACTTATCCCTATTCACCGTATATGTAATATACTTTCAGGTATAAAATCACTTAAACTATAATTTCTTGTTATTTCTTAATCATTTCTTCCCAGTTCCCTTGTCTTTACCATGATGCTATCAGCTTTAAGCTTGCATTTCCTTACACAATTGTACGGGGGTGCCCCATAAATTCTATTTGTTTGATGGGTTGAAACGGCGAGACCCAACGAGGAGATGACCGACAGCCCTCACGTGCTCCAGTTGCCGGGATCCTACAAAACAAACCCCCGGCCGACGGCCGGAGGGAGGGGCTCCGACACCCAAATTAGCTCCAAATGAAAGAGAAAAATGCTGTTGAAAAAACGAAGCAAGCCCCCCTCCTCTTCTCAGGGAGGGGGTATATATCCATATTCAGAGAGAGAGAAGAGAGAGAAAGAGATAGATATTTTCTCTGTTGTCCCATCCACTCACAGTGGATGGGATGTGGGTTGAGTTGTGGTGATGGTTTTGATTTTCTGTCAGTGGAGGATTCACTTCTCCACAATAGCCCTCAGCTTCTACATACTTCTTTAGAAGGATGTGGGAGCTGCGTATGCCTCGATCTTTTGTCGTGAAAACTAGTCAATTGTATCATTTTGAGTGCCGTGGCGAGCTAGGGTTTCGAATGCTAGGACGATCAAAAGGCTGTTCTAACCCCTGTGATTATTTTCATCTCCTCCTGAAAATCAGGAGCTGGGCTCGGCACCTAGGCTAGACTAGGATTTTCTACTAATGGGCTATTCTAACCTTGGGAGTTCTTCTAGCCCATGAGATTATTCTAATCTTCTGCCTAGGCTAGCTAGGGCTTTTTTGCTGATGACCGAGAGTTGGGCTCGGCACCTAGGCTAGGCTAGGCTAGGGTTTCCCGTTGAAAATCGAGAGTTGGGCTCGGCACCTAGGTTAGGCTAGGATTTGTCGCTGAAAGACCGAGAGATGGGCTCGGCACCTAGGCCAGGCTAGGATTTCCTGTTGAAAGTCGAGAGGTGGGCTCGGCACCTAGGCTAGGCTAGGATTTTTCGCTCATGGATTATTCTAACCCTGAGAGTTCTTCTAACCCTTGAGATTATTCGAATCTCCTGCCTAGGTAAGGTAGGGCTTTTTGCTGAAGACCGAGAACTGGGCTCGACACCTAGACTAGGTTAGGATTTCTCGTTGAAAGCCAAGAGGTGTGCTCGACACCTAGACTCGGTTAGAATTTTTCGCTGATGGGCTATTTTAACCATGGGAGCTCTTCTAGTCCCTAAGATTATTCGAATCTTCTACGTAAGCAAGCTAGGGTTTTTTGCTAAAGACCGAGGACTAGGCTCTACACCTAGATTAGGTTAGGGTTTTCTGTTGTATACCGAAATACCGAGCTAATACGTTGGGTTATGCCGAGCTGATATACCAAAAGTGCGGAGCAAATCATTGAGCATTGCACGTCGACAGTTAGTTTCGATACTACCGAGTCTGAGAGAAAAACGAAGCAACCATGGAGAAGCTAAGAGAAAGAATAATTGAAGCAAGCAACTCCCTTGATCTTGTTTTACTGATTATGCAAAAAGCAATCGCTTATGACTTATCAGAACATTTCATGTGAACTCCTTCGCCCTTTTTGTCTTGTAGAATGGAACAGCTATTAAGTGGTAATCGACTTTTCAACCCGCAACTTTGAGGTAGGAAAATGCACATGAGTGGTCACGGGACTACATATGTGATTTTATGCACAAAATGCAACCATTTTCTTACTAGCATAAGCAGGCTAAGGAAGTTGTGCCCTTAATGAAAACAACCCGAAAGCCGCATCCATCCAACTTAATTCACATAAGTATAAAAGAATTCCGTAGTTGATTATTCCCTACCCTGGCTGCATGTATTGGTAGAGAGAGAAGGAAATACAACCTGATCTGGGAGTAACCCACATGTGGCCAAGATGCTAGGAAGCCGAGATGAAAGCAAGGGTTGCCGAATCCGACTTCCGGCATGGTGCGCGCCTGCCGAACATATACAAATCGACCCTTCGTTGTATGAGCTGGAACAACCGCATGCGAAAATCGATCGCTTGGACCTCCAACTCAACCGAAAGACAAGCTCCCGAGCTCTGAAGTATTGAGCTGTCCAAAATGGGTCTGAGTTACTGCCGTTGGTAGCAGAACTGAGATGAGTTGATGCCGAGCAGATTATGCCGATTGAGGTAGGGGTAATTCGATAGGAAACTCATCTCCATCATCACATTCAAAGCTTCAGGAATAGGACCTGATGGGTTTGCAGCACTTTCGCTCACAAAGGAACCTAAGGAATGTACTATAAAAAAGGTACCGAAATATTTCACAGCGTGCCGCGATATGCCGAGATGAATGGCCGATCTCTAACGTCCTGTGGGTGCCCACCAACATGAACGATTGAAGAACAATGTTGTTTCTTCATGGGAGGCTTGTTCTTCCGCCATGTAAACTTCTCAGCAGTTGGGGAGAGAGATAACCTGGAGAGCTCTGGGCTCTAAATACAGGGCCAAATTGCAAATTGCCGAACTGAAATACCAAACTGCTGAGGTGAGACAGATTGCCGAACCGAATCCGGTTGTGCCCCGTTGACATGCAGTGAATTGGGTCTTTAATCCTGGTTGTGCTGAATGCAAAACGCAATCCGAATTCACTAGGTAGTGCCAAGCAAGCATCTTGTTCGCATCGACTAAGTGAGAGAGAAAATGCCAAACAGCCAACGGTTGAGATTTGAGAGTGAAGACAGCGCTGGACCCTTAATTGAGGGCCAAGCTTCGCAGTGCCGAGACAAGATAAAGAATAATAGCAGCAGCCACATATGAGTGTCCCAGCAAGAACATAAGCATCCCATATTGTGCCAAAGAAGCTCTTTAGGTGACCAAAACACGCAGTCTACTTGAGCTGCCATGCAGCTGGTGCCAAAGCTGGACAGAAATGCAATGTGCCGCCGGTCTGGGTATTGCCGAGCTCTAGAGCCGGGTAGCCGAGCTGCATGTCAAAAAACCGCATGCAGTGGATTGTCGATGGGTCCAAGCCAGGACCTATGACGGTTAGATCGGTTCTCCTGCAACACAAACCTCAACTAGATCGGTTAGTCATAATCAAATCTGAGAATGGAGCAATTCTAGGTTACCCATGAAAAGATAGTAAAGTGACAAATGGAATATAAACTAGAAACGTGGGGGCAGAGAAGCAAAACCCAGAGAGAGAAAGAGGGGAGAGAGGTTTGGACCCAAGCTTCTTGCGTGGTCACAAACTGGATGTGTTTCCTCTTTGCTGAACTGAGGTGTGGGTCAATAGGATGCGACCTCCAAGTGCCGAGGTCACACATCAAGTGCCGAGAAGAGGATGCCGAGATCCATACTGCCGCCGAGGAGTGGCCGAGATAGGTGGATTGAGAAGTTAACCATTAGATAGTTTCTTTGTTGCCGAGGAGCCAAAACCTTTGATTCTTCTCGATAGTTAACTGAAGAAAATGATCCAGCTGTGAACATGGACTGAGTGCCGAACTCCAAGGGTACTGTCGTGGTTGTGCCGAGCTGTAGTTAGAGACGAGCTGTGTTAACATGAATGCTGATCTTGAGTGCCGAGCTCCATGAACCGAGCTGCCGTCCATGAAATGGTTTGGGTGAGCACTGTTTCGACCAACCTCTCAGTTTCGGACTGAGCTTTCGTTGTCGAGCAGCCCCCGTCCACTGAAGCATGAACCCGAAGGCCCTCGGTTCTCTTCCTCGCCGTTGTCCACCAAATGGGTCTAACCTGTTTTGCCCAAAAAATAACCACTCTGGTTTCTCATGCAAACTGTGGGTGACCAAACTGGTTTGTGATGAAAACCGTGGGTGTCCAAACCAGTCTCACTTATTTGCCCAAAAACCGTTTTGGTTTGTGCTGAAAGCTGTGGGTTTGGTCTCTAGTCAGAGGAAAGACTCAAGAAAGGGGTACGTTCGTGTGTTTGATTGGTTGTGTAGAGGCAGAAATCCATATAATAAAAAAAATGAGACTTGCTTTCCTGAAAGTTGTTGTGGAGACTGTTTCGTTTGAAGCTGAGTACCGACCCAATAGAGCTCGCTTCACCACCCGGTCCAAGATTTTGATTTCTCGTTGAATTCCGCCATTTCCACAGACGGTGCCAAATGTGCGGGGGTGCCCCATAAATTCTATTTGTTTGATGGGTTAAAATGGCGAGGTCCAACGAGGAGATGACCGCCGGCCCTCACGTGCTCCAGTTGTCGGGATCTTACAAAACAAATCCCCGGCCGACGGCCGGAGAGAGGGGCTCCGAAGCCCAAATTAGTAGTTCCAAATGAAAGAGAAAAATGCTGTTGAAAAAACAAAGCAAGCCCCCCCTCCTCTTCTCAGGGAGGAGGTATATATCCATATTCAGAGAGAGAGAGAAGAGAGAGAAAGAGAGATATTTCCTATGTTGTCCCATCCACTGACAGTGGATGGGATGTGGGTTGAGTTGTGGTGATGGTTTTGATTTTCTGTCAGTGGAGGATTCACTCCTCAACAACAATTTTTTTCCGACTTCCTTATGAAACTTCTTAAAAGTAGAAGGTTCAGGAAGAAAAATATATAGCTTGATATATGAAGCTCATCTAATATTATAGCTTCATTTCAGGTGGCCGCATATCTAGGCTTGATTGATTATTTTGAGCAAAAGAAAGTGGTTCTGGCATTCATACACTTTTTAAATTTTTAATGAGTCATAATGAAACAAAGGAACCTCCCTTGTCTCATTTTGGGCACCTTTATCACGTAGATGGTCTCTAGCCTGCAAAAAGGGTTTTCAACTAGTGCAAAACTTTTATGGACATGGACCAAGTTTGGGTCGAAGGCCAAATGAGCTGAATGGTGAATTAAGACTTTGTGTAGCTCAATAACAAAACAAAAAATTTGCTGAACATAACTCTTTGGACATCAAATGTGGACCAATAACAATAAATTATTTGTAGATAAATTCTGAAAAACCTTTTGCTTGTTTATATTCATTTTTTACGAGATGACGAAAATTTCTTATCCCGTATTCCTAATTATAGTATGTAGATTGTGGAGAAAACTATTTGACTTTAATTTAACCCTTATTCTTTTTAATCCAAATTGGGGTGGTGTGACTATGTTACTCTTGCCGGATTTAAATGGCATAAAATGCATCAATAGTTTTTGACTCTAATAAAATAAAATTCAACTAGATACTAGACATAAATAAGCGGGAAATAGAGCGGATAAATGTGGGGAACAAATAATTTTGTTTTTGTGGGGACATACGTTAATCACTTCTTTGTCAAGAAATTGATATCAAAACAAACCTTGAATGGCCCACTTCCATTTGGGATTATTATTGGAGGTACCTCCTGAACTTTTTATATCACATGGTGATGCTAGTGCAGTTCAAATTGATGGCCTATGAAGAATAGGTATCAGGATTCTCTGAATTGGTGGATTGAGGTGATGAGAAGCTGTATGGAATGGTTGTGGCTTCAAGATTACGACAGCTTAGTAAATCCAGCGGTTGCTCATTCAGAATACTGGTGGTCCTTGTTTATAGGCTTATTCATGTGAAGGTTGTCCCACTTCGATTTGGATGGCTAGAAAATGCATCTTTGTTTGGGGGAATTTTTCCACGGGTATTGGAAGAGATATTGAACGGGATAGAGTTAATGTTTGGTTGGTGCATCATTAGTCTTTCTATTGATTTTTTCCGTTTCAATCACATGATGTGAATTTATGGAACTTGAAAGGCATGTCATTTAGTTGTTCAAATAAATAAGTAATATATATATATTTTTAATTTCCCTTTCTTTCTTCCCTCTTCCCCTCTACCTAAGTTACTACATGGATAAATTCTGCTTTGTTTGCTTTGCATATTTTATTTTCCTTTATTGGGTGGGAAATCCTTTCAAATCTTGTGTAACATTCACTAAAAAAAGAGACTTTTTTTTTTTGTGTTTGTTGAGAATTGTGGGGTTAGATTGCCATTAATTTTGTAGAGAACTCACTAAGGCAAGTGCGTGCAGATGAATTAAGGATGGCTGTAAAAGAGGTTATATGTGATAGTGATACAGAACGGCTTCAGTATGAAGAGGCCTTGGCTGCAATTACTGTTGAGGAGTCTTTGAAACGGTTAGGCCTTCCACTGCACTGGTTATAAAAGTAATAGCAATTCAAGTTGTTGCGATCAATGTTATTCCAACTCCTATAAACTGTTCATTTTACTCTCCAATACCATTGTGTGCAGTTACTGCCAACGCATTGGGCGACATGATTTTTGGGGAGGAGAGTCAGAGCTTCTGGTTAGTACATTAATATTAATACGCTTGCCCCATTCTGGCACTTCAACCTTATTTATTTGTTCTTTTTTTCCCCCTCCTGACCCCATCCTTAAATTAACCGATTATGTGGCTTTATCAAAATCCATTTTGGAAGGATAAAATTTTAGTAGTTGAGACTATGGCTTGTTGAGTTGAGTCTTTTTATCCTTGATCTTGGATATAATTATTCGAAGCAGTATTGGAAGCAACACATTCAACACATTTGGCAATTAAGATCTCGTTTATTAGAGATTGATTATTAGAATTAACACATTAGGAAATTATAATCTTGTTGATAATGATTTGATTTGCGAATTTATTTTATTACTTTTCTATAATCTTATTTCATCAGTATAAATAGATAGCTATTCCTCTTTGAAAGTAAGCTAGAAATTATACAATTCTTTTATTCTTTTTGAATTTACACAAAATGGTAGCTTTATTTGTGTCTTGCAGTCTTTGTCATCCACACTCTCCCATTTCTTTTTGAGGGTCAAAGTAGAGATGAGATTAGAGAGGCAACATTCTACTACTTCAATATCTAGCTTGGCTTTCCATCGCTTAACCTACAATTTTGAAGAATGTAATATATCACATAGTTTATGAGCAGTTTCATGAGGTTTCAACTACCAGGGTGGGCAAGACGTATAAGTAATAAGTGGAATGGAACAAAATGTGACAAGAATATGACTAAATTCTTGGTTTGACGGAGAAGAATTTTATTGAACCCCATAGCCTTTGGATGTTGTGATACCTATTTCAAATAGGTTTTCCTATCAAATATGAAAGAGTGGTTGATGTTGAACTATAGTGTGCGTATGCACAAGGAATGAGTAATATTGTGGTAAGTGGATGAAGTTAAATTATGTATTAACATAAATCTACTGGTCACTGAAATTGTGTATCCTTCAAATTATCCTTGCTGATATTTCCGATGGTACTTGAACAATATTTTATTCTTTAATTGACATATCTGTTTCATGTCTTATATTCTTTGCTATTCGAAAAGAACAAAAAGTACGATGAAGCTATTAAATTCTCCCTCCCCTCTTCTCTTAAAAAGGCCCAAATTAGGAGGAAGGAAATGTATCCACATGTCCAGCTATTTTTGTGCATAATGTGACGATGCCTATATTCTTGACTTCACCTTCTATTTTTAATTTGAAACGAATACTGGACTTTTGGTATTGGCTTGTAATAGTTCTATCTTCTTGCTTTTTCTCATTTTTCAGGCTGACCAATGATCAAATTCTATGCCAGGTGCTATCGAAGTTGTGTTGCCAGCCGGTCATTGTGTACATCCCAGAACATGAGGTATTTTCTTTGTGAACAGAATATTTCACTTTGGCCCTTGTAAATCAGCACAAATTTGGGAAATGGATACATTCAACTTTATTGCTGGTTAAATCTATTTTTTTGTGTGTGTGTGTGGATCGCTTCATGCTAGGACCTAGGTGACAAGCTCTTTTAGTTGCATTCTATTTTAGCAGTTGAAAAGATAGGAGATTTGGTTTACGCATTTTATTTATTAGGTCACAGAAGCATGACCATAAGCATAGAGAATTCATTGCCTCTCCATCCGATATTTATATACTCAGGTGCAAAAACTGGATGCACTAATAATAATATTATTTCCATCACCTACTTATCCAAGAAACACAAAAAGACTAAATCGGTTAACTAGCCATATGTTATGGTGTTGATTGCGAGGTGGTGTTCAGTATGCTGATTTTGACAGGGGACTATAAGAAGTCGTATTTCTACGGTTGGAGAGAGCTGGCCCTCCTTAACTGTTAAGCACATTAAACCTTCCGCAATATGAACATATTTCTAGAGCATAGTAGGCTAGATGGATTGTTGGAGGTAGCTGCCCTTAACTGTCAAATACGTTAAACCTTCTGCACAATGAACATATTTCTAGAGCAGAGTAGGCTAGAAGGATGGTAACCCGAGGGTGCAGCAGTTTCCACACCTGGCTATTAGATAGAGGCCTTTCTAGTTTTCTTCCTCTCCATTTGCTTGCACAGGGGATTGGTTTGTAGCTTTATTCCATGGAACATTGCAGCAAAAGTGGGGACTGGCTACCCACTGTGTTGGGTAGCCCGAGTGGTTCCTTTCCGTGGAAGAGTATTAAGAAGGTGAAAGCTCCTTTGAAGATGGCGTTCTTTGGTAGGTTTGCCGTGCATGGAAAGATCCTCACCTATGAAGCACGGATACAGACATATAACACAACACGGACACGCTGACACGTAAATTTTTAAAAAATACAGGACGCGACATGCTGGTGACACACTTAAACATATAATTCTATGTATTTGTTATATGATAAATATTTAAATGTTTTACCCAATTGTAATGTTAAAAAGGCAATATAACCCAAGTAGCATGGACACGGACAGACAATACGACACAGACACGCCGACACATTAATTTTCAAAAAATACAGGATACGACACGCTTATGGCACATTAAAAATTTATATTTGTATATATTTATTATATGTTAAATATATAGATAATTTATTCAGTGGTAATTGAACATATACAATATATAGATAATTTATTCAGTGATAATTGAACATATACAACATTTCACTAATCAAATTAAAAAGTCTTATATTTCATTTTATAAATGTACCCAAACATATTTAGTGTCTACAATTTATTTATCGAAGAATGCAAAATATTGTTATTATGAAAAAATTCATCATATAGGACGTATTCGGAGAGTTCAAAAAGTATCCATCAAGTATAGAAGAAATGTATGACATGATAAATTTAATTTTTTAATTAAAATACGTTTAAAAAGTGTTGGACACGAATTTAGTAGTGTCCGAGGAGTGTCGTGTCCGACACGGGTGTTTGATATGACACGCCTCGTTTGTAGAAGTGTCTGTACTTTTTAGATGCTCAACATTTATAACCTTATTTAGAGGGAGCTTGCTTTGACAAATTGGTGTTGTATGTGTAAGAAAGAGGGAGAGACTGTTGCGCATCTACTTTCATTGTGACTTTGCTTGGGAGCTGTGAGATTTTGTGTTGCATCTTTTTTGGGGTAGACTGGCTCTTTGATAGAGGTTGAGTGGTGTTTTGATAGTGTGGAGGGGATGGGAGTCTCTAGGGATAGGAGGAAGGCATGGGTCTAGCTTCCATGGGTTTGATGTGGTTGATATGGGTGAAGTGGAATAGGAGCTCTTTTGACAGGGTTGATCTCTGTAGTATAAATTGTAGGGTGTGTTTCTTACTAATCTATATAGGTAGCTACCTGAAACAGGAACACAATCTATTATTGATACATGTGATTTTATAGTCTTGTCGTCATTGGATTGATTCTTTTTATCGAGGTTTTTCTCTAAGCTCCTTTTTGTGGAGCTCTTGTATACGGGCGGTACTTCCTTAATGGTCTTTCATAAAATCTATCTATCAAAGAAAAAATTAGTTGACCAGATAAATTTTTTTTTGAAAAAAACCATGGCAAAAATTATGTGTGTGAGCTTTGTCTTTCATTCTAGCTTTTAGTAGATTATTTCTTTGATAATCTATCTTCTTCTATCAAATTGCAGCATACAAAAGGTGGATGGGGCTCCGGTTTTATTCCCATTGCAGAGTATGGAATTGAGTTTGGTAAGGGTTCGAGAAAAGGAAAACCGAGGAATGTTGTAAGGCTCTTGTATAGTGGTAAGAATCACTATGACCTACTTGTCTGAGAATGAACTTATGATCGACCAAAGTCAGGCATTGATGCAGGTTTGTATTTCAAAGATTCAAAATAGTAGGTGGCCAGATTGTGTTAACAGTTATTATATTTTTTTTCAAAATATGACTTCTGAAGTTTTAATCATTATAGAGTGATATAATTTAAACAGTGACGTGGTGGTATATAATCAAAGATGTTTTGACATTTTCTCTTCCTTGGGCATTCTTTCTTCCCCTTGCTTTCCTTTTATTCTGCACTCTAGTATATGAAAGAGAGACTTGGGACTTCTGGTTCTAACTTTTCACATATTTGTTCCATGATTTTATTTGTCACTTTTTAGTTGTCATGCATTCTAAGGAGCTATCTTGGTGCAGTTGATGTACCTCTTTCATATGGCTTTTTATCGGATTTATAATACATTTAGATCTCGTTGACCCCTTTTTTTTTGGATAAAAAAAGTAATGCCATTTTGGGTTATTTGGAAGGGTGTGGGGCCAAACAATATTTTTAGAATTGAACCAAACCGAATCGAATTGGCAGGAACTGGTTGAATTGTCACCAATAGCAGTTTGAATTTACCCACTGGACGGGTCATGTACAAAAATTATTATTTTTTAACAAAATTATTTTAACTTGCGATTATACCGTTGGCTTAGTTGAACCGATAATGAGTTATAAAAATCGGACAGTTCTTACAATATTTTTTAATTTGACTCTTGAAATTTAATTATACAATCAAATAATGCAGTAAAATTAGTAAATCTAATTACTACCTCAAATTGCTCCGGCTAATTGTAGCAAGTTGTAACTAGTTTAGTAGTAGATATAAGGAGAATATAAAAAGGTAAGAGACGACCACTATAATCAAGATTAATGATGTATTAGTCAGAATATCACAAATAAAAAATTAATTTTTATTCATAGAATTATTAATTCAAAATTTACAATATAAATACAGAATTAATAATATTATGTGAAGAAAAAGAAAAATAGTGGTGCGTTTATCTCTCCACCTCTAATCCTTGGAACAAATAAAGCCTTAGTTGACTAAGTTTTTTCTTTTTGTGAGAAATCGCAAACTATTGGATTTAGACAAAGTTTTTTGGATTTAGGCCTTGTTTGGCTTGTGATTTAAAGTTATTTTTAGCCTTTTTATTTTTAAAATGTCTTCTATTTAATTTTTTAAAAGATAACAATTAGAAATTATTTTATGTTTTTCTTGTTTGGTTTTTAATCAACTTTATAGCGTTTCTTCAACTAATATAATTTTTTTTTATCTTGAAGGGATTTTTCTTTTTTTTCTTTTTTTTGTTCATACAGTGGAATTGAAGAAACACCATTGGTTTAAGATCAAGTAATAGTTTTGCTTAAGCTTGTTATTTTTTGCTTTTTGTTTTTGTTTTTAACTTCATTCATTGTAAAAATAGAGCATGTGTTTCGTAGTACTATTATTTAATAATAAATTATAAAGTAAATTACATTGATTTTTTTTAGATTTATTAAAATATCAATCACATTTTATGTGATTTCTAAAATGTCATTAACCTCCCATCTAGTTTAATTTTTGCGTTAAATTAGTCTAATCATCAATATTTTCGTTAACTTTAACGGAAAAATTGTTTAAAAATAAAAAAAAAATAAAAAATTATTTTCTAATTATTTTTTGTGTTTGAAATATTTTATTATTATAATTAGAAAATATTTTTTTTTATTTTTTATTAAAAAAACAGTGTTACTGTTTTTTAGAAAAAAAAAAAAACTGTTTTCTAATTATTTTTTGTGATTGAAACATTTTATTATTATAATTAGAAAATATTTTTTATTTTATTTTTATTTTTTATTAAAATAATAATAATAACAAAATGTTCCAAACACAAAATAATTAGAAAATAATTTTTTATTAATTTTTTTTAAAATAGTTTTTCCGTTAAAGTTAACGAAAATATTGACGGTTGGACTAATTTGATGCAAAAACTAAACTAGACGGGAGGTTAGTGACATTTTAGAAACCACAGGGAAGGTAGTTGATATTTTGATAAATCTCAGGGGAGGTCAGTGTAATTTACCCTTAATTTTATTATCTAGGCAACAAATTATGCCAAATAAAATTAATTAGTTGACGTAGTTTCAGTCCTATAAATAATAGGAGTGACTCAGATGGAAAGTATACTATTATTTATAACTAAGTGTTAACCACCACTTAATTTCGAATCAATTGTTTCGCAATGAACTCTTCAGATGGAGAAGTGATTCACAGTAACGATTATCCAAAATTATCCTAAAAGGAGGTTCGTACCGGTGATTCCGTAATTAATTCTGTCCGATGAGGAGGAAGACCCAAATGCCAACACGCAAAATTAATTATATTACCTATGAACTAGTGATGGAGACCGTGGGATTTATCTATGAATAAATTCCCTCTCCTATTTAGTTTTTTAAAACATTTTTTAGGGTTATAAAAAAATTTAATTAAAATAAATTTATTAATTCTAAAAACCCATAAGTTTCTAAAAGATTTCGTCTTTTCAAACCATCTTTTCATGTTTAATATGTAACAAATAAAATTTTTCAAATTCTAATTATTTAAAATTAATTTTAAATAAAAAACAATAATTTAATTTTATTATCTACTTACACATTTTTCCGAATTTTTTTTATTAAAATTAAACTTTCTTTTTAATTAATTCAAAATTCAAAATTAATTTCTACTTTAATCCAAGATAATTGACTTAATAAAAAATTATCTTTAAATGTGTTATTTTATAACAAATAAAATACCAAAATTTTCTTTAAAAAAATTAATTTAACTAAAGAATATTTTATTTTATTTTTCGTTACAAAAAAAAATAATTTCGATTTAAACCGAATTAATTAGAAAAAGAACAAGAATAATAAACCGAATATATCATCCACGCAATTAAATAATAAATAAATAAATGCGTTAGAATTATCCCGGCTTTATGGTCAATCTGTAACTCTTTTAATCAAATAGTCCCTATTCATCTGAAAGCTTGCAATCCTATTTGAAACTGATTACAACTTTGAAGTCTACAGAAATCTTGTTTAACTGAAACACTGCAACCCACAGCCGCGCCACCTATTGCCACCGCCGCTCGCTGACCTGCCGCCTCGTGCACCTGGCTTGCTGCAGAAAGTTTTTCCGTTGCTTGTTGCGCCACTCACAGTTTTGCCTTGGTTTTGCATACTTGATAATCCTTGATTTAGATTATCATTGAATTCTAAGTGCATACAACATGTTTCTTGGTGTGAAAACAACAAAACACGTGGCACTATCCATGATTTAAACGCTAAAACCGGCTCCAGATTAAAACTTTTAGATGACAAACGATCAAAATAAAACTCGATATATACTCCCAAAGTTATATTAGAGTTATACCTTACGAAATCTGGTATGATTGATTTCGGTTGCTACAACAACTTTTAATCTAGAATCGATCACGGTTGTAGACTTCAACTTAAAGCTCCAGATTCAAGTCTTCTACTGTATTCCCGAATGCAAGAGACACGACGTTGTGTGGACTACGATCCTCGTGTTCTTCAAAACCCTGACTAGCCAACTGTAGGATTCGTGGAAACCTTAACTCTAGAGACTAATTGTGTGGGCTAGAGTTTACATAACTGCATATATATAGGGCTACAGCAGGGACTTATGGAGTAAACATGACTTAAGCTTCTAATGTAATTTTGAAAACCCACTTCAACCCATAAGCAATTTCATAAAACATTAATTATAATTCATTCCACTAAAGAATTATAATTGCACTCCCAACCATATTCTCAAAACTGAATATTTAAGCTCCTGTTATTAAATGCTTATTTATTCGCCCCACGTTAAGATTTCCAATACCTGCCGATTAAATTAAATTACTGACAATTATATTTATTTGACTTCTTAAATAAATCCTTAAGACCTTCCGCTTAACTTATTTGACTGTCGGATAATTAAATTCACGTGTAGGGTTTGGCTCAGTCAAAACTTATAAGCTTCCTTAAGGGGTATCATCAATCCCGATCTTTCGGGACGTAAATTTCGTTAATAATTAATATTCACCATATAATTAATATCGTCATCTAACTCACGAGAATTATAAACTCGTAAAAGATTGCACCATTTAATGAATCAAAATAAAGAATATTAAGTATACGTAAATAATTAATTATTTTGGGATTAAAAGCATAAGTACTCATAATAACCATGGGGTGTAAATTAATTTATATAGTCAGTATAAAATTAATTACTCCAACGTGGTCCTGTTCAATACACACGAAGTGTACTAGCATAGCGAGTCGGAACAATAAGCAACGCTAGTTTCTGTTCCCCATAATCAAGACAGGTCTACTAAAACTCTGTATTACAGCCGTACCGATAGTGTGTTCAATTCCATCTAAGCCGTAAACTGAAAACTTATATTCTGCAAGAATCGATAATCTGGTCTTCTGTATGTAAGCCGAATTCTACACATCAGATTAAATACTGTACAGAATAAAAAATACTCATGTATTAATATTAAATAAATAATAAAACTGCATACATTGCTCATTAAGATTCTCATACAAAATTGAGTAAACACAGATAAAACCTCATATTTATTTTTCATTAAATATAAAAATGTGGCACAAGAGTAATCATCTACAAAGCTCACAAAATAGCGAAAACCAAATAAAGAGGTGCCTGGACTAGGTCCCCAGACATCAGAAGGGACTAATTGAAAGGGAGCAGAAGTTCTTTTATTGACACGAGACTGAAAAGGCACACGCAAGTGCTTGGCAAAACGACACAACTCACACTCAATGGCAGATACAGACTTTAAATTAGGGTACAAAATTTTAAGACTTGACAAACCAGGGTGCCCAAGACGACAATAAATATCAAGGGCAGAAGAAGACAAGGCAAAATACGCCTGAACAGGAGCAGCATCGCGCAGGTACACCCCCCCAGTGACCTGTCCTTTACTAAAAATCCTCTTTGTCGTAAGATCCTAAAAAATTTAAGAATCAGGAAAAAATGTCACGGAGCAACTCAAATCAGTGGTAATCTGGCTAATAGATAATAGATTGAAGAGATTATCAAGAGTTTGCAAGACATTGTATAAAGACAGAATAGGAGTTGGTGTCGCAACACCATAGCCCTCAACAGCTAAGAAGGAGCCATTAGCCACCAAAACACCAGCATGACCAAGGGTCAGCTTATAAGCTGATAGAATACCTGATGATCCATCCATGTGAGCAAAAGCGCCATAATCAATAACCCAGGTGTGGGGGGTAGCCACACATGCAGTAGGATTACCTGCAAAGGTGGTTGCTGGTACTTCAGAAGAACTCGTACTCTATCCAATCTGACCACACATATACTGGTCATACTCTGCAGCAGTTATCTTAACAACTCGTCTGGTCGAATTGGAGGCCCCCTGAGGACTTGGCTGAATATAGTTCTGCTGGCTGAAATCAAATGTGGCATTAGCCACCAGTGGGGGCTTCCCATGAAACTTGTAATATTCACTGTGAATGTGTCCCCGGATCCCACAATAGTGGCACGTACGAGTCTTACGACCACCATCACCACCTCCTCCACGACCGGACTTGTTACCACCGCCCCGATCGCAGCCCAGACTGTTGCTGCTACCATGAAAACCCACTAAAGCAGACTAATCAGAGGTCTCAACAGGAGAAATACCAGTACCACGAGACTCATCCTGACGGGACGCTCGACTCACACGTTGGAATATCTCGAAGAGTGGGAATGTCTGCCCCAGTAAGAATCTGAGATCGAGCATAATCAAACTCGGAATCCAAACTGGCTAAGAAGCACACCACCAAAAGTTGCTGCATGTGCTGCTGAATCTGAGACAACTGATTCGTGAACGGGAGAAGGTGATCAAACTCATCAGCCAAAATCTTGAATTGCATAAAATGATCCTGAAAAGGCTTTCCAGACTACTGGGATTGAAAGACACCTTTCATGACATTATATAGGCGGGAGAGATCATTAGTGGCTGCATAGGTGGATTTTAACAAGGACCAGATCTCTCGCACAGTATCAGTTTTTGCCACCAAAGCCTGAACGGAAGGATCTATCAAGTTGAGCAACTGACTAAATATCTGGGCATCATCCCGGGTCCAAGTCCAAAAAGTCGTTGATGATCGTGATGGAGGATCATCAAACAGGTGGGAATCCAAATCCATGCCTTGCAAAGACTTAAGAACACTTTTCTTCCATAAAGCATAACCATTGGCGCCATCAAGTCGCCGATCAACCAATCGTGTGGATGACGAGAACACCTCGGTGATACGCTGTCGTCCATCTTCAACCTGGGATTCGCGGGTCACGGAATCCTCTGACATCCTTATTCACAACAAGGGAACCAAAAAATACCACGAAATACACTTCTCAATCCACATGGAGGTACAATAAAGAGTCACACCAGACCCTCACAGCATCAAACCACCAGCAGACATCACTGTGAAAGAAAGAGAGACTAGCTGGACTGCTTAGAGACCTGTCAGAGGTCTAGGAGTGATCGACAAGGCTCGAAAGGGGCCTATAGAGATCGGCGAGGTCCTGGAGAGGGCCGACTGTGGTTGACGGTAGCCCTGGAAGGTCTGTCCGTGGCTGACGTCACCCCTAGAGGGGCTAACGATGGCTGACGTCACCCCTGGAGGGGCTGACGAGGGTAGCGACCCTCATGATCGAGTCGACTGTGGTCGACGTCACTCCTGGAGGGGTTGACTAGGGTCGTCGAGCTCCCCTAGGAAGGCCCGACGATAGTCGTCGTCACCCCTGGAGGGTTTGACGAGGGTCGGCGCATGCTGTGGGCAAGCCGACTATGGTCAACGAGTGTTCCTGAAAGGCCGACGAGGGTCGGCAAGGGGTCTGGTGGTCGGCGGCTAGGGTTAGGGTTTCTGGTTAGGTGGCTGGTTCTAGTGAAAGTTAGGGTTTCGTGGTGGCTAGGGTTTCGTGGCTTTGATACCATGTTAGAAAAGAGAAAGAATATGGGAAAGTGTGTGTTCTCATTGTGAGATATACACACGTATTTATTAAGTAATGAGAGCCTACAGCAGGTACTGTGGGTATCCCCACAGGATATTATTAATACTTAATAAATTAATACTAAATATATATTAACAGAGAGATAGAAGGAAATGAGAATCTGTTTACATAATAAGTGAAACCACATTTTGTTTCCGGTTTTCTAGAATATAGAAATTTCTTAGAACTGTTATACATTTTTTGAAACCAAAAATAGTTAAAAGTTCTAACGGGCTAAATTTTCAGATTTCCTTTTTTTAATATTTGTTATGATTGAATTTTATGGTATTTACATTTTTTCTAACATTGAGATTTTCTGTGCTCTAATATGCAGTAATTTAGTTGCCAATAACTTCACAGTTGGAAATTCAAATAACAGGTGAATTTCTCCGTTGTGTATGTTTCTATTGTCATTTTGTTGCATCTGAACATCCAGTGATGCTAAAGGAAAGTTGAGGGATTTCCCATTATATTGTTTGCATTGAACATCATGAGTTGGTTACAAGTACATGCATCAGCAGTCAAACATGTTTGGTATTGCTGGTGAATGCAAATAATACGTGAGTTTTGTAGGATGCTGACATATGCTCCTAAACATAAATGATATAATGATGGCAGTACCTTTTGTAGTTTTGAAGTTAACATTGATCTTATCAACATTCTAAATTTTATTTCTTCCTCCACTTTCTGTATGCAATTCAATGAGATCTACTTATGAATGTGTTTTTAGTATCCATTAATTCACTAGCAGTCCACTTTGTGTAATTTTCTTGTTGCCTGATAACTAAACAACAGCAAATATAATTTTTGAATAAGTAGAATAAAAGTTCTATGATTATTCAATAACTAAAGGAAGCTTTGCTTGTCCACATTTGTATGTCCATCTACCTCAGCTCACATAATTCTTTCATTATCTTCAAAAACAATAATTTTGCAGTGATAGAAGATGCACGTAATGAATATAATTCAGGAGCTCTGACAGGTTTTCTGTAGTACCTTCTTCTCAGTTTCACATGACAAGCTGTCTGGAATCTGATTTATGTGTGACTGTGTTCTGAACTAAAGATGAAGATCTGTCTACAATGATCAGGTTAATTGAATGCTAGAGGTGCGGCGAATGGGGCTATCTAAGAAGTTAAATAGAAAATTACAGAAACCAAGTTACCATGGTGAAAGTATTGGTACATAATCGCAGTGGTGTGGGAGATTCTCAATTCCTCCTCCCAGAATCCTGATAAACATAGCTCATCTACCCATCATCATACCATTATGAGGAGAATCCATTATCCATAGAAGTTCATAATTAATACTAGATATATAACAGTTAAACACTATGGTCATCTGCTTTGTCTACACAAGAAGTTACATAATCTGGTGAAGTGCTATGGTTATTATTATTTTTTTTTAAAAAAAATCAACTTGCACTTACATGGAAGTTTAGAATTGGACTAGAAGTTTTCTGTTTAAATGAGACTTCTTGTTTGTTATTCAACACATCATCTATCCTTTCAGTTGTACATATTAACCTCATAACATATTTCAAAAAGTTAATGATAGCTCTACAGATTCATCAGACGTGAAATCCCTTTATAACCAATATGCATTCTTCTATTGTTTTCAGCGTTCTTCCTTCAGGATTGAGCTGTCTTCAAAGAAACTTCCCCTGTCGTCGCAATTCTCCTGTCTGTGAGTGCAGTTTCAGAACTTCCCCTTAACTTTGATTCTGAATATAGAATAATGCAGAATATGGATATGAGATTAGTGTTCCTTTGATTAGTAATATTAAATTATTAATACCCGTCAAATCCTGCCGATTCTAGAGGTAGGTCAGTAGAACTGGTTGCTGTTGGATATCTTGATGTACATTTTTGGTCCATTTCCTAATATTTTCAGTTTTTGGGATAATTGGCGACTTAACATGGTAAAACATCTAAATCCATGTGTCCTATCTTCAAATCTTGTAATCTTTGTTGGGTCCCGTGTCAAATTTGTTATTTTAAACTCCATTTTGTGTGTTTGTGGACCATGATCAATTTGGTCTATTTTTTTTCCTAAGCATGAGAAGGGCTGCACGTGGGGAAGGGATGGTTAGATAGATTTATTATTGTGCACTCTGATATTTGGTTCTATGCCCTTCTCACGTGTCAGACTTGGTCACACGGGTGGAGGGGGGTTGTTAGAAAGGTTGATGCACATTTGTTGAGCCCATTTCCTAATATAGCTTGTGGAATAATGGGTGATGACATCAATAGCACTTCCATCTCGATTTTTTTTCCTTTTATGTTTTTTTGGAGTGTCCTTTTAGTTTTTTAAAATTTTCCTTCCTCTTCACTTTTATGACAATAACGTAGTTTAGACCTCAAACCCATAGATACTAATGTTTTGAGGTCGTGACCCGTGCTGATGACAAGTGCTATTAGTGGGACCATATCTTGAGGTGGATTAATGCATAATCATAGAAATGACAAATGCATTTAATAAACTCAGATGTGCATAACCTTATATTTCACTTATAGCAATATAAAGCTGTTCTATGGCAATGAACAAAGTTACCACTAACCACTGCAACTGGACATTCATAATTAGGGATAGAAGAATGAGATTGGGCCAATTGTTGGATATGGTTACTTGTTAGCTCTCTAATGTATTTGAGATGCATTGTTTTCTACAGGCAAACTTTCGTCCAGATATAAATGGTGGTATACCACTTGGATATTTAGGACAATTTTAGACTGCCTTTGTTAGAGACTTTCTTTGGTATAAATAGAGTTTAGTGCACCATATTATTTAACTTTTGCATTGTTCCATGGGCAATGACTTGGTACTAAGAACAATTTTAATCATAGGCATAGTTGTTAGATTGAGATATGAATCATGAAGCAATTTTTTTTTTTTTCAAATCAAAATTAGTTGAATTGTGAATTGTAAGATTGAACAAACTTTCTAACATAGGTAGAAAAACATACATAGGCATTTAAAATTGAAAGCTAACGTCAATTATCATAGATATGTTAATGCAAAACTTGCTGTGAGTAAGCATTCAACTCCACCATACAATAAGCTAAAGTGGGGCATTATAGAGAGAGAAGGAATTTTGTCCATTGAAAGGTGGGGATTGACAGCACAAAAGGGTCTAAAGACAATAAAAGAAAGGGAAAGACTGTGAAGAATGATATAAAACAACCTTAAAAGCCTTAAAAGGCTGTGAGAGACTATCTTCCAACGCGAAAAAAAAAAGAAAAAGAAAAAATGGCTAAAAATCATAAAACAAACCATTTGGTAGATCCAATGGTGATTTTACATGGTTGACTCATTGACTCACCCACCGCTTTAGGCCTTCTGTCAGTTTATCCTAGCAAATTATGTCAATTTGAATGTGAATCTGCTCAAATTTTAAGGATTGAATCACAAAACCAATAAGATCCACCCAAGGAATACTATTTTTACAACTATTATCATAGGATGGATGTTTAAGCTATGATGGTTAAGCACTTTTGCCCTTTATTGGGGAAGAATATCCACGAGCTTCATCATTTTTCTATTATATTTTCTTTTTGGTTTTTTCTTATTTTTAAGACAATGCCTAGATATTTCCATGCTCTTGGTGATGGTAGCCCATGAGTTTGTGGGCATCTTGAAACTCAAACAATCTACCTACCATTGACCGTTTGGCCCATGTACTTTTGGTTCAAATGTTTGGGCCTATGAATGCATAACCTTCCTGTGGTTCTGTTATTTTGTTTGGAATCTAGCTTATTGAATTTGATCCAATCAATTACCCTTGCGGCCAGAAGTCGATGTGGAGTCTTTTCCATCCTCTCCCCCTTGTCTTCTTTTGTTCTTTTTTTTTTTATTTTTTCCTGAAAAGGATTTTATCAAGTCACTGGCCTATTTTGCCCTTTCTATCAAAACCCTTTGTCTATCAAGGCCCCATAGAACCTTCTGTTTTTAGTGAGATTTTTTTTGTTTTTTTTTTGTCAAAGTCAGAGGTCATCAATTTCAGGGTTAGTGTTGGAATAGGTTATCTGTATCTGGGAATCCTTGGTATTTGAAATGAGAGGTGCATGTGGTTATTTTTATACAACAACTAGATGGTAGTAATTAATATTTCCACTCCTAGCTTTTTCTTCATGCAATTTTAGACTCTGAATTGCATAATTTGGCTGATGTTTATTTTTATTAATTGAAAACACCTATTTGAACCCAATCAGATGAATTCCTCTTTCTCATTGGTTTGCAGATTCCAGCTTTGCAGTTAAGTGTGGTGGTCCACAGATTACATCTAGTAATC
Source organism: Heliamphora exappendiculata (assembly GCA_034768845.1). Classification (NCBI taxonomy): domain Eukaryota; kingdom Viridiplantae; phylum Streptophyta; class Magnoliopsida; order Ericales; family Sarraceniaceae; genus Heliamphora; species Heliamphora exappendiculata. Next base: position 19,218,998 of record JAOTRH010000022.1, read on the forward strand.
GGATTACATATGATAGTGATAATGAGACCTTGGGTCCAGCTACATATTATGTGACTAGTATAAACAGGTGGGCGGTAAGTAATGTTGGACGATTTGCTGACAGCAACAATGCTCAGTACAAAAGTTCCTCTTCCTCTCAGTTCACAAATACATTGGACTCCGAGCTGTTCCAGACAACTCGATTATCTGCTGGATCGCTAAGATACTATGGGCTAGGGCTTGAGAATGGTAATTATACTGTGATTCTTCAGTTTGCAGAAATAACTATCCCAAATCCTCCAACTTGGAGAAGTCTTGGAAGGCGCATCTTTGATATATACATCCAGGTCTGTGCTGAATTATTGAATTGGATTAGAACCTCTGTTTCCCTGTTATCTTTCAGACTGAACCTTTAGCTACTACCTTTCTATTCATTATCCTTGCAGCAAATTATGACTGATCAAAGACCATCATGTGTCGATTTGTGATCATTAGAACAAGAATCAGATTTCCACCTCATTATGTTCATGTCACACAACTTTGGAAGTATATAATTCATCAATTTAAGAGATACTTGTAAATAGCAGGGTGAAAACTGCCTAAGGCTAACACCTATTGTTGGTCTCAACATTCCAGATGCTGGGAAGGATGGACTGGATATAGTTCTAACCTTGGTCGTTATTCACTAGATTTGAACCACTCTATTTCCCTTGACAGTTTGTGCCTCGTCACCCTTTACATCCATATTTTTACAATTGCATCAGACAGTTTCCCTGAAATATATGCCCCGTTTGTTTCCACTTATTTACATCTTATTTATCTTACAATTTAAATTTCTATCTTTAAGTAACTGTACTTCAAAAAGGTAGGGTGCTTGGTTCCACTTTTTACATTTTCTGCTTATTTACCTTTTTCAGCTTAAAAGGCGCAAAATAAGGTGAAAAGCTTGGTTTTAGATGGGTTTTTCAAGCTAAAATCAGCTTCTTCTTTTTTGAGTGAAAACAATCAGGGTATAATTCACAGAATCATTTTCTAGAATATTAACACAAGCGTCTTGTTTTAACTAACATGTACTTTTTCCATGGTATTTTATCCTTATATAGATGAAATGTTTGTCCAATGACTCCAAACAGGAAACAACTGCCTCCATGATTTCTTTTCAGAAAATTTTAATTGATTTCCACAATGATATAATTTTCAATAAAAAATAGTCAAGCTTCCATGCTTTGTTGTAATCTTTGTTGTAATCCATCTTAAATACTTATTTCTTGTCCCTATTCTTCTTCTTCTTTGCATCTTTTTGTTTATTAAGTTCTCAAATTGTTTGCTTTAGGGAAATTTGGCGTCAAAAGATTTCGACATACGGAAGGAGGCAAATGAAACCTCTTTCCAACCTGTTCAGATGCAATTCAAGGCTCAGGTGGTATCAGAAAACTACCTTGAAATCCATCTCTTTTGGGCTGGTAAGGGGACTTGCTGTGTACCTATTCAAGGCACATACGGACCTTCCATTTCAGCAATCAGTGTCACCCCAGGTAATATGATTCAAAAATATTTGACATCATTTCAAAATTATATTTTAATATATGCAGACCAATTTTCTGACAAAAGCTTTTATACAGAGTTCATCCCCACCGTTAGTAACAACCCTCCAACAAGCAAGAAGAATAATACTGGTTTGATTGTGGGGATTATTGTTCCTATTGGAGTTGTAAGCTTTCTGTCTGTCCTTGTGGTATTTTGGTTCGTTCAACGAAGAAAACGGGCACGCCATAATGAGGATGAAGGTAAAAAAAAAAAAAGAGCAGTGAGTGGAGTTTATTATTGTAGTCTGAGTTTTGCCTCTCAAAAGATTTGTTGTTTTCCTATACGTGGCTCTTCTCTTTTAGTGGCGATGCTTTCTGAATGCCTCTTCAAAATGTGTGTGCAACTCTGTATAATTGTGCTGATTGCAACATGAGGCTTGCTAAATGCTAGTTGTGTTTCATAATATGATAAAGGTTTACTTAGGTCTCCTACTATTGAATTCCCCATTGCTGTTCTCTCCCACCAGCATTCCTACTACTAACACCTCCCACCTTTTTTCCCCCCACCAGCAAACACCTTAACCCTCTGGTTCTTTTGTGGAAAATGAGGGAAAAGAAAAAACTTCTCAAAGGACCCATTTTTGCATTGAGTTTCCCCAAACAATTTCCTCATCTTCAGACTTCAATCAAAAGACCATTTTGGAAAGTAAGCAATTAAGATTAGTATGCTTGCGCACATTTTTGTTATATGTGACAATTTTATTCAATGCCCCATACTGAGGGTTCTCTCTCCATTATATAACAATCTTAGAGTAAATCAAGAACTAATTACATGGCTTATTTTCAGTGATTACCTCAATCCTATCTAAACAAAAAGGAAGCTAAAATATACAGTTAATAATACAAGAATCATGCAGCAAATAATACAAGAATCATCCTATAATAAGATAGACTTGTCTGACTGACATCCCCCCCTCAAATTGATGCGGGTCGATCAAGAAGTATCAATTTGCCCACGAGAAACTGATGGCGCTAGCGAGTCATGGCTTTCATAAAGATGTCAGCAATCTGGAAGTCGGTGGAAATGTGAGGAAGAGAAATGACACAAGTGTCCAGTGCCTCCCGAATGGAGTGACAATCCACCTCAATATGCTTCGTGCGGTCATGATAAACGGGATTAGCAGCAATCTGAATAGCACTAGTGTTGTCAGCATGAAGAGGAGTGGGATCAAGCTGAGAGAAACCTAGTTTAGCAAGGAGCCCACGAAGCCAGCTAATCTCAGAACAAGCAGCAGACATCGCACTGTATTCAGATTCAGTAGAAGATTTCGAAACCCGAGCCTGCTTTTTACTCTTCCAAGAAATCAAAGAATCTCCAAGAA
>JAOTRH010000022.1:19231074-19256075 GCA_034768845.1 Heliamphora exappendiculata
GCTTCAAGTATACTTTGCCTTAAGAGTGTTTGACTTAATTTTCAATTAAGATCAACACAAAAAATTCTAATTAAAGAATTGTTAAGTGTTTGAAAATTTTGAGATAAAAGTCATTTTTTTTTGCTAAGGTGTCAACTATGATTGTTCAAAATGTGTTAAAAACTTTCATTTTGAAAATATAAAATATTATCCATTTAAAAACATTTATTCTTATAAATTGAATTATGAAAATCATCAAAATTAAATTAAAGAGCCCTTGGGCTAACAATATTAATTATTTAAATTTAATGTTACCGTTACCGTTGCCGTTACCGAACCGTTAGAGGGTTCGGTTCGGAGCCGTTGGAGTCTGAACCATTGAGTCGGTTCGGAATGGTTCGTGTCTGTTGGGCGGTTTAACCGTCAGACCGAACTGGGTTCGTGACTGTTGGGTCAGTCCGAACATGCACCAGTTTAGCCTTTTTAAAAGGCTGCTGCTGTGCCAATTGGTTCCCGTTTTAATATACAAAAACAACGTTCTGAAATCCTTCCTCTTCTCCTGTGCTTCTGTCTTTGTTCCATCTCTGCATTCCCGAGTTCTAAAGAGAGATAAAAACACAATTTGCGTTCGCTGAAGGATCAGATTGCTGTGCTGCTTCTAATTCTTGAAGATTGTTGTATCCTAGGAGACATACGCTGCCAACTCGAAGCACCGAAGCGATGGCGTTTTTGTCTTAAGGATATCATGTCAAACATGAGCCTCAATCAACCATTACTATCGGCATTCTTTGTATTCGGTATTTTCTATTTTCTGTTCTGTTCTAGCAGATTTATTTTCTGTCTAATTAGTTTTCTGCATTAACTTCATTTCTGTTCATACAATTTATAGACAGATTGCTTTATAAAAAAAATAAATAGTTTATTTTACAATTTTCTTTATTACCTATTAATATATATCCAACAGTCGTAGGTGACTGGTAACATTTCTTTCTCATAGTCTTTGTTCTCATTTCATGAAGATTAATAAAATATCATTATATTAGTCTTCGATCGTTTATTTTTTTTGCCACAATATTTTGGTATGTTCGGTCATTCTAATTTTCAATAAAATCCTAAAATCAGACAATGAACCTCCGCTCAATCGTTTGATATTGCATTTAGCCCGTCGATGTCGATCTCGACGGAAAAAGTTATTTTTGGGTAAACATAAATTTAGTAGAAATAGTAAAAAAATATTTGACAATTTTTTTTAATTTTTAAAATAGGAAATAATTTTAAGACTTATTAAATCTTATTTATTTTGAAAATTATTTTTTAGTTCATCGTTCATAACTCTCATCCATCCTCCACTATCCCATCTCTAGTCACCATTTCTAACTCTCACATTACCAGTCACCACCTAACATCTCACTTAACAAGCCCTATGACATGCATCGGGCTTCAAGAAGCAAATTAAGATAATAAGGCATTAAAAGCGCTCGCCTTTGGCTCCCTACTCAAGAATTAACCTAACAACAGAACTCCTGTTGCACTTTACTTATAATTGTTACGATAATATCTCTCATACCCCCCTCCCCCCCATATATATATATATATATATATATATATACGATAAAATAAGAATAAAACCTAAGCAGATATGTTCACGGTAAGTTTAATTCAAAAGAGCTCTACAAGCGCAAAAGAAAAGTACTTAACGTGTGTTCAGTGAACAACAAGGATCATTTAAGAGTAGCGTTGGCGTGAGGCCATTTCATTAGGTGAAAGTGTTTTTCTCGTGTCATTAATGTGGGAATAAGAAGATGATCAGATAAAGGATATTGAAAATGACTTCCATCTTTTACCATTAAGGTATATGTTGTTTTGGACGTGATAAGTAATGATTTTAAAATGGCTATGTAATTCAACTTGACTTAAGGCGCAGCCAAGCCCAATCATTCATGCATCTATATTTATATAAGCTATATCACTAACACCTTCTATATCAGAGTTACTCATGCCCACAACATTTGCCCACTGTAGCCAGCACATCATCTTTAACAACTCTTCCTATCTCATTGGTCCAAAATCTTCTACCTTAAATAACGCATCTTTCATTAGCTACCCTCATTTTCTTGAACATCTTGGATCATCATCAATGGCAACCCTCTCCTCCATCTTCAACCATCACTTTTTGGCCACACCCCCCTACAACTCTCTTCCCTCTGGTGAACCTCTTTGATTACTCTGCATTTGATTTAAATAAGTTTTTGCAACACGTATGCATATCAAAAGACACTTTATGATAGAGGGTTCATTTATTTTTTCTTTTTCATTTCACTCTTTTCTATTATTTGTTCGAAAAACAATAATAAAATATTTGAAAGCACTTATTATTTTAATAACATTATGATTTTAGTGCAAAAAAATTAATTGAGAGTTCGAATAAAGGGCTCCAAGTTCGAAAACATCTTGTTAATGTTTCTCGAAAAGTGGGTTACCTCTATGAATCTTTGGCTTATTTCCCTATATCTAATATCTATTCAGAAAACAGTTTTTCCAAATGGGAATTTTATTGTAAGTACTCCAGATGGTATACTTCGGTATTATATTATTGTTATTAATGTTTTCTTGTAATTTTGGGGCAAAACAACAAGAAGGGTGACAAAAAAGAAAAGAAAAATCCCCTACAACCACGACCAACTACAAAAAAATGCATCCCAACTATTTGTGTGCATATGAAACCCACAAGCAGTACGAGTTACACATGCATATGGATGGCTGGAATGAGTTTTCAGGTTTTTTCTATAGTTAATGTATGCAATTTATTTATGTGTATATATGTAGAAATAATGCTAAAAATATAATTTAATTCAATGCAATAAGGAACTGTAAGGAAATGTAGTTGTAGAAATATGCTTAGGGCTTCAATATAACAAGAAGAAGAACAGTAAATACAATCCTCTAAGTTGGCAAAATCTTCCAATTGTTCTTTCATGTAGGACTTTTTATTTTATTTAAAAAAAATGAGAACAACAACAAAAACAAGAATTTTATTATTCTCTAAATTACGTTGGCCGGTTATGGAGGCAATTCCCCATACAAAATGCTTCCACAGTTAGCTTAATTGTCCATCCTCTAAACTCATGCCGATTTGATACTTCTAACGAACTTCTTAGCCTGCATGAGAAAGAAGAAATAATGAGAAAAAGAAAATTAAGCTGTGTATATATATATATATATATATATATATATTCTTTTTCTTTTAGCACTGTAGAAAGTGAACAAGAACAAATGACTCCACGACCACGGAGAAGTTTCTTATTGAATGGTTGTTTAGGCTTTGTGAGAGTTTGTTACAAAAATTTATTATTGAGAAACGGAAGCCAAAAACATTAATATAGAGCTTCTTAAAATTAGCCTTTTTTTAAAAAAATTTGAAGTTGTAAGCAAGAACTGTATCAAACAACTGGTACAGATTTCAAAAGAAAAATTAAAAAAATAAAAGAAGCTAAAAGCTACAAGCTAAAGATTTGACAAACACCCCTTCATATCCCTTAATAAAGAAGGGAAATTGATTTTTGCACTTCCTTTTGCACAAATACACTCATTTTGTTGTCTTCAATAAGTAATGTTACAAAAATGTCCTCGTATTTTATAAATTTTTGTATGCGTGCATTTGAGACAAGTAAATCAAAAATTACTTCCCTAACAAAACTGCATTGCCAAATATTGGCAAGTGATATGTTTATCCTGTAAGTGTAAAATATGCTTTGTGACTTCCAATGCCGCACACAGACTTCCAAAGCAAATTTTCTAAGAAAGAGAAGTGAAGAAAAAATACAAAACCATCATAGCTTCGGTTTGTAACTTTTACCTGCTCCAAGGTCAGAAACATGATCACATTCCAAGAGCCTAACCTTCCAAAATTTGGGATAAAGCCTTTATAGAAAGCAAAAGGCCCCTGCAAGAGAAACAAAGTTTTGAGAGACTCCGACAGTTGAAGTACACATTTTGCATTTTCAAGTTATTACCTTGTAAAATGCTAGAAAGGTAAAAAAGAAGAAAAAAACTCATTCTAAATTAAAAGCCAAACCAGAAGCTAGATATTACCATACAGTATAACATCTCCTCTTTTATTTATTTATCATTGGCCTCAAACAAGGCTGAAAGTAACTACATATGGCAATCAATCTATTATCTCTTTAAGTAAAATAGGTATTTGTAGATAGACATTTTATTAAGGGAATTTCATTTGAAGGTCCAAAAAAATAAATTTTAACGCACAAGATCCATAAATTTAACGTGCAAGTCCAATTACGTGATTTCTCCCGAAAATACCACGAAAACAAATAAATTTATCTATTTTGCATAACAAACAAATAAATTTATTTATTTGATATTCATCTGTTTAATATGCAAATAGATAAATTTATCTGTCTGTTTATTTATGCATAACAGATAAATTTATCTATTTGTATATTAACACAATTAATGCAAATAGATAAATTTATCTGTGTTATTTATACGTGTTTTCAATAAAATATAGATAAATTTATCTGTGTTCTTTATACATGTTTTGAAAAGGCACAGATAAATTTATCTATGTTCTTTACACGTGTTTTTAATAAAAAATAGATAAATTTATCTGTATTCTTTATACAAATTTTGAAAATGTACAGATAAATTTATATGTGTTATTTATACGTACTTTCAATAATACAGAGAAATTTATTTGTGTTTTTACACGTGCTTTTAATAACAGATAGATAAATTTATCTGTATTTTTTATACATGTTTTGAAAAAACACAGATAAATTTACCCGTTCTAAGGTATTTTTGTCCCAAAAGGACCTTGCGCATTAAAACTTTTATGAGGATGGACCTTACTCGTTAAAAAATCTTATGCTAGATGAAAAACAGTAAACGGCCTATAAATTGGACTGCTCACCAATTTTCCGTTTTATTAATTGTTGAATAGAGATTTTGTTTGTATAGATATTCTTTTTGTTTTTTTGGCAAGTATACAGAGACTCTTGAAGACAATGAAAACTGTCTTGCACAAGTCCCTCCAAATCTTATTTTGATAAGAATACTGCTTAACCCAACACGTACGTGGAGCAAAAAGAAAATTATCATCCCTCAATCGTTTATTATTTGAAAAATAGAAAGATTACCCAAGAAGAAGATTACCAAAGCTTTCAAAAGAGAACATCTTTCCACATCATTATGTTCTTCCATAAATATTGACAAAAAATGTTGAAGAGGAGGAAACAGTGTAGTAAAACAGGGTAGAAAGATGATCAACTTACATCGTTCTTCAAAGTTTTAACAAAACAATCAAGCGTACTTTTGTATGCAGAATCTCCCATCATTCTTGACTTAACCTTCACCATTAAATTATGCAGATTTACCATGTTAAGCCACGTGCAAATCAGACAGTCTCAACCCAAGTATACTTCAAGAACACAAATGAGTAAACCTCCATTCTACTGATCTATAATTAAAGAATCAATTAACATGCAAAGAATTTAGAGCATATTCTCGCAAAATAATGTATATTAAACCACTTCAGGTGAAAGGAATGTAAATATGCTTCCACATGATTGCGAACACCAATACTTCAGATCAAATATTAATTTTTAACTTAGTCTGATTTCAGATATGATAATCCTTGGACAAGAAAAGGTATGCTACCATCTCCATGAGTATGAATCTGATCATGATTTGAAACCCTACTGCTAATATCGATGCTAGTGAATTATATAAGATGGAACTTTCTCCCTTAACTTGCAAAGAGTGAGGATTTTTACCATCTAACTTGACAAACTATCAACTGTACAGATCTTTAAGACTATGCTAAGAAACAAGATAAAAATCAGATGAGCAAATTATCTACTTATCTCAACTATAAAAGTCAGAAGAACTATACACACTATATAAGAGCTTATGGTTTCCGAGCACATTGGTCTAACTGGACCCTATGACGCCTCAAGATCAGTTAAAATAAATTAAAGGGTAGATGTTCAAAAAAGGGAATTCAGCAGCTTCTCAACTGACTATCTATTTGCTACATATCCTCACCCTAAGTTATAATCACAAATTCAGCAGACTAGCAACAGGATCTCCACCAATGCCGAAAAAATGCTGAACCCAAAATTGTTGAAGTGAATAACATACCACGTCAACTGGGGAGCCAATGCAGACTGCAAAAAAGCCAGCCCCCAAGCCAGATAACAAATGAGTAAGAACATTATCTGTGAACCCTGGAATCTTTAGAATTGTCTGCATGGTGATACAAAAGTGATACTCAAAACATCAACAATTTGAACATATTAAAAGAACAAAGGCAAAACAAAAACGATGAACTTTTTAGGGAAAATCTACCTCCTTCACTTGATCATAGCTGGCAAGTTCAGCAGCATTTATAATAGCATTTCGGGCAATGTTAGGCCCCAGCCCAGTCCATAGGGCCCCAAATCCTTCCTACACGTAGATACAGGTTAGGTCAATTAGGTAAAAGCTGAACAAATAGGCATCACATCTTCTTGAGAGGAAAGAAGGGTAGATTGGAATAAAATAATCTAACCTGTCTCACTATTGTAGAATAAGCATTCAGTGCACCAGAATAACGCCTTGGCACACCAGGAGGCAATTTACCTTCAGCTTGAAGTCTAACTTTCACAAGATCGGTAGGATTTGCAACTGTAATTGCAAGGGCACCTGTTTGAAGCACAAGCATCCACTTAGTAAATCAGAAAGCAGAAAAGGTTAGGTACAAGATCATCACTATCAAGGATAAAATAACCCAGTTACAAGTCTGGATTTTGCATGCAGCAATAAGGGAACTAGCATAAGTAACACAAATTTTCTACATTTTCATGAAAAAGATAACAAAATGCAAAACCGTCTGCCCATATTCTGACCAGTTGTAAGTGCAGCAAGTATTTTCTTGGACAAAGGAACATCTCCAACAAAATTATCTCCCACATACAAGGTCTTAACCTGTTGAAAATGAAAACAATGCATGGAAAGCAATGAGCCTGAAAGCACAAAGTGCAACTGAAAAATGCTATGTCCACTAAAACTTACACCAATAAATACACTCACAATTTTGATGAGACTCATGCCAACTGATTTGGTCCCACCAAAACTTGGGAGTGTTTACGTACTTGTTAGTGCAGTTTTTAGTACACATAGCATTGTAAAAGGTAATTTGGTCCAGCATAGGAAAAAGATATGAAACCTACAGGTTCATATAACCCGATTCTTAGACCTCCAAATAGGCATTGACGATGTAATCCAGGGACAATGCCTTTCCAGAGGGAAGATAGGCCTTCTTCTCTCGCAATAGTGGCAACTGTACCAAGCATTCCCCTATATTTTGGTAAACTCGCTACATCCCCTGCAACTGCTTTCTTTTGGAGCTGAAGCCTAACCTTAGCAGTGTCCAATGGAATAGTACACAGCTGCACAAGGTCAAATATGCATTGATAAAAAATATATATGCATTGATGAAGGATGTCACTTTATATGTATTAGACCGGGAAAATGTTAAATAAACCCACATATGAAATAACCTTAACTGTAAAACAATGTGTGCTGTTAAGGAACCATTTATACTCAACTATCATAGCATCTTTATGTTAGAATAAATTTTGAAATAATTCTACTTCTTTATAAATAAAATAATGTAAAATTTAGGACATTAAAAATAATAGAATACGAAAATAATAGGAAGTAGAAAATATAATGCCCTTGAGATTGAGGTGCGTGTAGTCATGGTTTTAAACTGATTTTTCTAACCACGTAAAAATTTAAACGGAGTGTATCCACTCCAAGATATAGTTGAAATGTTCACAAGTGTTCCTCATCTATTATTCATATCCACGAAGAGAACATGAACAAGTCAAAAACCAAGTTGCCCATAAAATATAATAAAATACTAATACAAAACAATATAATCTCATTAGAGAAGTGCATCTTTCTTTTATCTCTCAACATACATATTTCTCTATGTTTTTTCTTTTTAGGACAAAAGGTCATTTATATAGAGTTTTAGAAAATTATCATTAAATTACACCATTAAACATATTTAATTTGTAACGTAATAATATTAATAGTGATAATTTATTTATATAGCTGTTAGAGCATTGAATAGATTATTAATTATTTTGTGATGATTATTATCACGAATAGGCTACTAATTCATTACAATAAATAATAATAATATTTTTTTTATTAAAATTCTCCAACACTTAATTTATATTCAAACTTGCTCATATTAACAACAACTAATAAACAATATGACAGCAGATTAAAACCGGCACATAAGTGCAGAACCAAATTAGATTTTTTCCCATAAATTTTGTCTTTTAATTTCCAGACTGTATATAAATTTATTCTTTTTTTTAGGGGAAGTGACGATTTAGTGCTAAATTCTGACATTGGTCTTAAACTGATAGAATTGATGCACAAGATCATCTGATTGGGACCAACTTTCCATTAGGGCAATCACATATAAAACTTTTCCATCCAGTAATTCTACTAGTCAACATACGTAACAATTTTTTAGTTTTAGTTAATCACAACATTTATAACCTCATAAATCTGTAGGAACTCACAAATCATTTCTCAAATCACCACTAATCCACCGACCTTGAATCCTATAAAATTGACTCTCAAAGAAAAATTCATGAAATGATTATTTTAGTTAATCGCAACATAAATAATCTCATAATTCTCTAGGAACTCACAAATCATTTCTCAAATCACCACTAATCCACCGACCTTGAGTCGCATACAACTGACTCTCAAAAGCAAAATTCATAAAATGCTTATTTTAGTTAATCGCAACATATATATTCTCGTAATTCTCTAGGAACTCACAAATCATTTCTCAAATCACCACAAATCCACTGAGCTTGAATCGTCAACAATTGACTCTCAAAAGCAAAATTCATGAAACCGTTCCGTCATTTCAACTTCAAAGTAATACAATAAAAATGAATTTACGACTACTGATCGATCGCGATCAAGATAGCTTATACAAAGGATATGACATTTGATACCTCAGCAAAGCAAGCAGCAAATGCGCTGCTGGCGAACGTTCCGGCGAAGGAAATATCCGATTTAGGCTTGTGATCTGCCATAAGCAGACTCAGCAACCGTGCTCAGAAAGAGAGAGCAAGAGAGCGAGAGAGCGAGAGAGCGAGCGAGGTTTTGGCGAATAAGGGTGGAAGTAACCAGGGAGAGAAGAGAAGAAAACAGAACAGAGTCGCGGCTTTTATGGAAGGAAAGGGCAATCTCGATTCTCGGGCAATTTTTTTCCATGCGTCTTTAATTAGAGAATGTCTAATTGCACATATGTGTGTTACATATCCAAACTCATATGGCTTATTTGGATGTTAACTCAGCGCATTTAAAAAAAAAAATTGAAACAGCGTCACACGATGCCCCTCCCTGACGTATGCTCTCGCCATCGCCATCTTCGATGGTCATCACCGACGTCTCCGTTCATTTCTATCGTTGTCGCTGCCAATGACCCACCCCGCTCACCGCCTCATTCTTTCTCTCAGTTCCTCTCTCTCTATATATATATATACATATATATATAATTATATTAGCTCTCCATCACCGCGCTAATAGCCATTGAGCATAAAATTTAACACACTTTTTTTACATAGACAAGAATTCTTTCAAAATATAAGATTTATTCTATTTTTAAAAGATGTGTTTGTTTCATTATTTTGTACTCGTACACAAAATAATATTTCATTGCCCAATTGGATAAAGAAAATACTAGATATACAAATTCAAACAAAAATTGAAACACACTTCCCTAGCTTCAAGAGTCCCACACTTGTGAATAACCCACCGTATATAAAAAAATATATATCTAAAATATACTTGGTTGGCAATTTTGATTTCTTGGCTTTTTGAATAAAAGGCCAAAAAGTTCATATTGCATGTTTAGTAAAAAAATAAAAAAATAAAAAAATAAAAAATTTAAAAAGTTAAATCAAAACATAAACTCTTAAAATATTTTATTCAAACTCTCACTACTTTTGAAATATAATAATATTCTTTATTCATAACTTATGTATTACTACTGCCAGTTATATATAATTGCTAATATCAAATATATGAAAATGTAAAATTATCCACTTTGAATACAAATTAAAAAAAGTAATTTTTTACCCAAATAATCAATTTTAAAAAAAATTAAAAAATCTCATTTGTAAACTGATTTGTACTAATCGATTTAATTAAAGAATTTAAACGCCACATAATAAAATAATAAATAACCACACAAGTAAAAAATAAATAACCACAATAACACTGCGAGATGGCGATTTTTACGTGAAAGCCCTCAAACATGGTAAACAACACGAGACCATTTCGGATCTAGAAAATTAAATACTATATCAAATGTTTATTACAAATAAATCTTTCAACTCCGACATTGAACCCACAATCGATGGTAGTAAGTATATTCTTACCGAATTCACGTACACTAACTTTGTGTTTGATTGTCGACTTTAGATGCTAATGAACTTCTTCACAAAACTTTAAATACTTAAGAATCCTTTCAGGCAACTTCACAAATACGAACAGATTGTTAAAGATTTGATTCCTTGATGGTTAACTTGATTGCGCGGAAGCTAAATGTTTATCAAGATGTAGACTAGCTTGCGAGTATGTTGAATAACGTAAGAGGCTCTCCGGCGGCTAAAGATTATCAAAATAATAATGCGGTACAAAATATAAAACTCTAGTTGTCCTATTTATAACCGCTAGTCAAAACCTTAGCTGTTGCGCGTACGAACCACTCAATCGGTCTTTTAACCGCTCGATCGATCGAACCTTGTTCTATATTATTTTTGCAGACTTTTGAAATACCGAGAGCTGAACTTGACCGCTCAATAGATCGTTCGATCGGTCTATCGAGCGGTCTAATACTTCTTGCAGTTTTTCGACGTTTTCTACTCCTTTTTCGTTGCGCTGCAAAATCAAACCGCAACTCCAAAAAAATAAATGTCAAAATATCAACAAATAAAATATAAATAATTTAAATAACAATTTGTCACATATTTGCCAAATTAAAAATGAATTAGACCATGGTCAAAATTCTTAACAATCTATCTCTTTAATAATTCTGTAACAAAATTCAACAAGCCAATAAAATCAATTAATCAAAACAACAAACTAATACGAAAAAAAACCCCGACACGACACAAATAAAATACTTCCACAAAACAAATAAAATAGATACTCTCCCTCAACCTAAACTCAAAAAAAAAATTATGACTCTCCCTCAATCAAATCATAAAAAATTAACATTTTCCCTTAACCAAACCTCCAAGCCTTTAAGCTTTCTATCTCTCATTTTTTGTCACGAATTAATAAACACAATAAAATAAAATAAAATAAACAAATCTTGTTGAGTAGTAAAAAAAATTAAAGAACAAGTACTTGATCCATACATATTTTCGTTCACTTAAATTACATGATCTAATTAAATTGATTAAAACTATACACATAATTTAAAATAAACTATATTAATATATAAAAGACCATAATTAGAATAGATTCTATATAAAGCAGTATGTGTGTGACTTGAAACATTTTCAGACTCCAATATTAAATCCTATATGATATTTATATGACCGAGTTATATTTATTTATCAGAAATTAAGAAATTCACAAAGTTAAACCAGTTTTAATCCAATTCACTTTAAAGGATAACTCCCCATTAACTAAAGACTGTAGAATATTTATCCTCTTTTTTTTTATTTCTTTCTTTTTCATACTTTCATTGATGGCTTTCACAATAGTATAAATAAAAAGTAAAATTCGCATAAGTAGTCATTTTCACAAGCTAAACATATAGAAACAAAAAAAGAAGAAAGCTAAACATTCGGTTCAAATAGGTCGCCACAATGCGATCATTATGTGAAAACTTTATAAGACTGAAAATTAAAAAAGACCCATAGATAAATTTAAACCTAAGTTCGAAGGATCTCTACATCTATTCATGTTTAAATAGTGTACATAATAGATTCATCTATGAAAACGTTCTATCTGCTATGAACTAATTATATAGAAATCATATTAGTATTTAATTTCAAGGCCTGTATTATGAGATTTCAGTTAAATAAAATAATGCACAAAAATATTACTCAATTCTTAATAAAGTACCCCATTTATTTATTATTTTGACTGCTCGATCAGTCAAATCTTATTCTCCGTAATTTTTGCAGATTTATGAGATAACAAGAGCTGAACTTGACCACTCAATGGATTGCTCAATCGGTCTGTCGAACGGTCTGACACTGCTTGCAATTTTTTGACGTTTTTTATTCTTTTTCGTTGTATTGCAATGTCAAACCACAATTCAAAAAAATAAGTGTCAAAATATCAACAAATAAAATATAAATAATTTAAATAACAATTGTTATAAATTTGCTAAATTAAAAACAAATTAGGCCATGGTCAAAATATTTAACAAAAATAATTTTAAAATTAAATTATTAAATAATTTATTTTAAATTCAATTTAATATTTTTATTAAAAATAAAAAAAAACTAACTTTTAAATTGTTGCCAATCGATGCTTTCCGTATCCAGTGTCTGCAAGTAGCAATCTTTATCGGATAAACGTCGTTCCGTGCTGTACACCGTCACCCGCAATTATTTGTTCGTCCTTATGTGTTGCAGGTTTAGATACCCTATAGTCTGTTTTCGTCTGCACTTGTTGCACTCTCCCTAGTTGGTGCAATAGTGAACAGCCACGTCACCCCAAGCTGACACATTGATAAAGGATTGAGCTCCATTTTATAACCATCCAATAATTTATATTTGATGTTCATCTATTTTGATAACTTAAATTGTTCTATTATAAAAATTATAAAAAAATATATTATATAAAAAATTAAATTAAACATATATCAATAACTAAATAATTAGATCATATGATTACCGATATTCTATCAACTTAATTTTTTATATATATAATTTTTAAAATACATTTTATAATATGAACGAGTTAAATTATAAAAATAAATTATTTTAAATATCATAAAATAGAAATAAAAATATCTCAAAATATTAAAATAAAATTAAAAAAATACCTAGATCCATTGATAAAAGGATAACGATGGGAGATTTCCAAAATTATCCAATCCTTGGTGTAACACAGTCACGCAGATTGGAACACCAACACATCGACTTGAGGGTCTATTTGGTCTTTTTAATGATTGTGCACTACGATTTTGTGATTTGGGGGAAATTTCGGTGATGCAATTGGCAAGGAACATTGAGGAATGGAGCACCAGATTCCAGAGAATTTATCCCAATATCATAGTGGATGTCTATTATAGTGGATGTCTACAATTCCCATCAGTCCATGGGTGGGAGGTTTTCTCGTATGGCAATTTCTCTGTCGCATGTTTCTGCTTTGTTACGTGGGAATTTTTTTTTGTCCGGATAACATTTTTTTTCCTCTCATTTCGTACCTAACTACATAAAATAAATATTTTTAAAATATAATACATATATAAAATATGTTTTTTAAAAATATAATACATCTAAAACATAAAATATTATATTTATCTCTATTTTTTATATTTTTTTTTCAATTCTATAAATTCGTCAATTACTATTTTTTATTTATTTTATTATCTATAACTCTTATTAGTATCTCTTTTTTAAATTTTAAAAACTATTCTCAAAATATTTTCAAAAACTATTCTCAAAATATTCTCACTCTTGCTCTGTTTATCGCTACTTTCTCAATATTTTTTTTCTATTTTTGGTTCGATTAGATAAGGAATGAAAATGAAGAATCTCATCCCGTGACCCTAATAATAATTATTGCTACACAATGGACTAAAAAAAAACATTTAGTGCATAGTTAAGACATAGTTTCTTCGATAGTCCAATGGTGCTACTTAATGGTTGAATGCTTCTTATCTTTAGGTAATAAAGTAACAATAGTTAAATCACATGATACTTCCATTTCAGTAAAAATCATCTTGACACCTTTATAGTTTACCAAAACCAAAACTGCTACAGTGAAACAAGAAACAAATGTTTATAAAGTAAAAGGGCCAGCACTTATTAAAGTAGTTCCAATGTGCAACTTAACTCAATTATTGTACTGTATAAAGTAGTGATTGGGTGCATTCTAAAAGATACAGCAGTACAAGTAAGAGAAAGGACAATTCTAAAAGCAACATTGGATGTAACCTTAGTAGGATAAACCAAGTAAATCTTATTTTTGTATGTGTTTGTTCTTAATTTGTTCTTCATCTTTCTGCATTTGTTTATCATAGATCCTCTTTAGGGATTGTTAGAATCCTAACAAAAATAAGCTCTTTAAATCATAAAGTTTCTTTTGCTTCTGGTTATGGGATGGGCACTTCTACCCTGAAAACGAATTAGCTCTTGATTGTGATTATTTAGAGGAAACAAAAACTGAGATTCAAGAACAGCATAACAGTGCTATATGACCCCGCACAATAGCAAAGCAACAATTAGTATATCCCAAATAATCAATTCAGTGACAATCAAGCAATTCAATGATTCCAAAATACAATTTCAAACACTGGAAAGTTATCAAACGAAAAGGAATCAAGCTAATAAGAAAAACCTGTAGATTACCAACGAAGAAGCATATCTATTGAATCAATGATGAACATTATACAATTCTACAACAGTGTAATCAATCTTTAATGATCATGCAATGGCATACATATTGAGTATCCTTTCATGATTTGACAAAAAACATGGCACTAGTATAGAGAGAGAGAGAGAGAGGGAGGGAGGTATTTGAGTTCAAGTCTACCCGAAAATAATGGCTGATATTGCTCTATCACCTGGGAGTACCGCAGTATTTCTCCCCTCTGAAGCGTAGGGCTACCGTTCAAAAGAATTACAAGGGAACAATTTAATAAGCCAGCTCAAGCATGTGTTACAAGTGTGGCAGTGAAAGGCCCCGACGGCATGTCCACTTGAGAGAAAAATAAGGTATAAAGCAATGAGTGTCATTTGCTCCTCTTCTTGGCCTCGCTGTACAGAACAACTCCAAGGACAGTAAGCATGTAGCCCAGCATCCCTGTTACTGAGATGGGGTTTTTGAATATTAGAATGGAGATAACCACAGCAACAGCGCCTTTTGCATTTCCAAGGACCTGGAAGAATTGACAAATTTCAATCTCTAAGGTTCCAACAAACATCTTTAAGAGGTAAAATTTCAGAAAAGATACACATTGATGGGAAACTATAGAAATGTTATCAAAATGAAACTATCTGTTCTTAGCATACCGCATGACCTTTAGTAGCATTTCCTCATGCAAGCACAATTGAACAAGAAATCTAAGTGGGCACTTGGAATGCAAATGTCAAACTTTCATCTTTTTATCAGTGAACTTCATTAAAAAAGGCAGAAGGAGGTGCCGCCTGCTCACAAAAACAAAACCAATCACCTAAGTTCCATTACACAGCTTTAACCAAAAATCTAATACAACCCCTGAGGCAAAATTCTACTTATAAATTTAAAATGTGGTTCCTCCTCCTCATCAATGGGATTTCAAAATAGGAAAGCAAGTTCAGCCTACTTCTACTTTTTGGTCATATATATTAATCTATATGTTTGGATACAAAGCCAAGTATCTGTTAGTATTAAGGCTCATTCATCAATAATCAGCTACCTGCCAACTTTAAGTTACCTAATCTTCCTAATTCTATTATCCACTATTCAAGCTACAAGTACAGAAAGATATTTCCTCTGTGGATGCGTAAAACCCACGTCGACATTAAATCCATGTCTAATGTTGTCAGCAAATATACACTTGACCAGAGGAGAACAAAACTTCAAACGTTTCACATTTCGATTTCAATTATCACAACTCAATCCTGAATTCCCTATGTTACAACAGAATCAAGAAGAAGCTTGATTGGATACTCAGCAAGCCTAATTAGAGCAGATTTTAAGGTAAGTTCGGTTAACCCTTTAGATATTGAGTGTTTGGGTGTAACGTAGATGGTCACTCAATCGAGGTGCCCCGGAAAGGATGATTTCTTTTCCATGCTTGTTTCTCTTTTTTATAATTGCCCTCAATCCAGTAATTTTGATTTCCACATCAAACAACAAAGAGATTGGTTTCTGAAGTTCAGCAATTAACATGTAAGTGTGCAACTGTCTGTAAAATGTTCACTTAAAGAGAAAACTAGCATGACTCCTGCAAATTCTCCAACAAAACACAAACACATGTTTTATGAATTTGCCGAGCAAAACACAACTCTATGCCACAATTCAAGATGATGTCCCAGGCAGCTCCAAAAACAATTACCTGTAGTGACTGAAGAACTAACATTACAAAAAAAAAAAGAAATCTAAAAGCAACTTGCATTGAAATGTCCTCGGAATATAAGACTCTTAAGACATCCTTTAGCAGTGCTTGTCAATTTCTCATAGCGCATATTAACTAACCTCTATTTACATAATATTTTCCATTGTAGGATTTGTTCTATTGTAGTAAGCAAAAATGTCATCAATTTATTTATCGCTTCTATATAATCTTCACAAAGACTTCAATGCAACATGTTTATCGACTAGGAATGTAGAGAAATTCCATCTATGCCTTCCATCACAAATAATTCTAAAGCACTATAGAACAAAGTTGACTATAGTGCTGTATCCAAATGGCCATGATGATTACCCAAAAGACCATAAATCCACGTATTACATAAGCAATCACTGGTCAAGGACAGCAACTAACACCTTGGTCATGCAGAGACAGAACTGTCAGGTTGTCAGCAGATTGACATCGAACCTTGTCCAGTATTTAGGAATGCAACTACAAATAACCGAATAAGTTACTTTGAATGATGGTCGGAACTCATCGTAAGTCATATTCATAGTTTTGGCTAGTTTTTTTAAGACTTAAAAACCAAACACTAACAATTCTGAGTGTTCCTAAAACCTTCATCGGTGCAAAAGAGAACTTCAGAAACATTTAACGAAGACAAGGTTTCTCAAGTAGCTTAGGTTATACAAGTGGTTAAAAAGTCCACTGATCTTTACAGGTATAAAAAATGACTGCATGAGAGACATACTAAAAAACAAAAGCAGGATAGAAGCTGTGCCAGCAGGATACAGGGACATACCTGGAGAGTTAAAGCGCTGGTGTGTTTAGTGACCAAGAAATTGGTCAAGTTCACACAATATGCCAAGGCAGAATTGAAGAGCAGATACCAGATTATTTTGATATCATTTCTGGCAAGGGCTATCGTGATCCCGACAACATTTTGCTCCATCAACAGTGTCGCAGGAAGTAAAAAGAGCACAGCTATTGGTGCCATGTACAGCAGAAGGTTCATAGAATTCAGTTTTTCCCTGGAAAATAAATTAGAGTAAGGTACACTTTGGGCTTTCATTAAGCAAGGTAGATAACATATACATAAATGGGTACCAACAATGGTGACCCCAAGATCTCTACAATTTTGTTATGGTAAAAATAATGAACACCACTAGTTATTACCCTTCTGAGGACAGCAAAATCCCCTGAAGCACCGACTTTAATGCCCTTGCTGCCGTTGCACCAACACACATTATAAAACCAAATAGATGGAAACTTGGTTCACCCTGCAGCCACATAATGAAGTGATAATAAGAATTTTTCTTAGTGTTTCCTTTCAAAACATTGCATGCATGGACTACGAACCACTATTGGTATTTGCGCATATAATCCCCTTTATGAACCCCGCCTACGTAATAAGAACCCGATTCTCATCACTCGTTTATGGGCCACACTTCAGAAAGGCCCTACGGGGGGGTTTTACATACAAATGACCAAACCATTTTCATACGTATACTATTCTTATTTAAGCCAACCATGTTTAGCTGAATCTGCACAAAGGTAGGTAGTGAATCAACCACACTCAACACCTCAACATTCTTATCTAGGCCATAGTTGCTATATAGGTTTTTAGTTATTAAATATTCCGCTCCATAAAGGATGTTAGAGTATTTTATTTTTATTTATTTATTTTATTTCCTTCTTGTCATGGGTATTATTGTAATACTTGTCGTGGTGTGTTTATATAAATAGATGTGAGGAAACTAATTAAATTCCAAACCCTACTTTATTCTCTTCTTGCACTTCCTTCTTCTCCTTAACCCAAAATTCTCAAACTCTTCATTTTAACTTGATATCGAAGCAAAAAAATTTCTCGATAAATACCTCGGACAATCAGCATCTCCAGGCAAGTAACTACGCCGCTGACGTCTCTTCGTTAGTGCTGATGTCATGCTAACGTTAGCATCCGTACGGATGCTTACAGTTGTCGATCACACTGACCGACTCGTCTTGATCTCCCCTGCTTGATGGTGATATTTACAAATTTTTCAGAGAAGTTTGAAAAACCATCCCTATTTTCAAGTTATTTTCGATCGGTGCCTCTCCTTGATCTTCCGTCCTTCAATGTTTTTGCTGCTTCAATCTGTCTTTGGGATGCTGAAACTACTGGTTTGGCTCATCCTTCAAGTTGATTCGGTGTTTAAGTTGGTTGGTGCTCGATTTCTTCGGGCGGCACTAGGACTTGTGTCGGGTTGTTCGCGTCTTCAGTCGACGCTAGGGTTTGCGTGGCTCTTGATTTGTTCCTAGTTGTTGTGCTCGATTTCCTCAAGCAACTCTAGGATTTGGTTGCGGTGTTCAATTTCTTCCTGGTTTGGTTGCTCTTGATTTGTTCCGTGTTATTGCATTGTTATCCTTAGTTTACTTAGTTATTTTGAATATTGGAATTATTCCTGGTTTAGGTATGAAATATGATGATATGCCCATTGTGCTACATCTAAGCGTCTCAATGGACTTAAATATTTGTCATGGGCTCATGCAATTAAAGTCTTTATGAGGGGCAAAAAGCGATTCAGTTTCGTCACCGATGCTCCTCCTGCCAACGATTCTAAATTTGCAAATTGGGTAAGTATAGATTCCGTTATTATAGGTTGATTTTAGCACAGTCTGAAACCTCATATTACTACTATAATAGAATTTTGTGATACCTCAAAAAAAATTTGAGATTATCTTGCTAACTCTTTCTCAAATCAGAGTAATTTCTCTCAGGTTTATGAACTTTATGAGCAAATTTTTACCACTAAGCACTCTGATAAGTTTCTTGCTGACTATTATAGCAATTTAAAAAGTCTATTGGAACAATTATTGTAGCATTGGCCTTTTACCTCGGATTTGCAACAACAAAGACGTCATTGGGAGAATTTTATGGTCGCATCTCTCTTATCCAGTATGGATCCTAAGTTACAGGGGTTCAAAGATCACATTCTTGCTATTGAGAGAATACCTACAACAGCTAATTCACATTCTTTGGGCCAGTCGTCAACCAAATCTCATTCTTCGATACTTGTTTTCGAGTCTTAGGCGTTAGTTTCTAGTGTTGGTAGCCATGGCACTATTCCTATCGGTCCTCGTGGTAGCCGTGACGATCATGGTACCCATGGTGGCCCATGTGATAGTGGTCGTTCAAGTGCTCGTGGTGATTGAAAGTGTGATCATTGTGGTGGTACTAATTGCACATAACCTTATTGTTAGAAGAAGTATGGTAAACCCAACTATACTCTTCAGGTTACTAATGGAAACTCGCCACTCCAACTGTCTATCACCACCGCACCCACTAGTAAAGTGACTTCTAGTTCTCATGATGTACTCACTACTCGGTGAGCTTGTTCGCACTTTATGCACAGCTTACCCTTCCTCATCCACTGCCACTTTAGCAAATTCAAGTAATGTTGCATGTACTGCTCTTTCGTCTTTGTCGTGGATCACTAATTCTGGAGCCCGTTACCACGTCAGGTAATCAATCTTATTTTTAGATTTGGCTAGTATGTCTTATCGAATGGGTTATCTCGCCCTATTCATGGGCGGGGTATCCTTCATCCTTGTCCCTCTCTTCATCCTTGGAGTATGAAAAAGATGACTTATATTATTTGGATATCCCTCACCCATCTCTTACCATTACTTCTACATTGAGTGCTTCAATTTCTCCTTTTCAGTGGAATTTTCATCTGCGCCATCATTCTTGGTCGAAGTTAAAGTTAATCGTTCCATTTTTTAGTCCTTTCTCTTCTTTAGAATGTGAAACTTGCCAGTTTGGAAAACAACACCGTAATTCTTTTCCTTGTAGTAGTCATAGTCGTCAATCAGAATCTTTTGATATAGTTCACATGGACCTTTTGGGTCCTAGCACGTCTACTAGTAATAGATATTTTTATTTTGTTATCTTTGTCAATGACCTTTCTCGTATGAATTTGTTATTTTTACTGAAACAAATATCTAAGTTGCCTTTCGTTTTCTCCAAGTTTTATAATGAAATTCTTACACAATTAGGATTGGCGCATAAGATACTTCGATCTAATAATTCTTTAGAATACACTTAGTATGTTGTTGAATCTTTTTGTATTGATCGTGGTAGTATTCAGCATAATGGAATGGCCGAGCGTAAGAATCGTTACTTATTAGATGTTGCTCGTACCTCGCTGTTTCAAATGAAGGTATCCAAATAATTTTTTGGTCACGCTGTTCTTATAGCTTGCCACCTCATTAACCATATGCCTTCTGAGGTACTCCATCAACAGTCTCCATTCTCCTTATTATACTCTAATTCTTTTGTTTCTCCCTCATGTACAGTTGTGTTGCCTTTGTTCATGTTCTCGATTCCAATCTTGATAAGCTTTCTCTTTAGACTCGTAAATATGTTTTTCTTGGGTACTCTCGTAGTCAAAGAAAGTATTGTTGTTATCATCTCAAATCTCGTCGATATTTTGTTAATGTCGATGTCACATTTTTTGAATCTACCTCTTTCTTCACTTCCACAAGTAAGATCCTCTCCTTTGGCCTCATCTGTTGTCGAGAGGGGGAATCCATGTCTCCTAATTTCCTTAACCACTCACTCTTCCCATGTCGTCGCTGCCATCACCTCGTCCTTTATAGGTAAATGCTGAGCGATCTTGAGATAGGTAAGTTATCTCCACTTCTATTCCTTCTGGAAAACAAGTTGTTGGTTGTCGCTGAGTGTATACAGTCAAATATCTCCCTGATGGTTTTGTAGTGCGTCTTAAGGTGCGCTTGGTAGCTAAAAACTACACTTAGACATATCGTGTTGATTATTTGGAGATCTTTTCACATGTGGCCCATCTTAATTCTATTCAGATTCTTCTCTCCATTTCCATGAGTCGGTTTTTGGCCACTCTATCAACTTGACATCAAGAACGCCTTTTTTTATGGTGATCTCCAATAGAAAGTCTATATGAATCAATCCCCTAGCTATGTTGTCTCTGGTAGCGAACACCTTATTTGTCCTTTACGCAAGGCTTTGTATGATCTAAGGCAATCTCCTTATGCCTGGTAATTGATATGATCACTTCAGCTCTGTAGTTCTTGCCTCCAGTTTTCAACGTTCCACATCTGATCGTTCGGTTTTTGTTCGTCATTCTTCCAAAGGAACTATTGTGCTGATTGTCTATATTGATGATATTATCCTTTCCAGTGATGACTATCGATATCTTTAACTTAAAGCGGCATTTAAGTCACAAGTTTCATACCAAGAACTTAGGTGCTCTTCCATACTTTCTTGGGATTGAAGTCGCTTGATTCTCTAGTATTTTCCTATCAACGAAAGTATGTACTTGATCTTTTATTTGAGACCGGTTCTCATCGTGCTTATTCGGTTGATACTCCTATTGATTCTACTGTTAAACTTGATGTTGATTTCGGAGGTCATTTTCATGATATTGGCCGCTATAGTCATCTAGTTGGTAACTTATTTACCTCACAGTTGCTCGGCCTGATATTAGTTTTGTTGTAGGCATAGTTAGCTAATTTATTCATGTGCCTCGTCAGTCTCATTACGATGTTGTATATTATATCTTGCGTTATTTGAAAAGTGCTCCTAACCACGGTTTGTTGTATCAGCCCTCTGTCTTGTTGTCTATTATGGGCTTCAATGATGCTAATAGACTTCTGATCATTGATCTACCTCAAGCGGCTTATTACAAAGTAGACAGTGGTCGCTCGTTCGAGTGTTGAAGCAGAGCATCGGGCTATGGTCCATACAGCCTATGAGATGTTGTGAGTGCGATCTCTTCTACTTGATTTTGGCATTCTTATTTTGGATCCTATGCAAATGTTATGCGACAATCAAGCTGTTATTTTTCATTGTTAGTAATCTTGTATTTCATGAGCGGCCTAAGCATATCGAAATTGACTATCACTTCATCCGCGATTTGTTGATGCAGAAGCGTATTATTACTCATTATATTTGGTCGGCATATCAACTCGGCAATATTTACACCAAATCTTAAACTCGTTCTTCCTTTCACCACTTGTCTTTCAACCTGGGCTTGTTTGATATTTATGCTTCAGCTTGATAAAGAGTGTTAAGTATTTTATTTTTATTTATTTCTTTTCTTTTCTTTTTGTCAATGGTATTATTGTAATACCTATCGTGGTGTGTTTTATATAAATAGATATGAAGGGGAGGAAATTATCAAGTTCCAAACCCTACTTTATTATCTTCTTCATTTTCCTCTTCTCCCTTCTCCGAACCCTAAATTCTCAAACTCTTCATTTTAATTAAAGATAACAAGCTATATGTGCTCTCTCTTATGTGTGCACGCCTCTGTTATCAAAATAGTACGATCCACGATACGTATCGTACGATTTAGTTCAATACATCTAGCAATCAATTTGTATCGGTGGGGTGAATCGGCGAAAGCAAGAATAGTACGATTCACAATACGTATCACACGATTCGATACGATTCGGTTCGATAAATTAAGGAATCGATTCAATACCAAGCAAGTTTCGAGTTCGTGTTTCTTCTAATTTATAATTTTACATTATAGAAACTTGTCCCACGTCACTTTTCTAAACCACTTAACCTTATGTATATATTCTAGATGTTTATCTACCAAACAGTAATTGATTTTAGATTGGATGGTTATAAATTCCAACATGATATGATTATTACCAAAATTGTGTGGAATGATTTCGCGAGTTAAATTTTTACCTACTGTCTATTTCATTCATTTCGTTCATTTTTATATCATTTTTACCTAATGTCTATTTCATTCGTTTCGTTCATTTTTATATAATTTCTCCATCCATTACCAATTAATTTTGGATTGGATGTCCCAAAATCTAAAAATATCTATGAATTATTATAAATCATAACATAATTAATAATACATTATAGGATCATTGATCACGATAAAACTCAGACCCACATCTCTTGTCCTAGACACAAGTATCTTACCTATTACACTATATGCTCATCATTCAGAATAAGTTATTTATTGATTTATGACTAAACTTTTTCATATTTACAATGCATCTTTAATATTTAACTACTTTAGATATATTTTTTGATATATTTTAGAAATTATAGTCGAATCTTTACGATTCACGATTCAAGAATAGGTAATTTCGATTCATGATTCAATTATCGATTTGACAACTATGGTGCACACACACATGCGTGTTGACACAGATTGTGAAATTTTGGGATCCATAAAAAGAAATTAGCATCAGAGAATTATAAAACAGAATCAATGAAAAAAGAGATGTTTTTGTCATCTCCACCATGAAGCTTAAATAGCTTTAGGCAACTTTCTATGAAGTCCCAAAAAGGAATGTGGTGCCTACTAAAAATGAATTAGTGTGTAATATTCATTTACAGAAAGTCAATGAAATCAATGGAGCTTTAGTTATGATCTAGACAAACAATTAGAGGTAAGATAAGGGTATTCTGAATCATGATTGAGGATTACCGCTCACATGCGGGCCAACAATAGACTCCCAAGCAAAGATCAGTTGCGCTGATCATTTGCTTCGATTTTTTGATGCATTTGACATACCATTACATCTAGGAGAATCCTGGATGCATTGCTTTGATTTTTTGATGCATTTGACATATCATTACATCTAGGAGAATCCTGGATGCATGAGTGCCCATTACTTCTTAGAAAGGTGCAGTATTTGCAGATGACTTGTTGCTTTCAAACATGTTTGTGATACCTCGTAGATAAATTTCAGATATTTTGTAAACTTCTACACCATTCTTCATTTTCCCCACAAAGACAAACCACAAAAATAGTATATTTTTAAATATATAAAGGAAGAACACCAATTGGTCTCTTCTAATTGAAGTTCTATAAATTTTTTACTCGACCAAATTACCCATATATATTGAATTTTACTGTTTATATAAACTATAACATTCAGATTTTGAATACAATAACTACTTTTGTTAAAATTAAAATAACTGCATACACGTGCGTAAGTTAATAATAGCGCACACAAGAAAGCAATAAGAACACCAATTGGTCTCTTCTAATTGAAGTTCTATAAATTTTTTACTCGACCAAATTACCCCTATATATTAAATTTATTGTTTATATAAACTATAACATTCAGATTTTGAATACAATAACTACTTTTGTTAAAATTAAAATAGCTGCATACACGTGCGTACGTAAGTTAATAATAGCGCACACAAGAAAGCAATAAGAACACCAATTGGTCTCTTCTAATTGAAGTTCTATAAATTTTTTACTCGACCAAATTACCCCTATATATTGAATTCTACTGTTTATATAAACTATAACATTCAGATTTTGAATACAATAACTACTTTTGTTAAAATTAACATAACTGCATACACGTGTGTACGTAAGTTAATAATAGCGCACACAAGAAAGCAATAAGAATTCTTGAGATAATTCTAAGTACATTATCCAGGAGGCGCCCCTTGCTTGAGATTGAGGGTACTTCTCCAATTCGGCGTTGGTCCATTTGTCATGATCCATTGAGATACATTTTTGGAAGGAATATAAATACAAAATGAAGAAATTGAGAAGAGAAAATAACAGTATATTTTTTGTCTATTGAAACTGTACAATATATGGTCTATTTATAGGCGAATAGGGATAAACAATAAAGGAAATCAAATCAGAATAAAATCAAT
>JAOTRH010000022.1:19256175-19275086 GCA_034768845.1 Heliamphora exappendiculata
TCAAAATTAATAAATTTTTTATCAAAATTAAAAACTTAAAAATAAAAATAAATAAATAAATTAAAATTTATGTTTTTATTTTACTTATTTTTATAGTTAGTAATTTTTTATTTTTTAATTAAAATTTTTTTAATTAGATTTTGTAATTAAAAAAAATAAAAAACAAAAAACAAAAAACAAAGAAAACAAGTAATGAAAGTGTGAAAACAAAAAAAATAGTGTAAGCGTGAAAATATTATTTTT
Source organism: Heliamphora exappendiculata (assembly GCA_034768845.1). NCBI lineage: Eukaryota > Viridiplantae > Streptophyta > Magnoliopsida > Ericales > Sarraceniaceae > Heliamphora > Heliamphora exappendiculata. The sequence continues at coordinate 19,256,419 of JAOTRH010000022.1, forward strand.
TTGTTTAAAAATTAACGTTTGGATTTAAGTGTTACAAAAATAAAAAAATAAAAAAATAAAAAAATACAATAATATTTTAAAAAATAAATATAATAATAATAATATAACCCTTAAATACATGATGTGTAAGTGTAATTTACCCTAAAAACAATCTTTTCACGTTTGTTTGACAACCATAACTTCTAACCTTTTTACTTGGGGTTTGAGATTGGTAAAAAGTTTCACTTTTAAAAAATTTATTTTTTGAAAAATAAAAATAAATTAAATTATTTAAAATAATTTTTTGTAGTATGTTTTTATTAAACATATCTAAAATGTCTCTACTTTTAATTTTTAAATTGTAGTATTTAATATATTAGTACGATTTTTTTTTGTTTTTATAAATAGAATTGAATTTTTTATGTAAAAGTATTATTTAAATTTTTTTTGAAAAAAGTTAGAATATTTGTGATATATATTGACTTTTTTTGGATTAAAAAATAAAAAAATATTTTTAAAAAATCAAATAGTCCAGCTTAAAAACTAACTTTTTTGCAAAAAAAAAAATCAATTTAAAAATCTGCCCAAACAGGCCCTAACTTTTTTATTATTTAACTTATAATAATTTTAAGTGAAAAAACACGGCTTTAACTTGGGTAAGCAAAGGAGGCCGTAATAATACGTATACGCAAATTGCAAGTGATTGTGCCCATGCCTCCAACAAATAATAAATAAAAGGGTAAAATAATAAAAATACCCTCTCTTTCTCTCTCACTCTCTCTCATATTTGACCACCCCCCCTCTCTTTCTCTCTCTCACTGTCTCTCTCTCTCTCTCTCCAGTTATCTTAACTACACACCCATTAGTTATAAGGAATCGAAGCCATTGAGACTTTTGTTTTCCTCTCTCTTTTTATGTTTTTATATATTTTGAATTTTATTTTTTTATATGATGGAATTTTATTTTATTTTGTTTGCAGCGACGGTTTCCAGAGACATAAATAAGTAAAAGAAGCAACGCTATTGAGAGAAAAATTACAATTGAGGCCGAGAGAACGAAAAACCTTGGCTTTCGGCACTGTGTTATTTTTTTGGTTTTTTGTTTATATTTTTATGTTTGAGTTGTTTTGTTGGGTTGTTCTTCTTGGTTTAAATTTTTTTCTTTTGATTTTACATCTTTATGTCTTGGTTGTTTTTCTTGGTTTAATTCTTTTTTTTTTTACATTTTTATTTTATAATTTTTCTATAAAATTTGTATTATATATTAGTTGCCATTGAAGCCAAGCCATTGAAAGCAAAAACCATCATTCCATCCATCAGGAAAATTAGAATTTCTGAAAGAAAGATGGCGTTACAGGCTTCTCTCTCTCCATGTTTTTATATATTTTGAATTTTATTTTTTACGGAATTAAATTATTTTTTTTTATGTCTGCCGCGGTTGTTTACAGAGACCTAAATAAATAAAAGAACCAACGCTATTAACATGAGAATTGCGACTAAGGCTAAAAGAACAAAAAAATCAAGGTTTTCGGCACTATGTTGTTTTTTTGGTTAAATTTTTTTATTTTTTTTGGTTTACATTTTCATATCTAGGTTGTTTTACTAATTTTTTCTTCTTATTTTAATTCTTTTTTTTTTTACATTTTTTTAATGATTTTTCATGAAATTTGTATTATATATGCAACTTTTGTATTATAAACATTATGTTTTACGCGTTCAAAATTCTAAACTATTTGCATAAAATTGTTGTGTACTACATACTTAGCAGAAAAAACATTTTTAAAATTTTTATACATAAAAAACTGTTGTATACTATTATTTTTATACATAAACAACTGTTGTGAAATATATAAAAAAAAAACTGTTGTGTAATATTCAACAGGAAATTGTTAACTAAATTGATTTTTAAAAAATAAATAAATTCAATAGAAAAGTTCATATTATTTTCTTTGCTTAAACAAAAATAAACATAAAAAACTATTGTGTACTATTATTTTTATACATAAAAAACTGTTGTGTACTATTAATCCACCTACTTATCACATCTTGCTCTATTTTGCTTTTCAATTAACCAGATTGTGTATTATTTTTAATATTTAAAATTATTAATATAATTCATATGTGAGGTGTTTTCTGAGTTTATTTTTGTTATTGTTGTTCTAATTTTTTTAAGTCTAAATAAGTCATTATATAGTTGAAAATTTTATGATATGAATTCATTTTAAAATTCAGGCTCTCTTTATTAAATAGTATAAATCTCTTTATTAAAATAGTATAAATAGTTATATTTTTAAATTTATTTTATCATAATAAATTGAAAACATAAAAAATTTAAACAAAAAAATATAAAAATTTAGAAAAGACGAAAAAAGCCATAAAACGCGACATGAAAAGTTATTACAAACAGTGCCTTAGTGGTGATTCAAAAAATATAAAACCAAATAAATAAATAACTATTTTAAATGAATCTCCTAATAAATGAGGTGCGTGCATATTTTAAAATTGGGGAATAATATGCTTAAAGTAAAAAAAAATTAAAAAAAAAGAAGAAAAAAAAAATTAAAAGAGTGCTCTTCACACCACCCATGTTTATTGGCGGGGGGAGTGGTCTAATTACCAACAGAATCTGGAGTAGTTGCTGTCCATCTTCTCTATACACAAAGACAGAAAAAATAAAATAAAAAAACTTATTAGCTTATTTAAAAAAATAAAAAAATATATTTATTATTATTTTTAATACAATAATAATATTAAAAATTAACAAATATAATCTTATCCTAACTTTTTTAATTTTACCCAAATTAAATATGAGTTTATTTAATTTATTATTTAATTTTATCTAAATTAAACATAAAAAAATTACTACCACCTCATTATTAATTTTATCTTATTATCAATTTATATATCAATTTTATCTAACTTACGCGGATTATCAAATGGGATCATAAAGTCATGAGGAGAGCCACTCGAAGAACAGATTAGGCAGCCATTTGGAGGACAAAAAGAAAAGAAAAGAAAGAAGTAGTTTATAAAAAGGAAGAGAATGGTGTTTGGCAATGTTAAAATTAATAATTTATAATTTATAATTTGTGTAGTAAAAATTGTAAGTGTTTAAAAAATATGTTAACTTATAATTTAAATTAGTTTATTATAAAAAAAATATAATTATAATTTGTAACAAAAATTGTGAATATTTAAAAATATATTAGCTTGTAGCTTAAACTAGTTTATTATAGAATAAAATATAATTATAATTTGTAACAGAAATTGTGAATATTTAAAAAATATGTTAGCTTGTAGTTTAAATTAGTTCATTATAGAAAAAAATATAATTGTAACTTATAACATAAATTGTCAGTATTTGAAAAATATGCTAACTGGTTCATTATAGAAGAAAAAATAATTATAACTTATAACAGGAGTATTTGTGAGTAATTGAAAATATACTAGTTTATAACTTAAACTAGTTCATTATAGAAAAAAAAATAAATATTTTTATCCAATAATTATTAGCTTTAAATTTAATTTTATTGTTGTCGACTTTAAATTTAATTTAGCCAATGAATAGTTTAAATTTAATCTAGCCACTATCACTTTCATTTTTTTTTTAGTCGTGGTCAGTTTCAAATTTTATCTAATCATCACAGGCTTTAAATTTAGTACCTGTTTGGGTATTGGTTTAAAGTCAACTTTTAGGCTTTTGACTTAAAGTTTAAAATATCAAAAAGCCTTATTTTTAAACTAAAAGACTTTTAGCTTTTTTTTGCTGTTTTCATATTTTTTTATATTTTTTAAAAATATCATAACTTTTATTATACACATTTATTTTTTATAAAAAATTTATTTTTAAAACTTACTCATCGAAATATATCAAACAGGATTTATATAGAATATAAAATTATCTAAAAATTAATTTAAAAAAATTATAACAATTTTAATTAAAGCTTTTTTCTTTTGAATTTAAAGACATTTTAAGCATTTGATTTAAAATTTACATATTTCTAGATCAAACGAATTCTTTTACTTTTTAACTTAAAGCAAAAAAGTCAGTTTAAAACTTGATTTTAGACTTCGTTGGCAACTTGATTTTAAGCTTACTCTTTTGCTTTAAATTACTTTAAGTAAAAAAGTTAAAATAATTTATTTAATTAGAAAATAGCTACTTTAAGCTACCAAAAAAGTCAAATAATTTTAATGTGAAATTCTATAGTTGTTCTTCAGACTAAATGATCTGTGGTATTATTGTTTAGTTGTAATTTATTTAATTTTATATGTAGAATGGTAAAATTAAAAATTGTTATAAAAAAAATCAAAAAACATAAAAGCAAATAGACTAAAAGTTAAAAGTTAAAAATTAAAATTTAAAAAATTAACTTTAAGCCAACTTAAAATGGGTAACCAAACAAAGACTTAGTTCCCGTTTACTTTGATGCACATTTAACTGATGTGGATATTAAATCTCACATGTATTTACTTAGACACAAAGTTAGGCCACTAAAATTTAATTTAGCACCGTTGGCTCTAATTGACAGCCCCGTGACAATTTAAGGTTGTGTCTGTGTTAGTTTTTTTTTTGTAATTTTTTAGCTTAAAAGTTATAAAAAAAATCAACTGATTTGGCTTATTTTGGTTTTTTTTTATTTTTTTTTTACTTTTTCTACATAATTTGACACCTACTTTTTTATAAAAAAAATTAAAAAATCAAAAAATCTAAAATTCACTAAAAAAAAAACTAGTCTAAATACAAGTAATTGACCCACGTGCATATCCCTATAATTGCTACGTTATCTAAACAAATAAAAATTAATTTAAAAAGGCCTTAAAGTTTACCAATTTTAGAAGCATAAATTAGTGACCATTATCAAGAACTCTATAAAAGCTTAAGAATTTATTGGTCTAAGCTAGGATTATACTTGCTGAAAAGTCATTGGCTAACAATTACAGTTAAGTTTTGAATATCAAACTTCTTAGATGTTTAAATTCTTACTTTTAAAGATATGATACAAAAGTATATATGATGGTAAAATTATATTATAATTTATTAAATAATTTAATCCATTAAATAAAATATAAATTTTAACAAATTACGTTTAACTTAATTGTAAGATGACCTGTGCCTAATTAAATACATAGACAACCTATAGGAGAATAATCACAATTTAAGTGAATTATAAACTTTTACTAAATAAAAATTTACAAAATAAAATTTAAATTAAAATAAAATTGAAGCTACGTTTAACTTGCTCTCATCATGCCTAATTGGATACGTAAATAATCTTAGAAATATAGTCACAATTTAGGTAAATTCAAATTTGTATTTAATTAAAATTTACAAAATAAGATTCAAACTAAATCAAAATTTTGAACTGCGTTTAACTTAATTACAAGACGGTTGTATACCCGATTAAATACATACATTAGTAACCCGTAGAGATACAATCACAATTTAGGTGAATCGCAAACTTTTACTTAATTTGAATTTACAAAATAAGATTCAAATTAAACCAAAATTCATAACTACGTTTGACTTTATTTTAAGACGGTCATATGCCCGATTGGATAAGTAGGCAATTCTCAGAGGTATAATCAGAATTTAAATGAATCAACAAACTTTCACTTAATCAAGATTTACAAAATAAGATTCAAATTAAATCAAAATTTAGAACCACATTTGACTTGATTCTAAAACAGTCTCATGCTCAATTGGATATGTAAACAACTCTTAAGACTACAATCACAATTCAAATGAATTTTAAATTTTCACTTAATTAAAATTTATAAAATAAATATCCAAATAAATCAAATTCTAAAACCAAACAAGTTTTATATTCACCAAACACCCAAATCAAAAATATAATTTTGAATTCACATATGATTGGTAAAATGGTAAGTGCTAGCCTGATTGGGATTAAAGGTCAACAACGAGTCATATTGACTTGCATAATCGGTATACAATTTTATGTAACGATCATGTGGGCCTGAGCTGCAATAATTAAGCCAAAATACAATCACGTGGGCTGTTGACTTGGCGAGCAAACTAAAGACGAACCGATAGTTAGGATGAAAAAAAAGGAAAAAGAAAGAGATTTTATTTATACTTATTAAAATTTTACCCAATGTTTGGGAATTAATGCTCTCACTTAATGGATGATGAGATTAATCCTCCAAAAATTTGTTGAGCTGTGTGTAAGATGGTTCGAATATTTTAAAATATATATAAAAAAAAACAACAAAGACATACACACTGATAGATAAGTTGAATGTGAAGAAAGAAATTTACTATACAACTAAATACATATATTATTTTTTTGTATTTTTATCTAAAAAGTTAAATTGAATTTAAAATAGATTATTTGGTAATTTAGCATTTAAAATAATTTTTTAAAGTTAATTATTTAGATAAAAAGTTAATTTTTTTATTTTTTATTTAAATTAAATAACTTTACCTTTTTATATATTTAATATTAACAATTATATGTAGTTAGTAGTAATAGTAAATAAAATTATGAATAAATAGTATTATTGTATATTAAAAGTTGTGTGAGTTTAGATAAAATATTATAAGAATTTATGTTTTAATTTAACTTTTTAATTTTTTAACTTTTTGATTTTTCAATGAATCAAACAGAGCCGTGAAGTGAGAATATCAAATAAACTGCAACTCATAACAATATGCACATACAACATATATCTATACTAAATGCGTATAATGACACAACTTGCCCTTGAGGCCATGTTTGTTAACCATTATACTTGGTTGGATTGGCTTAACAATTCCAATGGTTAGCTATTCCTTTGAGAATTGGGAGAGACCGCTATAACGTTGCTCAACAAGCCCATAAATTGGCTGGACAAACAATACCCACAAGAGGTGTTACTTGCAATTCATTCCGGGTGACACTTTTACCCTCACGGTTAGCTATTCCGTCGTCGCAGTCGATCGTTAATCGTTAGGTCGCTATGAACGTTAGGGTTGTAAGAAGACCTCCGAGCTGTTTATGTCTTTTCCTCCAGAAATGCACCTATTTTTCTCGATTAAATCTTTAATTCGAATTTAAGCGGAGCGCCCAAATCGCCAATCGTAGCTTAAAGGGTGTGTTCCAAATTTCTATTTTTTGCAAAAGATCTTTCCATTGTTCCTTAGGTCGCATTGATTCGAGAAGAAGATAACCAATTTGGTAGTTTGAGTCCCTAAATCTGTTTTCATTTTCTTTGTTTGGGTTTTTTTTAGGGTTTTGAGAGTGTAGGGTGGGTTTGGAAATGAATGGGGATGGAGAAGAGGAGCAAACTGGGTTTGAGATGGGCGTGGTGGTTTCAAGGAGGGTTGTGAACGAAGGAGACGAGAGTTGTGATTGCGTTGATGAGGTTCTTGTTGACGATATCAGGAAGGTGGGGTTGATAGTTGATAGGCTGCGTTTGCTTGGTGGAGATGGTTCCAGGCTTCTAGATGCTTCTTACAATGAGAGGTTGATGATAAAATTTATAATTTAATATAATTTATTTTATTATTTAATATAAGAAAGGATGATATTACAAAATTATAAATTTAGTAAAATTTTATTATTTATTTAAAAAACCATTTCAATGAGTGAATTTAAAAAATTTAAAAATTAAAATTTTAAAAAATAAATCAAGTCAAAATAAATAATATAAAATTTAACCTATTAGCTTATTTAACTTAATTTTAAAAAAATAACTTATTAACTTATTTTAAAAAATATATATTTATTAATTTTTCACTACAAGAATAAATTAAAAATTAACAAATACAATTATGTCACACATTATTCAATTTCATCCAAAACAAATATGAATTTGTGTAATTAATTAAACAATTTTACTAAAATCAAACACAAAAAACTAATCACACCTTATTCATAATTTCACATCATTACTAATTTCATCTCAACCTCATTTTTTTATTTCACCTCACTGCCAATTTTACTTAATCTATGGCTATCAAACGAATACTGTATGTGGCCAACTTTCCAAAAAGCACAACACAGCGGTCAAAATCATGGCTACATTTGCAGATAGGCACACTTTGACCTCATTTTTTTTATAGTTCATGATTTGGAATGAACTATCTTGCTTTATGATCACATGTTTATTATTATAGCAAAAATTATAAATTTATAAATTATAACTAAAAATATACTAATATGGCTTTAAACATAAATTGTAAATAATTACTAAATTTGTGAACTTGTAACTTAAAAGAGTGGAAATTCAGATCTGTTTGGTTGCAATTTTTATTTTCATTTTTTCCAAAAAAACTCTCTGAAAATAGATACAATGTTCATTAGTTAAAAATAAGAAGCTATAAACAAAAACTATAAGCACAGTTGTTTGGATTTTTTGAACCTTCTGATGTATCATAAGCTATAAACTATAACTTATGCTGTAACAAATATCCCCATAGTCGGCGGTTTAGGCACATGTCACTAGGACAATTTAAGTTACCAATTAACCTCCAATTTTTTGGAGTATATTCCTAATAAGTAACAAATGTAGTTTTTTTCCCCTCTTCTTTCCTCCAAGTAAAAACAACAAAAAGGATTAGGCACTCAATATCCAGTTCAACAAAAGGTATGTTTTTCATTTTCAATACTCGATTTTGCTCATCGTTTAGGATACCATGCTCCGACTCTGCCTGCCTCTGCTGATGCTAAAAGCATGGTCATATTGTATCACATCAAACACAGATTATAAGTTCCAAACATTGCATAAATACAGTGTTGCACTCTTATGTCACTACAAAGGCACTAGATGAACCAGTGAAATGGTGAACTGAACCGAAAATGCCCTTAGAGGGGCACCAAAATGTCTGATCCTATACACACCTGAAACTGCAGAATCTGGAATTCTCCATTCTATAGTTGCATAGCTTCGAGGGCTGAGCTTAGCAGGCCTTGACCACTTAAACCTCAAACAGAAGTCATCGTCATCATGCGCTGGAATCCACGCCTCTTCACCCTGAAGAATCTCAACCAATGCATACGTGCCCTCAGTCATGAGATCGTTCCTCGGGCAAGCAGTCGAGAAAGTGACAATACTGTGTCTTCCCTCTTGAAGGTGGCATTCGAAGGGGCATCAAGTTTAACATCCCCGAAGTTCACGCCAGGAGAGGTCGCATCGAAAACTATCGGTGGAAGTAAGCTGATTTGCTTGTGAAGGAGATCTGGTGGTTGTGGGCCAGCTTCAACAGCTTGGCCACTCACAATAGCCACAGCTAGTTTCCTGAACTCCTGAATGTAGGCATCGAGTGTGTATGGACCATAAAGAGTCGATGCTCCCTGAAAATCAAAAGCATCATGATAACAATTATTTACCTATGTAATGTCCGTTGACGCACAGGGAAAAGGATGGTGCAATTTTGATATTTTGTCTTTCATTAATATTGCTCCTTGATGCAATTCAAAAAATTAGGCTAGATATCAGTTTAAACTGTGCACTTGGAACTGTCAAAAAATGGTAAATGCAGGTCTTGTTGCAAGACTTCCTTTTTTTTTTGACAAGTATCTGTTGCAATAACTTCATTCAATAATGGAATTTGTGGAATTTGAGAAACTGACCTCATATCGCTGCACCTGATACTCCTCAAAAGTGGTCACATACTGTGAATATGTAATTGTCAGTCCTGCAATAGCAACATGGACATTGCTGTCGAATTCTCCATTGCCTCCAGAAGTAAGCACCGTCCTAACAGCATCTCGGAGGCGCCTGCCAGCCATGGTTGTGAATTCTGCAAGGGGTACAAGCGTTAGAAGTCAAGTTAAAGAGAGGAGCACGTAAATAGTGATTAATGTCGGTGAACAAACTCAGTAGTTTGCTACCTAATGGTGATAGCAATATACCGAGGATTGAACACCATATGATTCATTATTTTCAGCAACAATGCTGCTATACAAAGTGGCAGCTATTAAAGAGAAATGGAAAAGATACTAGCATGAGAACAGAAGGGTTTCATTAACCTCCAGGTACACTGAGAATGACAAGTTGCCCCATTCGCAATATTTGAACTGGAAGTACTGAGGGCTGCAAAAATCATGATATATATGTACATCAGTACTACTATCAAACTAAAATAATAGAAATTTAATGCATTGGCCAAATTGTCCACTATGAGTAATTAAGATGCTTCAAGCAATCCTTTACACACAAATTGGAAGTTTACCATCCTGTATCCGCAGACGGGTATTAGAGCTCCATAGTTATATCCCAAATAGAACTATGCAACTTAAAAAATTGGATGCATTTCATTTTCAGTACACTATATATTCTAGTTCTAGTGGTACTGTCTGTCTAGAGACTAGAGTTTTGAAATTTAGCATCTATGCACAAATTGCAAGTCCAAATGAATTGTTGCAACTCACCGCCCAATCATATGGTTCCTTCATTTCGCCAGTATCAAGTAGAATAGGCTTTGGATGCTGACACTTGACCTGTTCCTCACTTGGGGTTTTCAGTAAATCCCTCACCAGCCTCCAGAAGGCATTTCCCTGATGTAATGTCCATAAAACAGAACTAGCGCATAATTTACACATTACACAGTTGGAGAGTATATTCAAAGTTTTGCTAATGCACTGGAAACTTCAGACTTACCTTATCATCTGCTTGCTTGAAATCGAAAGCTCCAGGTCCATCAGTGGTTCCTGCAGCAAAAGCAAAGCCTGTTGCAGCTGGACATGTCTTCACTATCTCATGACCCCCTCCATCCTTTGGGATTGTAACCTCAAGGTCGGAGAAGTCTACATATGCCTGTCGGTAGTCAACCTTCCCTTTTTGTTGTTCAGATGCTCTATTAAAAAGTTCAACAGCTTTTCTGAATTGCCTCTCTCCAATGATACGTGTACTTTCAAATTCATCAGGATAACTGCCAGACAAACACGGTGTACATCTTTTAGACTATTATACCAAATGCCCAAATGTTATGCTTTAAGAAATTTGAAAAAATCCAACCATATGTACCCTGGGCCCTGACCATAGCACAATTCATTTTTTCCATTGCAGGTACTATGATTGAAATCACATGGTGCCCCAGTGTCTACACAAAATGCACCAAGTACATTTGGGCTTACATCACCAACAGTTGATTGACAGAAGGCAGATACAAACTGAGGCTTGTCAGCTTGTCTAAGTGCACTTCTGACCCTTCTTGCAATACTTGAAATTGTTGTCGCAGGTTTTCCTGGAAAAGACTGGAAGGAAGATGCGAGTACCATCAACTCTTTACCTGTAAGGTAAGATCCAAATTGAGAATGAATGATCACATTTTCCTCCAATGAAAGAAGAGGCAATTTCTGACATGCTATAGTGTGCAACAGCATATCCACTAATCAATGGGTAGTTCAATCAAAAGTGCAACCTCCACAGATTTAATACAATTCCTGCTTTCTATGCGCACTTCTTGATTCTCATTATAGCATTCTCCAGTTTGTATCAAAATCTTACATTGTTAGCATATAGGATAAAATGGATCTAAAGTACGCACATGTAGTTACAAAAATTACCTATAAGAGTTGGAATTACTGGTCTAGAATAATTTTGCCAGAATTTTAAGTGGTACAATAAGCAAGCCTTGTTTGGGTTCACATTCCCTCACAATTTTGTAGATGCAACCAAACTCCTCCCAGCGAGAATAACATATACAAAATAACATGAAATAAAAAAAGTTTCCTGAGATCAATATAACATGTTAACCAGACAAAAGAAATTAACTTACGGTTTTCATGAAGATTTGGGATTATGATGGGCTTTCGTCGAGGGATTCCGGCAGCTCCAGGTTTCTCAGGACTCAGACTTCCAAAATCATTCTCAAAAGCATTTTTTTCATACCAATCCTCCACAAATCGAGCAGCTGCTCCTTTATTGTCACCACTAATCAATGAGTTTGGACGGCTCATAGAAGTTCCATGTGTTGCAAACCAATTGAAACTGCCAATGGGGCCCCACTCATCGTCTACAAATTTCAGAAGTGTCATTTCTTTATCAACATTGTATTTATATTTACTCCGCTCTGTCTCTGGATTGTTGAGATATGCACTAGGACTACGATTTACACTGGCATTTAAGAGCTCACCTGTGAAATTGTGGTTGATGATTAGCACAGCTATGATTTTTTTTTTCTCAACAAAAAATTCCAAAATGTTGCATGATGAATAAAAAAATAGAAAAAGAATAAGAAAGAAATATCAGAACCAGCCTACTTAGCAGGCTGGACCACTGGGATTGGATTATGACCCCAAAGACGAACTCTGCTTTTTGACAACATTTTCTTAATGATGTCTTGGACCATCATCGTAATACAACAACATCAAGCCATGAAAAGGATAACACCTAAATATCACAAAGAAAATGAGACATTCTTCAAACAATGCACAAGGAAAAATCCAAGAAAAATAGCACTTTCCTAACAGAGCATTGTAGAATCACTTCTACACAAAAATTTTGGAAGCTAAATTAAGAGATTGACAACATTGTATAATGCTTTAGGCATTTCTTTTCAGGTTACATATTCCGTAGAGATATCAATACGTCCAACCCATGGAAGGATTGTTTTATACAGACACCAAAGTACATAGTTCCAATAACCTTATAACCTTGATTATGCTGTTTATAATACACTTCACCATGGTTCAGGTTCACAACTATTGGATTTCTCTGCCTGCACATGGTATGGAATGCAGGCCACTAAGTCACAATGTTTGATTGAGCAAGTAATTTTATGAAAAGCTAGATATTAAGCCTGTCAAGGTTAGAGATGCACCTTGCGTAAACTTAATGAATCATGAATCATCTTCCTTACCTTTATTTACAAAAATTGACCATGGGCGAAGATTCTCCTGAGCTTGTACAATGCTTTTCTCAATTCCATCAACAATGACATCAAATGATTGGCGTACAAATCCAAGAGATGTTATGTGATATACCACATGTTGGAGATAGCCACCAGGCCCAGCGTGAGTGTGAGTTCCACTGATAGCAACATTCTGTTCACTATACAGATCTTCATACCTTCAAAAAAGAAATGAAAATGATTTTATGCTAGAATATAACAAACACTCTTAAAGCAATCCCAAAAACCAGTTCCTGAAGGTGAATCAGTAAGGAATATCAATTTCACACCAACGACATTCTTCAAGTTCTAAAAGATGAATCACTTTGAATATAAAAAGATTACTTGAAAACACTTTTCAGTAATTGAAAAGGTTTTGCAGGGCCAGATAGCCATATCTTTCTATTCTGTTAGTTATACAAATAGGAAAATAATGCGTGCCACAAAAAATACAATCAGATTTATCTACCTTGCTTTCAACCTTTAAAGAACTTTTATCGTAACAAGCTGTGAGGCCATACAGGCATCAAGATTCACAAACACTAAGCGGTTTCCTTGAGGTTCTGCCACGATAAATGTACGAGCTCGCAACCTGAAGTGAACTCCAAGAGTAATTTGTTCCATATTTGCATACCCCATCATATTGACATCTGCCGCGGGCCGGTTATGTCATAGCTTCCAAGGCCAATCAAGTAAGTAGATGCTGATACAGTTCCCCAAAAACTAAGTAGCACGCATGATAGGAAGCCCCAAAACCACATAGCTTTCGATGCTCGCCCTACAAAGCAAAAGAATAGGGAAAGCATCTCCATAATTCCTGTCCAGATTAGGGTTATCCCTCATACCATTGTCTCCATCCTTCGCCACAGAAAAAGATAAACAATGTGAGCAGTTGTGCAGCTTTTATCATTTGAGCTCAAAGACATTTCTTGAGGGTATAGCAAATAGCAATGATGACATCGCTAGCAGTTATCGAGTACCGTTGTGAAATACAGCTGAAGCTAGATATTAATTAAAACTATTTCTTGCATGCCATTTACTGAAGTCCATTGCATTGAAGCCAGGTTGAACTCCATAGTCAGAAACCTTTGTGAAACAAATCGGATAAAAAAGAAGAAGAAAGAGGAAGCATTTCCCCTTTCAAGATATAGTCTGAAATTGCATGAAACATCTCAAGTAGATTATCAATCCAACTATGGACAGTGCATTTACACAATATGAATCACGCCACACTCACAACTGCGGTGGGTGGGGCCCACCGTACTTGCGAGTGTAATGTGATTCATATTGTGTAAAATTGCATTGTCTTTAAACTTTTCCATGGATTATTAATGTCCTAGAACTTCATATCATAAGAAAAAATAATTAAGATCCCAGTGAATCAATTGGCCAACGTATAACCTAAATCCAGTTTGAAATCATTTTACATGTGTAAAATAAGCTATTGAATATTCAGCCTGAAACCAACAAATCCACATTATCCAATCACGTATTGACTACTAGTGGAAAAAAGAAAAAGAAAAAAAAAGAAACCTGATATTGAAGCATTTCAACTATCTAAAATTCATTGGGCAGCATCTCAACTTCAGAGTACGTGCAGTTGAATATATCTTTAACAAAACTGAGCATTCAGCCCTGGAATTACTTTATTCCCGTTGATAAATAATTAGGGTATTCACGATTTGATTCGATTTTGAACTATACTAAGAACCAAATCATTCTGAATAGTTCTAAAAGTTTAAGAACCAGAACCGAACCGAACCAATAAATAACGGTTCGGTTTCGATTTAGAACCATGGTTCTAAGGGTAAGTATTTGTTGCCTACTTTACGTTTAAGAAAAACTATACATTTATTTGTTTATTTTTTTCTATTAACTTTGTATCTTCGTTAGTTATATTATTTTTACTTTACATTTTTATTTTATACTTATTTCATATTATTACAAAAAGAAATCTCCATATCTATAAATTATGAATTATATTTTGTTATGTTTTTTTTTATTATAGTTTATGAATTATATAATATTACGATGTTATGAAAAAAATGAAGAAAAAAAAAAGAGAATATGTAAAATAAAATAAATAGTATTTTAAAATGATTTCTCATATATAATACGAAAATAATAAAAATAGGCCATGGATAAGTTCAATTCCGTATGATTTTATAAAGCGTAAACCGTGAAGAAAACCATAAAGAATGACTCTTAATTATTCAAAAACGGAACCATACCAAACCAAACCGTTTACCCAAAAAAACCAAATGAAATGATTCAGTTTGGATCGGTTCAAACCGATTTAATGGTTCTATCGCTCTTTTGAACAACCCCTAGTTGATTACCTCGAACATACTGCCAATCCACTGCCAAAACAAAACCAAGCAACATTTCAATAATGATTACAAGGTACAACACCTTGGATTGCTCGATTTATCATTTTATCTCTCTGTATAGAGCAAGAATTAAATCTCAGTTCAAATTGTTCAATCAAACATCAGGAGAAAAACACTCTTCCGTCCGTCTTCAGTCTAGATATGATGGCAATTAGCCTTTTCAATGTTTTCATACAAAACAACCAACAGAAAGCATTCACTTCGTATATAATACAGTAAGTACAGAGGTACCTTCGTAGTTATGGACTTGTAATTCTCGATTCCGGCGTAGAATTCTCAAGCGGGAATGGTTTCATCGATCTTCAGGCGGTATACAAATGAGAATGATAATACATCCATACATTTTGTATTTGTGGTATGAATTATATAAACATATATGTATATAGATAATAGACGCTTTGAAGAGAAAAACCCTAAAGCTTCTTCGATTACTGAGGTTTAACGGAAAGAAGCGTGCTGGTTAGGGCGCCAGAATAATAGTGGCCGTTGGCACCAATTTGAAGTCCTTTCCACGTGATTTTCAGTTGAGAAGATTTTTTTTTTTCCCCGGAAAATTGGTCTTACCCCTGCCATTGGTTTTATTTTTCATCCACTGTAATAATTTTTTAACACTGAGATTCAATTCTAACGCTCAAGATTTAGTTGAATTTTAAAATAGATATATTTATTTGTGTATTTTTTAAAATAAGTATAAAATATATAAATAAATTTATCTGTATAAAAAATATTATATATTTTTAAAATTAGTATAAAACACACAGATAAATTTATCTGTCTTGTATAAATAAGTAGACAGATACATTTATTTATCAAATTGTGCTTATTTTACTAAACAGATAAATTTATCTGTTTAGCAAATTATGCTTGTTTTACAAAATAAATAAATTTATTTATCTAAAACTTATATGCCTTTGAAGAAACAAATAAATTTATCTGTCTAATACTTGTGCTTATTTAAGTTAACAGATAAATTTACCTGTCTAATATTTGTCAATACTAGAAAAGAACAGATAAATTTATCTGTTTAGCAAATTGTGCTTGTTTCACGAAATAGATAACTTATATTTGTTTGAAATAATAGATAAATTTATTTATTTAACACTTGTGCTTATTTGACTTAACAGATAAATTTATTTTTTAATATTTATCAATACTAGAAAAAAATAATAGATAAATTTATCTGTATTGTAGGCAATTGAACCTCGCGTGTCCATTATGGGGGCTTCAACTGTAATTTTTAGGATACAAAATACTATTAAGCTACAAAGGTATTTGATAAGAAGGAGAATTTCAAATCAGAGAAATTTCATCAACGGACGTAATCGTTTAAGGTCTTGACATAAGGTCTGACAATAAAGTCGTATTATGCAAGTTTTATTGTATTTTAATAATATTTTTAGTATATATTTTAATATTTTTACATCCAACAAATTTCGAAAATGTTTTTCACGCATTGCTAGTTACATAAAACAATCTTTGAAAATTAAATTTTATTGAGCTTATATTGATTTTAATTTGCATTGAATGTACCTTCATTATTATAATGTGTATAATTTATTGGATTTGATTTCGTTTTAGTTTTAAATTTTAAGTTTGTTTTAATAATATGTTTTTCTTATTTAAGTTTTAATTCTTTTTAATATTAAAAATAATTCATATGCGTATAGCTAATAGTGAGTTTTTTCTTAATTATTTATATATGATACTTTGTAATATTTTAAAATAATCATACACTAATTGCAAGTAAGAATATTATTTAATTTACTAACTAATATCGCATAACTCAACTATAAAATATGGTAAGTGATATGTGTTCTATAGTTTAAATATAACACCTACCATTGAAATCACATTATATTTAAGTGGTAAAAAAATATACATAAGATAACAATTATCATCTCATCACAAGTAATAATATTTGAAAATTATAACTTAGGTAGTTACTTAAATATAACAATAAAATTGGTGTGAACCCCTGTGAATAGCAACAACTCAATCCAAATCTAACTAAGAACATAAATAAATTACATATAAATATGCTACAAATTACAGAAAATATATAATTAATAAAAGTACTTAATCTAAATTACAATATATCTATTGGTATTGCATTAATTTAAATTGTTCACCCACATTTTTACACACACACACACGTACATACATACATACATAAATATATATATATATATATATATATATTTATTTATTATGAATTAAATAGTTTAAATGTTCTTACTAGTAATCAACAGGATATGCTTGATGTGTCAAAACACATTCAAGATCCAACAGCTATAAAAAAGTTTCTTGAATCTCTTCTAACTCAGACTCCAACATCTTCAGTTAAATCTGATAATGTTCTCATAACTTCCCTAAATCGGAGTTATAGTCTTTAAACTGTATTAAATCGTATGGATAATAGTTATGATAAACTCAAAGCTATTCATGATTTAAATAAAAAAATAAAATTTCTTAAAACTGAAATTAAATAATTAAAAGTGTTTAATCAACAGTATGAAATTGATCTTCTTATTATTAGATCAAGACTCTTTGATCTTGAAAGTAGCAAATTCATTAATCAGGAAAATAACTAGAATAGTGAAAAAGAAATTGAACCTCCTATTTATTCTGGAGAATTATCTCTCTTCTTTAACCTTCTTCAGAAATTTACTCATCATAAATGGTATATTCAAATTAATTTAGTAATAAATAAAAAATATACTAATAAAAATACTATCGCCCTAATCAATAGTAGTGCTGATATGAATTATGTACAAAAATGTATTGTTCATATATGCGCGTGTGTGTATAGATTTAAATTAGTCACTATATCAAATTTTAAATAACAACAATAAAAAAATCAATACCACTGGTATAAGATTGTTTAATAATGTAGTGGTAAAACACTGACAAATATATTAAACGTGACCAAACACTCCATAAGGGTGACGAGACAAGGCTTGAGGGTTAAGCCCTCACACTCTCTATATATAGTGACCCTCCATAGGTATGACATTAATACTTTATCTCTCTAACAGTTTCTCTAAAAAAGTCCGTCTAATTTGGGCGTCATAGGGTCTTATGTCGGCCACCGGTCGAGAGGCTTGTTTTGCAGGCATGTCGGTACGAAACACTTGGGGGTTCAGTCGTCTATAAACTCGTCAAGTTCTTTATTAAAATCAAAAAAACTATTACAATTTATATTCTCACAAATAATATTAATTTGACTTATTTGTTTAGTAATTGTCATTCTATAAATATTCTTTTGAGTTATGTTTGTACATTGAACGTAATATTTTTTTAATAAATTATTATTATTTTTAAACAATATTTAAAAAAAGAGATTTGCTATTTGTAAATATTTTTAAAATTTCGTAACCATGGAATCAACTGTTGGAATCTGTGAATTTCATTGGCCATTGAAATCCAGATTTCAAATAGCAGATTCAATTACAATTGAATTGG
>JAOTRH010000022.1:19275186-19290329 GCA_034768845.1 Heliamphora exappendiculata
ATGGCCAATTCAATTGTAATTGAATCTGCTATTGAAATTTGAATTTCAATGGCCAATGAAATTCACAGATTCCAACATAAGTTCCATTTGCTTTTTAACCATTCTTAAAAAACTTATTTTTAAAAGTTATTAATGACACGAATAATTTTAGCCGTATTCCTTAAATATGCAATTAGCAATTAAAGATAGTGATAAATACACCCACGGCATTGATGTTTAGTTTTGTATTTTAAATTTTAAAATTACATAATTTTTATTATATATATATAATCTTAATAATATTTATATTTTAGAACTTACTCATTGTATACTACAAGATAAGATCCACATTAAATATAAAATTTTTAAAAAATTATAAAAACCAGAAATTTCTCATTCTCTCATTCTTGTGTAATGTATAAATGTTGCATCCACAATTGAAAATTTTTAAAAAATAAGAAATTTTTAAAAATGAAAGCTTTTTTTTACATTTTTAATTTGGAATTGATATGAAATGTACAAATGAGATATAAAATTAAAAAAGTTTCATTCATTAAAAATGAGAAAAAAAATGTACAATATACTAATATAATAATAAAAAAAACTTAATAATAAGAAATCTAACTTATAAGAATTGAGAAATTCTTATGTTACAAATTAAAAAATAAGAATATTTTTATTTTCTGTAAAGAATTATCATTTCAAAACTTATGACCAAAATAAGTGATAACGTCGTCAAAGAAAAATAAAAAACTATGAGTACAAAAATAAAATTTGCAATTAGTTAATATTAATACAAATTATGTTTAAATTAATAATGATTAATACAATAAAAATATTATTGCTTGTACTATATATATATAGAGAGAGAGAGAGAGTCATCTTCAAGTTAGTTGTTTTCATGACCAATGGCAAGTGAGCAGCCCTCATCTGCATATATGATTGAGAAACTCTCAGAAAACGATGGATCTACCTAACACATAACGACTATTTTATATAATTAGCACAACTCCGGAACGTTTCCTTCTTCAGATAAACACTTTTCTGCCAAAACTTAGGTTGGAACGTTTCAACATATATTTATACTATTATAAAGAAAACACTAAAACTAATTTGAAGTTAGCCGAATTTTTATATTCCCAATTTGCCAATCATTATTTTATTTAATTCCTTGAATTTAATACACAAAAAATAACTGTAAGAGTTAAAATAGTACTTTTCAAATTTTAAATCACACAAGCAGTTATTTTAACTTTCCAAAAACTCTTTCCTTTTTTCAACTTTAAATTTACAGCGGTTACTTTTAACTTCAGAGCACCAGAAAACTGTTTGCAAAGAAGAGGATACCGAAAAACTGTTTTCGTCGCTGGATTGGATTTGTCGGGAGCCTCTGTTTTTTTGTTGTAGAAGGTATTTGTTTTGGCCAGTGGCTTTAAATTCAAGTTTTTTTTCTTCATATTAGTGGCCTTTATCTGCCTCCGTTTTTTGCTTGGGAGCAAAAATTATAAAGAGAAAAAACACATCGCAAGTTGGTCTACTAGGCTAATCTAATCATTTTTTTAATAAACGTTTGCTTTACAATTTACTTATCTATGGTATGGTTTAATTTTACTCATTATTTATTAAAATACCATTTATATTTGGTTTTTTGTTTTTTGATTCAATATAATTTGACAGTTTTGTTGGTATGAGTTGATTTTAATTTTTAATTTATATATAATTTGAATTAAACACGCATCGCGTGTGTTCACACCGCTAGTATATATATATATATAGAAAGGATGTGGACACTTTGGACTAATTATTAAACCAATTGATTAATTAATTATCGAGACATTTTTGGACAATATTCAGAGTTAGAGTTTTATTTTAAATGTCATATTATTATAAGTCTCGTTTAAATACAAAAATCTTAAAATACTTTAACGAGAATAGAGAGAAAGGAGATAAAGAAAAGAGGAAAATAAAGAGAAGAGAGAGAGAGCTTTTTTTGGGATCAATGAAACAACATCTATATTTAATATAAAGATTTTAAAATATAAAAAAGATAAATTCTCATTTACACAAGCGACGTATGAGAAATTTTATGTTTTTTAAATTAGTAAATAAATAACGAGATAAATCACAATTGAAAAGTAAATAAAATGAGATTTATTGTTGTGATTTTATCTAATTTTTAGATATTAATTACTCAAGAAATAAAAAAACTTATCATTATATTTAACATAAGAAAATGATAAATTTTTTCCTTTCAAAAGAAAATATTGAAAGTAAAAAAAGAAAAATTTCACTAAAGCATTTCTTATGTCCTGTATGGGAAGTACTTCCAAATCTACACATTTTTTATAGCATTAGTCAATATTAAAAAAATGTAAAAGATCATATTTAAAAAAAATAGGACCTTAACATAATTTTGTATGTGAAAATAAAAAAGTTCTCATTTTTTCTAAAATTTTTTAGTTTTAAAACTATAGAATCTTTTCATTTCTAATTTGTGAGAATGAGAAAAATTCTCATTTTTTTTTTGTAAAAATGAGAAAATTTTTAATTTTTAGTTTTATTTGTGTATTTAATATAAATATTATTACTTATATATATAACAAAAATTATATAATTTTAAATTCTAAAAATACAAACTAAGTAATATTCTCTCTCTCTTCTCTCTTTCTCTCTCTTTTATTATCTCTAGTCTTCTAACATTTTCTTCCTTCATTGTTCTCTCTATCTCATTTTAATTAAAAAAAATAAAATAGTCTACATAAATATTTCAATTTAAAATTAAATCCCGTGCCTGTTTGGGTTAGCTTTTAAACTGATTTTTTTACAATTTTAAACTGCACTATTTAATTTTAAAAAAATAACTTTTTTCGTCTCTCAATCTAAAAAAAAATCCATACATATTCCAAACATCAAACACCATAACTTTTTTTTTCAAATAAAATTACTATAATACTCGTACATAAAAAGTCAACCTTACTCACAAATAAAAAAAAAACTGTGCTAATATTCCAAACATTACAACTTAAAAACTAAAAGTAAAGAGATTTTAAACATTTCAATAAAAAGTAAAAAAACAAAAAAATCACTATAAAAATTTTTCCCAAACAATCTAATTTCTTTTATTTTTTTTTTTTAAAAAAATTAAATTTCTTAAAAGTCAAACTTTTTAAGTATCCTAAACAAGAATGCAGTCTTTTTCTTTTCGCAAATTAAAGTGTAATAAACCTCAGTCTCTAGTACCCATATCGCAGGGCATGACCTTATGATTAATGAGCATAGAGTGCATTAATGAAATAAAAATAAGGAAGAAACCATAAAAGTCAGCAAATAAATTTCAATCTCTAACTTCAATATGCTGCAAATTTAGAAACTTTTTTTCTGAATTTTAACTGGTCAAAAGTCTCAACTTTTTGGTCATTGCGTAGATCAGCCTTTTGTTTAACAACTGGGTTTGGTCCCCTCTCTCTCATCTTCACGAAAAGAGATATGGGAATCAAATTTTTAAGTGGACGTACTTCTATTATAAATCTTTGCTTACTTTTCTTATCTTTGTCTATATATATATATATATATATATATATATATATTTGCTTACTTTTCTTATCTTTGTTGATATATATATAAGCTTTGCTTACTTTTCTTATCTTTTTAAGTAGTAAGTACACATCTTCCCGACCATGTTTTAATGATTGGATCCGTTTATTACGTAGAATTTATCGAGCTTGTTATTTATTTAAAATTTTAGGTTGATCCGATACTTGTAGCTAAATAATTGCATAATATTAATTTATAAATAATTGAATAAAAATTATAGTTTTGAAAAATAATTATTAAACAAATAGTATTCAATCACTTAGTTATAGATATTAGATCAATCTGAATTTTTATGTAAATAATAAACTTGACAAATTTTAAGTAATGAACGGATCGAATTATAAAAATATATTTGGATTAATACTGTGCTTAAAAACATAGCACCAACCCTCGTTCCCTTTAATTAATTGCCAGCTTGTCTTTTCTCAGCGTCTCTCCCTAAGTCTTATTTGGGCTATCTTAAAAAATTGACTTTTATTTTGGTGTAAAAAGTTTAGTTTTTAAGTAACATTGTTTGGTATATCTAAAAAGGGCCTTAACTTTTTCCACTTCTGTTTTTAAGAAAAGAGCTTATAAATATATCAAATATTTTAACTTTTTTTAAATAAAATAACTACAATTTCTTAATTAAAAAGTCAACTCAATTTTTAAAAACAAAATTACTGTATCATTATTCCAAACACTATAACTAAAAATAAAAAGAGCAAATCAAACAATAAAAAAAATCAAAAAAAAAAAAGCTATCCAAAAAATTATCTCAAATAATCATAACTTTTTTTTCTCTAAAAAGCTTTTTTGACTTCCCGAATAAGAGTAGTTTTTTCCTAATTTTCCTTTTGTATATTTATTTATTAATTATAATTTATTATTATTATTATGAGGAGGGAAAGAGAGGTTGGGTTGGTTGAATAATCAGCAGGAACAGTCTGTCCAAGTGAGCACAAGTTTTAGAAGCGAAATCTAAGATTATCAAAGAGATGGATTTAAATATGTCCAAAACATTAGCCTTTGTTCCATTCAAAAAAAAAAAAAAAAACATTAGTCTTGTTTGGGCTATTTTTTTTTTCTTTTTTTCTTTTTGAATTTCTTTCATCTTTCATTAAGATTTTTTACTTTCTCATCTCGATTAAATAAATTAAAAAAAGTAAAAAATGTTATTCGAAAGATAATTTTTTTTTACTAAAAACGAAAATAAGTAACATAAAATTTAGTTTATTAGTTTATTTTGTCTCATTTTTGTTTTTCTTCTAATTTTTTTAATATTTCAATTAAAAAAAACTTAATTTTTTGGCTCATTTTTATAAAAAGAGTTCAAAAACATAAGAATTTCATGATTTAATAAAAAAAATTTATTAAAAATAAAAATAAACTAAGTAAAATAAATAAATAAGCAATTTTTTCAAACAGGACTAATTATACTAATTCTAAATTAGTTTGAGAAGTTGATTGAGAGTGCGTTGACAAGGAAAACGAAGAGCGTTTTCTATGATGAAGCCGTGCCCTCCAATTAATTATAGCAGCAAAAACGCGGAAACCGATGTTTCACAATTCTGACTAATCAAATTTGCGTTGAACTTCAGCATTACATATATTTAGGGACAGCCCTGGGCGGGCTGTCGCTTAAAAC
This sequence comes from Heliamphora exappendiculata, assembly GCA_034768845.1. Taxonomy (NCBI): domain Eukaryota; kingdom Viridiplantae; phylum Streptophyta; class Magnoliopsida; order Ericales; family Sarraceniaceae; genus Heliamphora; species Heliamphora exappendiculata. The sequence continues at coordinate 19,280,387 of JAOTRH010000022.1, forward strand.
TTTTGATTTTTTTAATCATAATTTAGAATTTTATTTGTACTTAAATTTAATATAAATATATTTTGAATTTTTTTTATTAATGATCTCGGACAGAGCACAAATGATAAGTTAATTTTATTTGTATATCTTTAATTTCAAGTTCAAGTTTTTTTACATTCTTTTTGTTCAATTTATTATAAATTACGACAATTTTAATGTTATTTTAAATCACAGATAATTTTAAAATGTAAAATAATATGAATAAAATATAAAAAAAATTATGATTTACAATATACTTAAGTCATAGCTTTCTAATATTAGAATATTAATTCTATTTTTATCAATTGTAATCAAACACAAATATTGACTAAAAAATTATTTTATTGCTAAAAAGCTAATAATATATAATTTAAAAGCTTGATATATAAGTGGTATTATATTTTATTTAATTTTTTTCGTAAATTAAGTTTTGTTGAAACATGATTACAAACATATTTTGTTTACTTAAACTTTTATAATTAATTCTTAAATTTATTTTAAAATATTTTGAGGCCCTATATCGCAAACTCGCTCTGGGCCTCAAAATCTTCAAGGCCGACCCGCATATATTACAACGAGCAATAATATTAATTACTCGTTTTGATATCTCATAAATAATTAATTAATATGTAGTTTTCGAAACATCATGTATCGTTATTTACGTGATGTTCCTATCTAATTATATAACAAAAAAAAATTGGAGTAAAACAATGATGGTTCACCCATGTTAGATAAGTAAGAGTCAAAGAATGACCCACTTCATATATATATATTATTAATTATTTTTATTTACTGAAGGTATTACGAAAACTATTTTGGGAGTACTCGATAATTTTCTTCTAAAAACCTTTAAAGACTCGATTTTGTGGGTCCAAAGTAGACCCGCAACAATAATTTGAATTGTTAACTACATTAAAAAGACTATTTATCTAAAAATTTAGTACATGATTAAATTGTATTTTATGTTACAAGATAGGACAATTTTGATTTAAAATGAAATGTTTAAGTTTAAATTGTGTATTTTAAAAAAAAATGCGATTGTATTTATTGATATTCAATGAAATTGAATTTTTGCATGAATAATCTTTTTTAGCGTGACATAAGTGTTGAAAATCTTTTTCTACCTTATTACTATTAATAATTTTAAAAATATTTATTATTTAAATTTATAATAAATTATGATAAAAGTGCCATTAAGCGCAGCAAAATTCTAGTTATATGCGTATCACCCAGTTAAAAATAAGTATATGATCACAAATACGGCTTTTTTGGGTAATTGATTTAAAGTTATTTATTTATTTATTTTTACTTTTAATCAAATAAATAAATAAATAAAATCTGATTAAAAAGTATGTTAATCCAATATATAAAGAAAATATTATATATGATTTGACAGTTAATTTTTTGAGATTTTAAACCAAAAAAACTTAAAACCTAATTGTAAATCAAACCAAACAAGACCTAAATTACAGAACGAACCACAAAGTCGATAATACTACTCATTCGTTTTGAAGAATTGGATATATTCGCACTCATTTAAGTAAGGGGTTGGTTTAAAGATACAATCTTTATAACTTATTGACATACTCATATAGATTGCTAGTTCCTATTTATAAGGATGCAATTTTTTAACAATATTAGTAACATTACATTAAGCCTATATTTGGACTAAAAAGTCTTGTAATTTTTTTTTGAAACTTTTTTTTTTGTGTCGTATGAAGATTTTTTATATTTTGATTTAAATTTTTTATTTTTCTAATTCCTTGTGATGAGATGATTTTAAAAAACGTGCCGTTAGGGCTAATTTTGAAAAAAGTTCAATAAAAATGAAAAAATTAAAAAAAAAGCCAAAAAGTCTTTAAAGTTGGCTTTTTTTCATCTTTTATGAACTTTTTTAAGTTCTCATCAAAAAATTTAGTTTTTTATTTTCTCATAATGAAAGAAATCTAAAAGGTACACTAATTTGTGCTAATACCAAAAACAATTTTTTAAAGACGAAAAAAAACCGTAGAAGAAAAGCTAGTCCAAACACAATTAATTCATTTTGAACGCGATTCACGCTTAATTCAAAATAAGGAGGTCTTTGGCAAAGCTACTGTTATTAGTTTTTAGCTTCCTATTACTAATTTTAGTTATTAATTATAAGTTTTTTCCAAACACTCACAACTTCTGGTATAACTTATAATTAATTTTTTTTCTATTTAAACTACAAGTTACAATTTTTACCAAGTATTCAAAACTTCTGTTATAAGTTATAATTTATAAACTACTAGTGTCAACAATACCAAATAACACCTAAATATATAATCATTTTTGTTGTTTTGATTGGGGGAGGGCTCCTAACCTAGTAAATGACCTTAATGCACTAATCAGTTATCACTTGGACTTGAAAGTTGGGTTCTTGCAATGCTTTGTGATTTTTTAGTTGAAAATTTCAAATATTTGTTTATGGTAATAGTCACTTTTTTAAAGTCGAGTTGCTCAATCGGCTTAAAGGATGTATTTGATAAAGTTCTAATAGTAGTTTTTAACTTTCTGCTACTAATTTTACCTATAAATTATAAATTTTTTTAAACACTCACAACTTTTACTATAATTTATAATTATTTTTTTTAATTTCAGCTGTAAGCTATAATACTTACTAAACATTTACAACTCTGCTACAAGCTATATAATCTATAAGCTACTAGTTTCAATAATACCAAGTACCACCAAGATAAGGTATATATTGACAATTTTAAGCCACGTTTTAATTATTATTATTATTTTTGCTTATTCTGCATAAAATCTAATTTAAAGTCCAGTAGCAAAACCAACCCAAAATAAGATTTTTCAAAATGGTTGACATTACACATATCACACCACTTGTTACTAGGGCCCGCTCTCAAAATTTTGAGGCTCAAAGCGAGTTTGGGATATGAAATCTCAATATATTTTAAAATAAATTTAAAAATTAATTATAAAACTTTAAGTGAACAAAATATGTTTGTAGTCATATTTTAACAAAATTTAATTTAGGAAAAAATTTTAATAAAATATAGTACCACTTATACATTAAACTTTTAACTTATATATTATTAGCTTTCTAACAATAAAATATATTTTTTAGTTAATATTTGGTATTTGATTACAATTGGTAGAAATAGAATTAATATTTTAGTATTAGAAAGTTATTACTTAAGTATATTATGAATCATAAATTTTATTTTTTATATTTTATTCATATTATTTTGCATTATAAAATTATCGGTAAAAGAACTTGAACCAAAAAAAAAAGTAGAAGAACTTGATCTTGAGACTAAAGATATATACAAATAAAATTAACTTACCACCTATGCTCCATTTAAGATCATTAAAAAGGAAAAATTTAAAAAAATATATTTATATTAAATTTAAATACAAACTGAAATCCTAAATTTTAACAAAAAATTGAAAACCCTAGGCGGCCTTGCTCGCCTACCCTTAGGCCCGCCCTGCTTGTTACCACAAAAACTAGCCATTCAATTTAAGTAGGCCTGAGAAAATATTATATCCTTTAATATCCGAAGTACCCAAACAAGAACTATTCCTAAGTTCTTTTAGTCAACTAAGCCTGTTAATCACCCAGTTGTAGCAAACCCAGTTGCTCCCAGGGGTGTCACAATCTTATGGCTACTTAATTTGTCCGGGCCGTCGGTTCCCTATTGTTTCAGCTTGCATCTATATATTATTACCAAATGTCGGAAAATGATTATTTGGTGCTAATAATAGTCTTTAATTAGGATGAATTACACTGACTTACACTACGATTTGACAAAAATAAAAAAATAAGAAAAATACATCGAGCTAGATAATCTGGCATAATTTTTTACCACTTGTTAAATCATTTGTTAGTTACATAAACGGGGTGTTTGGCAAAGTTACTAGTAATTGTTTTTAGCTTTTTGTTACTAATTTTAGTTATACACTATAATTTTTTAAAATATTTACAATTTCTACTACAAGTTATAACTATTTTTTTTATATTTCAGTTACAAGTTCTAATATTTACTAAATGCTTACAATTTTTGCTACAAGTTATAACCTATAAAATACTAGTTTCATCAATCCTCGTCACAAAACATCATTTATCGGCATGTAAAGAAAAATCAAAGAGAAAGATATATAGTGAATTGCGAAAGAATGAGACATCCGTAAATACTAGTGGAGAGTAGCAACAGATTAAAAGGGCATGCATTGTTTAACTGTTTAAGATAAAGATCAAGTGGCAATTGGCTCAATAATATGGGTGTTAGCCTTTTAGTTGTGAGATTGAGAGATTAAACCTTACTAAGTTCAATGTATGAGAGTTGTGGATATGTGTGAGTATTTATCGATAAAAAAAATACTTAAAATAATGTTTAAACTCATAAATTGTGATCTAATGGATGTTAATCAACGTAATCTTTCATGCATAATATATACCAAAGTGGAACTCAAATAACTAAATATGTTTTTTTAAGTGAATATCTAAGTAAAAATATGAGACACATATTCTGTAACTTTATTTAAATATTGAGGGTACATATTTTATAAATTTTGTTTAAAAAAGGAGCTTATGTAACATAGGCAAGGATGGATTGAGATTAAGGTTTAGAAGGGTATGTGGAGGGTGCATACTTTATAATTTTTGTTAAAAAAAGGAGCTTATGTAACATAGGTAATGATGGATTGAGATTAAGGTTTAGAAGGGTATGTTGATTAGTAAAGGGTAAAATTGTAATATTATGTTTAGAGTTTGCTCCAATTACTTGATTGTTCATAGAGAAAAGTTCAATGTAGCCATTTCAAAACCGTGGCGCTCATTGTATTTCTTGCAAACCTCATAGGAGGAAAGCACAATTTTTTCTGTGACCGCCTTCAATTAAGTATTGTATAGTTTATATTTTATAAAAATAATTATATATTATATATATAATTTTTCACCACTTATTACTTTTAAACAAAAAAAAGTACAATTTTGAAAGATTCAAAATCAAATCCTATATTTGATCTGGTCAATGATAGTGTTTAGTATTACTGAAACTAATAATTTATAAATTATAACTTGTAATAGAAATTGTCAGTATTTGTTAAAAATAATAACTTGTAGCTGAAATAAAAGAATAAGTAGTTATAAGTTGTAACAGATGTGGTAGATGCTTAAAAAAATTTATAATTTATAACTAAAATTAGTAACAAAAAGTTAAAAACTACTAACCGTTATTTTGCCAAACAAACCCAATAAAACATGCCTTATATTCTTTACATGGAAATTAGAAAGCTATCTAGATTGCTTGAATAAAGTGCAACACTTGACCTGATCACACCAACTACATCCCAAGTCGTGAAAACTGATCAGAATGTCATTGGGTTAGGGTCGGCAGCGAAAAGCTAACTAATTCAAAGTGCATATATATTAAACTTTGCTTAAAAAAACCAAAGATCCGATGACTTAATTTCCTCTTTGTTTATGTCTTTTTCTTGTTGGATTACCAACTCTAGCTGTTAGATAACTAATAATTTCTTATCAACATTATTCAAACCCTAGCTTCCAATTCCTTGTCAAAGCCCATTGGCACTTATTCTCACGCAACCGTGGGACGAACCAAACCTTTGTTTCTCTCTGAAACAACTATATATATCTCTAAACATACGAGAATGTTTCATAAACATAGAAAGCACAATTCTAAGAAAATCTTGAGCTGTCTCCAAATTAAGAGAGAGAGAGATTGTTCTCTTTGTTTCTTTCTATTTATATCTTGTTCTTGTTTGCGTTTTGGAATGGCGCGTCCTGTCTTCTTGCTGGTCTGCGCTTTAGCTCTTCTTGCTTCTCCAATGGCGTACGCTGAAGTTGTCGAGCATTCTTTTCATGTAATCTTCCTTGCGCTAGCTAGCTTTCGAATCAATTTTTTGCATTGTACTTCTCAATCTTTAGCTTCTCGAGTAAGATAAGAAAATGAGACAATAGGGCTTTATTTGTTATTCCGAAGTACAAAGGGTAAAATCTCAATATATTCTTGAAGCTATCAGTATTAAATTTCAAATTATTTTATTCTCTAATTCAAGTGTCAATAATAATAACTATCACAAATCACGTTTATTTTTTTGAACCGACTAATTTTTTCACAATATACCTAACGTTATCCATAATCACCTTATATGATAAGGACATGTATTGAAATTTGATGGCTTGTAAATAAATTTTGTGTATATATATGCATATATTTAGACATTGTAACACACTATATATGATCCATTTTTACAAATTTTCAGGTGCAAAACTTGACGGTCCAGCGGCTGTGCCACCAGCAAGTCATCACTGCCGTTAATGGAAGCCTCCCCGGTCCGACGATCAGGGTTCGAGAGGGTGACACCCTTGTTGTTCATGTCTTCAACAAGTCTCCCTACAACCTTACAATTCATTGGTACAGCGACTTTTTAAATGAGATTGATATTGACAGTTTTTACTAAACATGATACTTTTTAGTTTACGACAGAAAACTCCAGCTGTTTTTACATCATCGTTGGAAGTTTATGTTGATCGTTAATAATTATCAAAGACAAAAAAGAAACGAAAAGAAAATAACACCACCATCAAAGTTTTATATATAAACATATATATACCATTTTCTGGTTACAGAATGGAACACTTGAATATATTCAATAACTACTTATGATATTCAAGTACTCTTTACCTTTTTTTTTCTTTCATGCAAAAACCTAAGCTTACCATTAAGATTTGTGAAATGCGGTGATTAATGAGGTGTTTTAACAAATGTGCTTAATGCATTTTTCTTAGAGTTTTTGTTTCTAAGCTTGTGTTTGGGTTAGTTTATTTTTAAAATTTTTTAGCTTAAAAGCCACAAAAAAAGTTAACTAATTTGACTTATTAGGTTTTTTTTTTCATTTTTTTTTATTTTTCCTACATGATTTCACACATACTTTTTTACAAAAAAATCAAAAAGTCACTAAAAAAAGTTAGTCTAAACACAAGCTAAATTAACAAACAAAGATTTTACTGTATTAAACTATAAGTTTATAATTTTAACAAATATTTATAATTTCTATTTAAAATCATAATTATATTTTTCAGTTATGATGTATAAATGTATAATTTCAAGTATAACAAAAATCTATTTATTTCTGCTATTTTTATTCACAATCTAATAATTTTTAGTTCTTTTCAAAATCAAATTAATTAAAAGTCAAACATGCCCTTGCTCATGTTCCGTAGAAAAATTGTCCCAACCACCCCCCACAATAAAAAAAGACACAACAAATTGCATGGGTTTGTGGTTTTATTATTAAAGTAATTAAAATATTATAACTATCACAATCATAATTTGTTGTTGACAAATTCCAGTGCCGTGATGTTTATGCAGGCACGGGATTTTCCAATTGTTGAGTGGGTGGGCAGATGGACCCGAATATGCAACCCAATGCCCGATTCAACCCGGAAATAACTACACCTACAGGTTCAACATCACCGGACAGGAAGGGACCCTCTGGTGGCACGCACACGTCCAGTGGCTCCGTGCCACCGTCCACGGCGCCCTAATCATCCGACCAAAGCGCGGTCTCTCCTACCCATTCCCTAAACCCTACAGAGAATTCCCAATTGTTTTAGGTACTACTCCTTTAATTTCTTTTATTCAATTCCCACTCAAATTCTTATTATAAGAAGTTTCGTTTTAATATAATTATTAATATAATTATTACGTTCGTGATTTTAGTTGATAATTAACGTGCAATATCAAGGTTTTAAATATCAACGGTCGCATATTATATCAATTAATATGTAATGAGAGATTTTAAGTATTTGAGATTTTAAACATTTGAAACTAACATCTACTAAGACATTCATTGACTAATAGTACTATCGGTCGACTAATACATGATCGTGCTATCTCGATATCATGACTTAAAACGATATGTACAAAGATATAGTCAATATAATATTAGGAACCTCTTACATGTGAAGGCAATATTCTAGTATCTAGCTACTTTTTTAAGCAATCATGCATTAAGGATGTTTCTGATTTCTAATCATGCATTAAGAATGTTTATTTTATGACAAGTTTCTTATATAACGACAAAAACATATATAAGTTATTTTAGTTTACTTTCTTTGTTCTTTCTCGTACACAAACTCAAGAGCCAATCATAAGGTTTGAATTAACATTAATTAACATTAATTTGTTCGGTTTGGCATGTACAAAAGTAGAAAACCTCAAAATCTCAAATAACTATTTACTATTATCAAGTTCGGGTATATATATATATATATATATATATCAATTTTAATGGGACCAGACATTATTTGAAATAATCATTAATCATTCATTAATTAATTGTGGTTGCAGGAGAGTGGTGGAATGCTAATGTTATCGATGTAGAGAACGAAGCACTAGCCACCGGTGGCGCACCTAACATTTCCGATGCTTTCACCATCAATGGCCGGCCCGGCGATCTCTATCCCTGTTCTTCCAATAGTAAGTAAAATACGTGTAACATTAAATTTTCCTAATAATCTATTCCTTAAATTTTGCTAAAACATGGTTTTTTTTTTTTTCTCATTAGGCACGTTTAAGTTGAAGGTGGTACAAGGGAAAACATATCTCCTCCGTATCATCAACGCTGCACTCAATAACCAACTCTTCTTCAAGATAGCCAACCACAACATGACAGTTGTTGCCGTCGACGCTAGTTACACGGCTCCGATGGTCACCGACGTCGTCGTCGTGGGTCCTGGCCAGACGACCGATGTACTCCTCGCTGCTGACCAGCCGGCGGCGGCTTACTACATGGCGGCGCATCCCTATGCTAGCGCGGAAGGTGTAGCGTTTGATAACACGACCACCACCGGAATAATAATATATGAGGGTGCCACGTCATCAACGCCAATATTTCCTGTGCTCCCCGCGTTCAACGACACGCCCACGGCCTTCAAGTTTTCTAGCAATTTGACTGGGCTTGTAAATGGGCCTCATTGGGCCCCTGTCCCCCTCAATATTGACGAATACATGTTCATTACGATGGGCTTGGGCCTGGTCGCTTGCGGAGAAAACGAGACTTGTGAAGGCCCATTAGGGGAGCAATTGGCTGCGAGCATGAACAACGCGTCTTTCCAGTTCCCTACCAAGTTATCCATCCTGCAAGCGTTCTTCGAGGGGGTTGATGGAATCTACACCGCTGATTTTCCCGACCAGCCGCCGTTGGAGTTCGACTACACGAACTCGAACAACAGTTTCAACACGTCGATCGTGATGACTACGAAGTCAACGAAAGTAAAGAAACTCAAGTACAATTCGACGGTGGAGATTGTGATGCAGAACACGGCGTTGGTGGGGGTGGAGAGCCACCCGATTCATTTGCATGGATTCAATTTTTATGTTTTGGCGCAAGGGTTTGGGAACTACGACGCCGTTTCCGATCGGGAAAAGTTCAATCTCGTCAATCCGCAAGTGCGGAACACCATCGGCCTACCCGTCGGAGGGTGGGCTGTCGTCAGATTTCGGGCAGACAATCCAGGTATATAATGTCTCTAATAGATTTTTAATCTTATGCCGTGTTATTTGTTTATTTTATTTTATTATTTATTATTATTATTATTATTATTTAGAAAAAGTTAAACTAAGACAAAATTTGAAATTATTCGAGATAAGCCGGATAAATAAAATTTCTTCGCCCAAAATAAGAAAAAGTTGAAAAGAGATAAAAATAAACTAATAAAATAAAATTTTATATTATTTATTTTTGTTTTTAGTAAAACAATTTATCTTTTGTTTTTTAGTAAATTCTTTTCATCTTTAAATCAATTTTTTTTTTATTTTTTCAATTTCTTTCTTCAAGATACTTTGAAGAAGTAATAAAAAATTTAACTAAAAGATGAAAAAAATTCAAAAAAAAACATCAAACAAACTAG
>JAOTRH010000022.1:19290429-19314923 GCA_034768845.1 Heliamphora exappendiculata
ATATTATTTGTATTAGTTGGGAATTTTCTAGAGTAATGGAGAAGAAAAGGCAAAAAAAATTAAAAGGGCCCAAACAGCCCTCACCGCGCACACCCTCTGTTGTTCTTCTTCGTCACCATCACTCGCGATCTCAGCCACCGCTGGCGTTGCCTCTCCCTGCCGGCGAACACACCCAACCCCGCCACTACTGTCATCCTCGACATCGCCAACCACCACCCTGTTACCGACCTTCTTTTCCATCTCCGTTCCTCTCTCGCTCTCTCTCTTTCTCTCTGACGTCGTCTCTGCTTCTCCCTCATCGATTGCGACTTCATCTCTCTCCATGGAGGGGCCGACAGTGGTCGGCGGTGATGGTAGAGTGGCCAACGGTAGTCGGTGTCGCGGGTAGAATTGTCGACGTGGGTCGACGAGGCCAAGGGTATGAGATTTGAGAGTCCCCGACGTTGTTGGAGGTCGGCTAAGGTGTGGGTTTGGTGGTGCTTTTGATGCTGACAATGGCACTGGGTTCTCCGGAGATGGCAATCGTTTGAGGCGGGGGGTTGCGAATGTTCACAAAATGAGAATATTGGTTTTAATTTTTTACTCGTACATTTCGAAGTGACGCATACATTTTTCATTTACATTTAACATAACTTGTCATGAATATATAGACATAAAATCATTTTGAGAATGTTTCCACATGTATTAAAACAGATTTGCAGTGAAAACAGATTTGCAGTTGGTTCCAGACTTGGTTCATCATTTTGAGAACATTCTCATTTTCCTGTTTACGATTATTGGTTCAAATTTCAAAATTTAAATTCACAAACTTTTCAAGAAGGTAATCCCGAAATCTACTCAAAATGAGAAATAACCAAAACAAATTGTTTCAGAGAATAACTCATAATGGGCAGAATATCTCCAACGCCATCAATTTCTCCTTCAATTACGACGAGGGTATTTTAGATTTTAAAAATTCTAAATTTTAAAAACAGGACCTAATAGAAAGGTGAACTTATGAATGGGACTCTTCTACAAAACAATTCTAAAAGTAGGATCCAACTCTAAATAACTCAAATCTTCTTTATACTAGAACTACCTTTAGTAATTTTTTCCCTTTTTTATTTTATTATTTTTTTTAGGGGGAGAGTTTGGGGTTGAATTTCATAAAAATTCATAATATATAAATATAAAACCTTTAATATTGATTAGACAGAAAACTGTCAAAACCCAAGGACAGTTTGGAAAATTATAAAAAGAATATCATGCATTAAACTTTTCAAGAGATGCATCGCCAGGCCAGGCCTCGGGTCGAACCGCCAGGACGGGCAGCAAGCCTCAGGCCGGGTCGGGCCACAAACTCAGGGGTAGACTTAGGCCCCAAAAAAATTTCTTAGGGCTAAGGCTCAGGCTAGGCCAGGCTTTTTTCGGTTCGGGACAGACCTGTGTAGTGTTTAGCCTCAGACCGTCCACGGACCTCGAACCGTTTTTACACCCATAATTATGCTTAAAGTATATCACATACCAAATTTTCACTACTCATCACATTTCATGCATTAAAGGCATATCAATTTTTTAGGACCTTTCTAATGGTGCCAATTCCTAGAACGGTCTCTGGAGCTCTCGTTTTTACCTTAAATACCAAAGAAAATGTTAGAATGGGCACTAGAATTTTTTCGGTGGAGTACCCTCTAAGAATCAAGTTAGGTTTCAAATGGAGTAATGGCAAAGATAGAGAATATACCTAAATTCGTTAGAATCTACCTAGGGCATGTTTGGAGTCCTAGATTGAATTAACTCGGATTCATATTCCTGGGACTATTTGTCTTGGGATATTAAATCATTCATATTAATAGTCTCCACTTTTGTACAGTGTTATGTTTGTTTACACCATATGATAAGTACCTTTAGTCAAATTATTTGCTTGTTTTGATGAAGGATTAAATAAGAATAATAATGTTGTGTCAAAAATAAATACCTTTGGATGAGAATGTAAATAAAGTACACCTTTGGTTTTATATGTGGTTGTTCATGTTACAACAAATCTTTAAAAACTCTATTTTTTAGAAATAAAGTTATATTAAATTCAAAATATTAAAAATAATAAAATATGAAAATAATTTAAAGATAGAAATATATTGCCTATGAGATTGTGAGGCGCATTGGACATTGTGCTAAAACGGATACTCTTCCTCACGTGAAGGTTCAAACAAAGTGTATCAACTTCAAGGTACAACTCAAGTGCTCACAAGTATTTATCGTCCAATATTCACGTTCACCAAAAAAATTTTAACGAGTTACAAACCGAAGTTGCCCATAAAACACTAACAAAATAATAATAATAATAATAATGTAAAACTCTCATTATAAATACTATACATCTTTACCTCAAAATATACACGACTTTTTGATTTTCAATCTATCACTCAAAAAATTAGCTAGGCAAATATTGATTTATCAAAGAATGATATTTCTATGCAAAAGACTTGTTCTCTCCATTTGAGATAAAAAATCATGCTGTATAAATAGGCTAGCTTTCTAGGCAACGGTAAACATAAAAATTTATTCTATGGACTTAAAGCATTGAATTGGTTATAATGCCAAATAACGGTAAATCTAATAAAAAGTATTTATCGTTTTAATTGCTCAATAATTTAGAATTTATTAGTATTAAAACTATTTTAATATTTATATTTTAGAATACTAAAATAATATTTTATTTTTATTTTTATTCAAATTAGCCAACAATTCATTGCTATAAAATTCATGTTAAGGACAAATCCTTATTCCTGCTACTTCTTCCTTAAAGACTCAAAAGCCAGAACAAATGTGAAAGGAGAGAATAAAGAGTAAATTAGTCATTTACTATTTTATCCCAATCTCATAATTTTTAATCCCACACCTCCCTTATCTAAGTTATTCCTCATTTGGAGGATATCATATCCGTCCGAATAAATAGTTTAGAGAATTTTTTATACAAACAAATATAGTATAACATATTCTGAATAGTCCAATTCGACCTTCTTATCCGCAACTCCAAACATTGCCCTAGAGTACTTTACCTTTGGCCACATGACAGAGGTCCTCATGTGCAAAATGGTTATGGGCATACCGTCTTGACAAAACTCTCTAGTTTTATATAGCCAAGCGTGTATAATGCGCGTTATGCTGACTAAAGTCGATGGCTGATCATAGCAAATGTTTGACCAGAATGGATGGCTGATCGGAGCATATACGATTGATTTGCTCAACCAACGTTCTAGTTAGATATCGATCACTTTGGGGACTAATCAAAAAATCCTTGTGGTCATATTAGGCTCACTACGGGTCTTGGATCACCAATTCAATTTTTTTGATCAACGATCACGTATATTTAACCGGTATATTATGTTACTCAACACTTTCAAATTGCAGGAGGAGGTGATTATGTCGTGAAAGTTAAAATGTGTGTTGACAAAGGTACCATTAATGGGGAAAGATTACAGTACACGTTCAAAGCTAAAAAGGCGCATATCATATCCAGCTTTAAAACTAAACGATAATAATACTTTATAACATTGAAATGGTCATAAGACAAACACCACAATGGTGCAACAAAGCCTTTTAACCTAATGAAGATCCACTTTGACTGTGTATAGATAGCGTACATTTTCAGTTATCCAAAAAAATGAAAGGAAGCAAAATCTATTTTTTGTGGTCTTGGTAGAATTAGATTTAAATTTTTCATAATAATAACTTTCAAAAGTAAGCCTATAAGCACGGATTAAAAAAAAAAAATTGCGTGAGAATAAGCTTGTCTTTGGATTAGGTTTTTTTTGTGATGTTTTTTTTAGGTTTTAGTGAATTTTTTTTAATATTAATCTAAATAAGTGTACTTTTTAAATTTTTTTCATCATGAGAAAATGAAAAAGCAAATTTTTTTTATTAAAACCTAAAAAAAATTTATATAAGACGAAAAAAATCAACTTAGTAGATTTTTTGTTTTTTTTTAATTTTTTCGTCTTTAGTAAATTTTTTTTAAAATTAGCCATAACGGATATATTTTTTAAAATTCTCTCATTACTAGGAACCAAAAAAGTAAAAAAATTAAACTAAAATATTAAAAAAATTCATATAAAACAAAAAATATGTTTCGAAAAAAAAAGTCACAAAACTTTTTAATCCAAAACATAAGCTAAGAAAAAAAAATTAAAAAAACTTTCTATACACTTTATCCAATTGGTTACAATATCTCCGCCTATCAGGCTATCATCTGACCTCACTAGCCACCGCTTTCTCATGTTGATGGACACCTCCACGCAGCCCTCGTTTTGGAATTAATCAGTTTTAAAGTTGGGTTTTTTAGAAAGAATTTTGCTTAAAATTAAAAAAATTAAAAAATTTTGTTTGGAAATTCATAGCTTTTAGTTTTTTTTTTTTTGTCTTTTTTGCTTTTTTACATAAAATAATTTTATATATTTTTTAAAAATATCATAAATTTTATTATATATATATAAATTAAAATTTAAAAATTTATTCATTAAAGTCTATCAAATAATATTTATATTAAATACAAAATTATATACAAGTAAATTTAAAAAATTGTAACACAATTTTCAAGCTTAAAATCACTTTAAGCGACACGTTTTGGCTTTTTATATTTTGTCTTAAAGTTACTTGTACGATTTATCAAATAATTTTTTTATTTATTTTAACTTAAAATAACTTTAAATTAAAAATATAACTTAAAATCAAATTAGCAAAGGAGGCCTTACTATCTTCGCCTACTAGTTGCTACCTTGACCTCCACCCACGGGCTAGGAGGGTCCTTGGCCAAGCTTTTTTAGTTAATTTTATGTTTTTTGTTAATAATTTTAATAATAAATTATACTGGATATTTAGTAATACTACTACTAGTAATTTTTAGTTTCACACTATTAATTTTATTTATAAATTAAAATTTTTTTCAAATATTTATAACTTTTGCTATAAGTAATAATTACATTTTTTTTTTTTTCAGTTATAAGTTACAAATTTTTCCAAATACTCACAATTCCTATTACAAACTATAATCTATAAGTTATTAGTTTCAATAATGTCAAATACCACCATAATATTTTTTAAATACTTATAACTTTTATTATAAATTATAATATATAAATTATTAATTTCAGTAATATCAAACATTCATATTGTAAGTCACAATAGTCATTTAACTTTCAACTATTTTTTTTGATGACTTCATCTATCTCAATTCACTGACTTTGACCATTAATGGCTACATATATTTGTCAAGGTTCAGAAAGCGTGTTGTACCTAAAAAGACAACAGCACTGTGCTGCACCATAAAACGACATCGTTTTGCGATAAAAAGCAACTTTTGTGTCGTGGTCTTTCATATGAATGTAGAGAAGTTTTGATTTGATGCTATGTCCTCTCACATTTATTACCACTAGCACTCTTTGGCAATATTTATTTTTTAATCTTAACATTTCAGTTTAAGAAGTAAAAAAGATATATATATTACTTTCTGTTTTAAAAAAGTAAATCACTTTTTGTATTTAAAAATTGGACACTTTAATTTTTTTCAGCATTGTTGCACTAGATGGTAATCTTAGTTTTTCTTTTAAACTTTTAGTTTAAGTTTTTTTTTTGCACATTGTATTAGTTGGTAAGATTACTTTTTTAACACTTTATTTTAACTTTGAACCAAATAAAGTAAATTGTTTACTTATTAGTTGGCTTATTTTCGTTTTTAGTGAATTTTTTTCATTATTTAGTTACGCTATTATATTTTTCAACTTCACTCATCGTGACTAGCCAAAAAAATAAATTTTTTTAATTAAAATATAAAAAAAATTGACTAAAAACGAAAAAATACCTTAAAAGCTTATTTAAGACTTTTTTTCGTCTTATATGAATATTTTTTTTTAAAAAAAAATAGTCATTTATTTTTATTTTTTGGATTTTTTGTAACGAATAAAGTTTAAAAAGTATTATTAATTGTTGGAATTAATGTAAAAAAGTTATTTTTTAATTTTTTAATATTTTTAGCTAAAAGGGTAAATTTAGTTCAAACTTAAAATAAAGTGTAAAAGAAAAGTTATATTACAAACTAGTGCAAACAATGTGCAAAAAAAAATTACTTAAACTAAAAGTTAAAAAAAAAACTAATATTACCAACTAGTGCAACAATGCGTAAAAAAATTAAAATCTCCAATATTTAAAAACAAAAAGTAATTTACTTTATATATATATATATTACTTCTTAAAATTGAAAAGTTAAGATTAAAAAATAAATATTGCCAAAAAGAGCGCAAGTGGTTATAAATGTGAAAGAACAGAACATTAAATCAAGATCTTTTATATTCATCAAGAAGATCACGACGCGGAAGCTGTTTTCAACCACAAAACGACATCGTTTTGTGGCACAACACCGTGCTATTTTTTTAGACGCAACACACTCTTCGAATTCTATTTTGCCAATACTTTCACTTTTGAACATCTCAACCTCCAACATCACGTGTCACTCAACCTATGATCATATTTGGCTACTATAAATATTCTCATCGAACCCATGACCATAATGTTTTGGGCAAATTTTTTTTTACTTGCAACCCCCTCCAAACCAAGAAGAAACTTCTGCTAATGAGTAATGTTATCTTAATTATATTTATTAACTATATTTATGAATTATATAATGTGCCATGTCATATATAATAATTATGCTATTACATAAATTGACTATTTACATATAGATACGTCAACCTAACATTATTGTTTAGTAAAACAGCACACAACCTAATTTAATTGGGGCAAAATCATGGCTATAGCCAGTCTTCTTCTTCTTCTTCTTCTTCTTCTTCTAACAATTCTAGTTTTAATCCACACCTTACATTATTAGTTCTTTTAGCTTCCTATAAGTAAGTGCATTGATCCAAACTTCTGTTTTTTCATCTTGCCCCACAACCAAAAGTATAAATATTTTTGCTTTGAAGAAATTATTTAGTATTCCTAAAACAATAATTATTCTAATTATTAGAAAACACATTTTTACATATTAAACTAAATACAAATAAGAAAGTAATAAATCATAGGGCATTGAAATATTAATTTATTAGCTTATTTTATTTTTCATCTTTAGTGATTTTTTATTATTATTTAATCAACACAATGTATTTCTTTGAAATTTTAGTAACTTTTTTCACAAAGATTTTTTTAAAAAGTTTTAAAAAGATAAAAATAAGTCATTAAGTTATATTTTTATTTATTTTAATTTTTAGTTAATTCTTTAATTAAAAAATTACTTTTAGGATCCAAGACAAATTCTAAACCCTAAATCCTTAAAAAAAAAAAAATTTAATTAAAAAAACAGCAAAGACAAAAATTATAACCAGCTGAACTTGTTTAATAATATTAAATAATTTGTAGTTAGTGTTTTTCTTGAATTGAGCTTCTTTAAAGTTTTTATTTTAAATTTTATCATAATATTCAACAATTCGAATTATTCATCTTATAGAACTTGTTGAAAAAATTATAAATGTCAAAAAAAAAAAGTCAATAAGTGATCAATAACTATATTATTTAAATATATTTATTTTTTTTTAAAAATAGACAATCTATTTTAAAAATCACATTGGTCATCCAAATAAAAATTACAAGATAATATAATTATTAATATTTAATTAATTTAAAATTTTTATGTAAATGATTTTTTTAACAAGTTGTTCGAAATAACCTACTAGAATCATTTGAGATGAACTCCTGGGCCGCAATAATTAAACTCTTTCATAAAGTTGGACACTTTAAGAAGCACAATCCCTTTTTGTTTTGGATATAAAGTTGAAGAAAACCATTAACGTACTGTAAGGCTTTGTTTGGTTTTAATTTTAAGTTTTCATTTGGCTATCGATTTTAAATCGGCTTAAAATCAGCTTTTGACTTTTAGCTTAAAGTCCAAAAAATCAAAAAGATTTGTTTTCCAACTTTCAAGTTTTAGTCTATTTGTTTTTAGATTTTTTAATTTTTTTCATAATAATTTCTAATTTTATCTTTTTATATATAAAATTAAATAAATTCTAATCAAGTAATCATACTTCAGTTCATTTAAGGTGAAAGACAATCATGAAATTGAGCTTATTTGATTTTTTTGATACCTTAAAAGTCACTATTTTTTTAACAAAATAAATTTTTTAATTTTTTAATTTAAAGTAACTTAAAATAAAAAAATCAACTTAAAATTAGGTTGCCAAACAAACTTTAAATTAAATTTTTAACTTTTTTATTTAAAATTATTATAAAAATTAATTATGAAATCATAAATTTTTTATCTTCGTGGTTTAAAACTGCTTTTTAATCAAATAATTTTTTTACCTATTTAACATAAACTAAAATGTTAAAAAGTAATTTTTAAATTTGATTACCAAAGGAGGCCGAAATGTACTTTTGAGGTGTGTGTCTGTAAAATAAAACAAAATAGAATGGCAAAATCGTAAAGAGCGTCCTAATATTATATTCCCTCAGTCAGCAGGCAGTAGCACTGAGAGAAAGTGAAGGGAGCACTGTGTTTTGCAGAAAAGATAATAAAACTTGTATTTAATTTTCACATCTTCCAAGTGGACCGACCAGTCGACCACTACCACCCCGCATTTCCGATTTTCCACCAAGTTCTCCTTGTGCTGCTCCTCTCAAACCCTAGAAATAAAAAAGCAAAAAAAGCAAAAAAAGCAAAAACAAAATGCATCACCAAATGGGTTCAGTTCACAAACCCTAGAAAATCGACAGCAACAGACAAAGCAACAAGAGTTTCGGTTCATTACCAGATCGAATATGGCGCTACTTTCCCCTTCCAGGTACATACCTGCCCTTTCTTTTCTCATTCTCTTGCTCAAAACCGTATCTGCCGACTCGAATTCGACCTTTGAACTCAAAAACTTCGATAATGCTTCGAATTTTGAGTCCAAACTCGCTCTATATGGCGATGCCAAGGTCGTTAATGGAGGTTCGTCCCTTCAAATTACTGGGTTTTCGAGTTTAAGTGCTGGCCGAGTGTTCTTCAAGAAACCCATCAAGTTGGTTGAAGGAAATCCCAGAGAAATGGTGTCGTTTTCGACGTGGTTCACGTTTTCGATTTCCCCGGAAAGTGGGGATGGGTTAGCTTTTGTTTTGGTTCCAGTTGGGTTTCCTTTGAATTTCTTCGATGGTGGTTCGTTTGGGTTGCTTAGCGAGAACAAGAATAGGACATTTGGTGTCGAATTCGATACCTTGATGGATGACAAGTATGGGGATTTGAATGGTAATCATGTTGGGGTTGATGTGAGTAGTCTTGTGTCTGTCAAAGTGAGCAATGTTTCTTCCATCAATTTGGTGCTGAACAGTGGTAAGAAACTACAAGCTTGGATTGATTACGAGGCGGGTTCGAAGCGGCTAGAAGTTAGGTTGGGTAAATCAGGTGAAATTAGGCCGGTTGTTCCGTTCCTTTCGTGCCCAATTGACTTGTCGCGAATGTGGAAGGAAGAGGAGGTGTTTATGGGATTAACCTCCTCAAATAGGAATTCTTCACAGAGGTGTAATGTGTATTCATGGAGCTTTAAGGTGAGGCAAATTCCGCATTGGATGCATTCACAACCGTTGGATCCTCAAGCTTTCTCTGTGAAGACTAAGTCTCTGCCAATTCCTACAAGACGGGATTGTCTTTTGAGAATCCTTGCTGCACTGATATTTGGGGCTGGGTGTGGTGGGTTGGGGGCATTCATTGTGCTGTTCGTTTGGACCATATTTGGGAATAGGAGGAGGCCACTGGTGGGGCCGGAAGCGTATCCTCCCCTGCCTCTGGGACTTGAGTATGAAAAGTTCAAATTAGCCGGAGTTAAAGCCGTCGAAGATGGTAAGAAGTAGGTGTTTGAATTGGGTTTAGTTTCATGTTTTGTTCATGTAAATTCATTTTCTTTGTGAACTTGTATGTTCTGGCCTGGGTTTGTTGCTGTACTTTGATGATCAACCATCCAAATGGTGTTCTGTTAATTGTTAAATACTATTTCTGTGTGTCATGATCATTGAAATACAGCATCAAATTGGGTGAATGAGGTATCAAGTGACTATATTTTTGTGACCGACTGCAGTATTTATTCATGTATGGTGATAACCTGTTCTGTAAGTTAATTGCCAAAATCTTTGTTGTCTAATAACTTGGGTCCATATCTTTCTCTCTCCACTCTTTTATGCATCAACTTTCTTATTACTGCTCTCGACTCTGTCTAACTGATGCTTTGAGTTCCTATTCATTTCTAGCCTTTGGATAGGGTTCCCTTCCTCTCTAAAGAAAGAGAGTCGGGTTAGGGAACTCAGAGCTTTTTTGTGCCCCGTCCATGTAGTGTCTATATAGTGTCTCGGGCAAGCATCCAATTAAAAGACTGACCACTTGTTGAGCCACCCTTATCACTGGTAATAAGATCTGGTTAGGGAGTTTGTTCTGATTGTGGCATGTATTGTATCCATATCCATATTCATATTCATATGAGGTTAAGTTCTTGAGTAGTTGTTGTTCATTATCATTCGAACTTCATAGCATTAATTTTTCCCTTATACTTCTTATTGAGAGGCAATTGATTTTACATCTTTGAGAGCATGTTCTTAGCTTGTTCAGCCTGTAGTTATTTTTTTTTGGGTAATTTGCCTGTAGTTATTGACAAAGCAGTAAAACTATGAACCGAGTTAGCAACCCATAACTAGAACATAGTTGGCAAGTAGAATATGGATGTGAAGAAGTAGCAAAATTCACTTTATTTCGACTATAAGAAAGTCACTTTATAATCTTAGTAATAAGAATTTACAGCGGAATTTTTATGACTTATCCTCCTTATCACAAGCATTTGTAAAGATCTCTTCCAAGATAATCAACTGCCCTAGCGATGATTCCAAAACTCGTGGCCGAGAACTATCTGCAGTGCCTGCTTTCACCTCTCTCCCATGCTAAAAGCAGGCACTGCAGCATTTCGGGTTCCAAAACCTCATGATAAACATAACTCATTTTCCTCCTCTTAACTATAGGCCAAACTTACAAGTTCATTTAAGCCTCGTGAATAGGTGTCAAGTACTTTCTAACATTCATCTAGGAATGGTAGATTTCATTTCACAATTAATTGGAGTTATGTTCAAAACGCATGAAGTGCATGACCTTCTCTTTTTCCCTGCAAAACCCAAATGTCCTTTATTTTTTTTTTAATGAGGTTCTCTCCAGTCCCCTTCAGGGCTGGACCAGTTCTGTTGGGTTGATTGTGGGCCCATGACCCCACTTTGATGGTCAGATCCGTTCATATAATTGTTACAAATGTGTGAATTATTCATGTAAAAAATTAAAACTAAAACGGTCGAATGTCGTTAAAGTCAAAATAAATTATATTTGTCTCGAAAAAAATGAATGGCGTTAGCCATTCACAGTTGAGTTTTTTTAAAGACAAATGTAATTAGTTCAAGCACTCAAAAATATTTTATCTAACTTAATTTTGTACATAAATAATTTATATACACTTTATTTATTTATATACACTCGGAAGTGGAAACAATAAAATGGATTGATCTCATGTTGGGCCCATCAACGGTGAAATTTAGATCCTCCTCGGCACTTTTCGGGTAATAGCAATCTTATCTGGGAAGTAGGTGATGTGGCAGTCAAATGTGTGTTTTCATTCGCTACAGTTTAATTTGTAGTAAAGGTTAATTATATTGGTATAGGAATAAAAGCGTATTAAAATGAAGCTTATCAGAAATTACTTTTTTTAGGCTTTGTTTGTTTTAGTGTAAAATATTTAATGATAAAATGTTGTACCTATTTTTTAATGTTTAGTTTGAAGAAAATAATGTAAAATGTTTTATATCAAAGACCAAAATTAATTTATATATATAAAAAATAGGAAGTCATTTTTTGGTGTCAACAAAAGAAATGGTGGTAGCGATGATAGGGGTGAAAGTGGACTTTAGTGGCGATTTTAAAAATTTTTGTCGATGGAGTTATTAAGAATTGATCATCGATTTTTACAACAATATAAAAAATCTTAAATTTTTATAGGAATGTATGAAGTCTTAAATTTTTACAGCAATTTGTCAAATATTTTTACACAAATGTTTTTACATAATTCTCATAAAGTTAATCAATAACTATTGATTATCAATGAAAAAATTAATATTTTTCATAAGAGAAATAATTTTTTTTCATCAAGAAAATACAAAAAAATTTACAATCACATATTTTTACAATCAAAATTTTTTACAATTACAAATTTTTTCATCATAAATTTTAGATTTTTATAATGTACAATCTCACCTTATATAAAGAACCAATACAAAAATTTAAACTTTTTTTCCAAATAAAAAATTATAAATTTTAAATTTATATAATTACACGCTTTATTAATAGACTTTAAAAGAGAAGTGGGATTCTGTTTGACTAAATTTAATAATTACCGAATTTGAAGGAAGGAATTGGGTGTGAGTTAGATGTTAGGTGCAATTGTGTAACTTATATCTTTTGTAATAAAATTTATAAATGCATAAAATATTTATAAATTATATATTTAAAATTTATACTCTGAATATAAATAATTTTTAAAATTTATATACATACTATAATAATATTAAAAAGTTAAATTACAATGAGTTCATTTGATTCCACACCCTTGAGTGTGGAGTCGCCCCTAGCAATGGTGGCGATACTGATTGTGGTAGTAATGTGTGTGTGTGGGGAGGGTGGAAGTGATGGTAATAGAGTGATGTGGTGGTGTTAGAGTTCTGGTAGTAATGTGTGTGTGGGGTAGGGTGGAAGTGATGGTAATAGGGTGATGTGGTGGTGTTAGAGTTCGTAAGAGTAACAGTTGCGACGAAAAGACTACAAATATGATAGTGATGGAAGAAAAAATAATGACAATGACTACGGCATGGTTGGTGGTGGAAGGAGGCAACGATTGTGGTAAGATGGTATTAGGGGTGGTGGTGGAGATAATGGTGGTGGTTGTGGTGGTGATGTTGGTGGTGCTAACAGTAACGATGGTAATAGTGGCGACGACAATAGTAGGAATAATAGTGGTAGCAGTGATGATGGTACAGACGATGGTAGTAGTGGTTGGGTGGCAATAGCGGTGATCATGGTGGTAGAGTATGGTGTTTGTGGTGGTGTGGATGGTGGTCGTCGGTCGATAGGGGATGGCGATTATGATGATAGCAATGAATTATATTAAAATAGTAAAATTTTTAGATTTAAAAGCTTGTATTTTTTAAGGAAATATATTTTTTTATGTACCAAATAAAACAAAAAAATATTTCTTTATAAAATTATTTGATGAAATATTTTTTGACGAACAGACAGATGCTTCTAATTATTTTTTGGGTTCAAAATTTAACTAAAAGAAGTATTTCCAGGGTGCGGAAAAGAAAATTTTGGAGAAAAAACAAGGGAAAGCCTTTTTCAAACCTCTTAAAAATTTTTATTTTTTCTCATCTAAAAAAGTATTTTATTTTCTCTTTTTTATATAAAAAAGCAATAACCATGTATGGTGAAAGTGGATCTCAAGTATTACTTTGAAAAAGGAAAATCTAAATTAAAAAATAGTTCTAAAAATTCTAAAACTCTTTTTGACAATGGACTTAAGGTTGGGTTTTTTGCATTATTATTTGAAGCCAGAAAAACAAAAAATAATCTCGTTTAAAAACTCAATAACTTTTAGTTTTTTTTTGTCTTTTTATTTTTTATATAAATTTTGTATATTTTTTAAAAATATAATAACTTTTATTATACATATCATTTTTTAATAAAAATTCTATATTCAAAATATTCTCTTCAAAATCTATCAAATAATATCGATATTGAGTATAAAATTATGTACAAATAAATTTTAAAAAATTATAATAATATTTTTAATTTAAAACTTTTTTGGATTAAAACCGGTTTAAGTGAAAGTTTTTGTCTTATTAACTTTTGTCTTAAAATCACTGATATGATTTACCAAATAAATTTTTTACTTATTAGTTAAAAGTTACTTTAAACAATAATAATAATAATAATTTAAACCAAGTTATCTCAAGAAGTCACAACCCAAAAAGAGAGAAAGAGAGAAGTTAAATATGGAATCACGTATGATCATTGATCTTAAAGATGTAAAATTGAATGATCATTGATCTTAAAGATGTAAAATTGATCTTAAAGATGTAAAATTACTTGTTTTTAAGTAATAGTTATAATTATTGATTTTCGTGATCACAATGCTTTTTTTTTTCTTCTTACAACTTTTTCTCTTTTAACAAAATGTTATCTCAACACGTTAAATGAGCATTTCAATTCACATATTTCCATGTGTTAAATGTTATCACTTCATGGATGTGACCATCCACATGCTCTCAACACTAAGAATTTTTTTAATTATAACTGTAGTGATAAAAAATTAATAAAAATGAATTAAACTTAACCAAAGAGTTCCTAATCATGGGTTAGGCTAAATTAGAAAGTTAAGCTCTCACACTTTCTATATATATATTGGCTCTCCATTAACTACCAAGGTATGAGATTATTACTCTATATCTCTAACTTTATTTTTTGTCTCAACACCCGTCTAATTTGATCATCGAATGGTTTTTTGTCGGTCACTGGTCGAAAAGTTTATTTTGTAGATACACTGATACGGAGGCACTCAAGAGTTTGATCATCCTAAATCTCGTCAGGTTTTGCTCTTAATCATTAATTAAAAAATTATTATATTTTATGTTCTTTCAATTAGCGTCGTCTGTGAAAACAAAAGAATTGAAAAAGAAAACAAACACGGTGGTGCTCGGGCAGTGCTCGACGAGAATAAAGCTCATATCAAGGAAGCTGGAATCTTCTTCAAAAAGGTAAGCTTTCTCTCTCGCGCACAGTTTTCACATATATGTGTATATATACATCAGATCGTCTCTGGTGAATGAATAAAAAAAATAATAACAAATAAATAAAATAGTAATATAATGATAAGAGAAGTCTTCAGATTTAGAGATCTATAAATATGATTTTCTTTGTTCTGGGAAAATAACAAAAATGAAATATGTTTTGGGGGTTTAGCGGAACCATTGGCAAATGCAAAGTTTTTCTCCATGAGCAAAACCAACAACTACAGTCAAAAGCTGAGAAGTTGACTTTCCAACAGTAGCTTGAGCACACGAAAAGCTTGGGCATTTGTGGATGAGACCCAGAGACGCGAACAGTGGAAATGCACAAAGAAGACTCTGAAGGGGGTTGCTAATGGTTATAAGCCACACAACAGACCATGATTTATGTTGAAGAAAGCAAGATCTGAGAGAACAATGTCGAAAACCGCAACAAATCAGGAGCCAAGTGAAACTTCTATCTCATGATTCGTAAATGCATGTATATACATATGCCTGATTTGTATTTTTAAAAAAATATAAAAAATAATAATAATAATTGTATATGGGTTGTCGCTTATCAAATTTTTTTAAATTTTTTTAGTACATAAACAATTATGAGCCAAGTCACTAGGACATATAGTTTGAGTAAGACAATATTAAGAACAAGGATAAAAGAAAAATTAATGCGAAACTTCTCAAGATAAATACGATACTCGACCTACTCGGATATAGTAGAGCTACTCGGTACAGTAGGGCTATTTAGATAGTGTTACTCGGGTGTAGTAGAGCTACTCGGGTAAACCTACTCATGTGTAACACTTCTATTCATAATTTGACTCACTCATGACTCGAGCTACTAATCCCTTAAGTAGCACGGGTATATGACTTTTACTCATAACACGAGTCACTCAAGACTCGAATTACTCACCCCTCTAATAGCTCGGGTGCAATACTTTTGCTCATAACACGAGTCACTCATGACTCGAGCAAATTACCCCTCTAGTAGCTCGGGTGCGATACTTTTGCTCAGACCTCGAGTCACTCATGACCCGAGTTACTCGCCCCTCTAGTAACTCGGATGCAATACTTATAACTCCAGTCACTCATGACTCGAGCTGCTTGGGTATTCTTCCACTTAACCAGTGCCAACTACTCTAACCCAAGTACTCAGGTGATGACATAAACTACATATTCCACTGGTGACTCGAATTATTGGAGATCCGAGTTGCTGGGACCCCTTATAACTCGGCCAACTAATATCGCTGTTCATCATAGAGAGGCAGAAGACATTCCATAGCACAGACTATGAAGCGTAGCCGTGACTACGAACGAAGACCTTTCAAAGCACAGACTATGAAGCGTAGTCCTGACTACTTGCCATGGCACATACCATGAAGACTGCATATACTATATTATTACCATGGTACAGACCATGAAGACAGCACAGACTGTATTATTGCCATGGCACAGACCATGAAGACAGCACAGACTGTATTATTATCACGACACGGGTCGTGAATACTGTAATGTAGCTCCGACTACCCAATCATGATGACATAGTACCGACCATGTGGCTCAGCACAGACTGAATAACCAATATATAGCACAGACTATATGATTATAGATTCCTCTGAGAATCGAAAGACTGTTCCAGAAACAATGAAGACAATGGCAGTACAATTCTGCACGGGACATTGGGAGACATGTGGCTTGGTGGCTAAGGAAAGGATTTGTCGAGTTATACAGACCCTCCCACTCGAGCCACTCGAGTGACCCTCGAGTCACTCAACTCGAGTGGGTCGGGTACTTAACCCGAGCTGATTGGGTGCCCGTGGAACTTCTGTTGGCCGACCTAGTTGAATTGGAATAGAACACTACTTGGCTGATTATCGAATAGAATTTCTTGATTCTCCGTTATCGCCTCTCATGATCCGATTCGATCTCTTGAAAGAGTACCATTCGAACTCCAACATGACTTATTTGAGTGCTATAAATAAGCGAATAACTAGATTTTCAGATCAATCAGATTTTTATAACCAGATGTATTGTTCGTATTGTCAGAACTTCATACTTAATTAGCATTCTCATTCACTTAATCTTATCTCTCTCTGTTATGTATTTTTGACTAGTTTGTATATTTTATTTCTCTATTATTATTTATTATTTGTGTATTTTAAAAAATTTTTATAATAATAAAATAATATATATATATATATATTTTGATTTGTGCCCTGCAACTCTGTTTCAAATCAACAGACAAAAAGAAAAGACAGGTTAATGAGTTTCTCTCTCCACATGTTGGTTTGCTTCAAAACCGCCTGAGAAAGCCCATGGTTTTTCTTAAAACCACTCTGCATTTTAAGCTGTACACGGTACTATGCAGCTGGCTAACTGACACAACTCACATCTGTCATCAAAACCCGCTGAGTCAAAGCTAAAGGCATGGAGTAGAACATTCGGTACACCAGCCTCCAGTTTTCAGACATTTTTCCACGGGAAGAGTAGCTTCAGTTCGTCACGTAGAAGCTCAGCCAAAGCTCCCCAACCGCGGCACTTCAGCTCGACCTATTCACCGGTTGCCCAACCCATAAATCCAGCTCGGCGCATGATGGGAACGACCCCGAAACAATTAGCTCAGTTTCCCCTCCCACGAAAGCTCGGCAATGGTTTCTCTGTGTTAGCAGCAGCAACAACATCACAACCGTTAACGACATGCAGTTCTCCTTCATTGGGAGGGAGTTGTCAAATTCGATGGACGAACTATCTCGGGTCAAAGAGCAAACGTGGGTCCTTCAGTTCCAAAGAAGAAAAGCTTGTCTTACAACTGTAGCGTGCATGGCATTCTTGGGAATAACTGACAATATGTTCGGCACCTCGGTTCAGCCCCCCAACCTTGCTCGGCGCCCTCACCAACTTTCTCTCTCCAAAGACCAACCACAGCAGCTCATCAATCGAAAGTCAATGATGGGTTCTCGGCAAAACTCGTATTGCAACAGCAAAAGGAAGCAATACAGTACAAGCTATCTAAATTCGTGTGAGAACCAAAATCTCAGCTATCTCGATGCTCGGCATAGGTGGATGGCTCTAAAGCTCGGCGTCTTCTTGCTGCTCGATTGCCCAACTTGTTGCTCGGAAGGCTCCTCGCTATAGCCTCCTGTTACTCGGCCTATCGGAACCTGTTCGGCACCTTATTCGATTTTGATTCTTTTAGCCCCAGTTCGGGAGCTGGTTTGCTCGGGTGAAAATTGTTCAGCATCTCCGGAGCTCCATACTTGAGTTTTGGTTTGGACGGAGTTCAGCCACGCCGGATCAAAAGTATTCTCAATTTGGAGCATAGCTCGGCTCTTAGCGCCGACTGGCTTGACTTCTCGGCGGATGAGCTCGGCACTACTTCTCAGATTACTACGGGGCTCGACTTGTTCGGCAACGACTTGTTCGGCAAAGCTCTCAAAAATAACTGTTCGGCCTCGGTTACGCCTCCACCAGTTCAGGAACAATTAATTAATATCCAGGTTAAAGCGAATGCCGGAGATGACGGAGAGGAAGAGGCACGACGACAGTTCATCCTCGAAGCTCTGCAACTCATTTTCCTTGGCCTGATTCAATTATTTTGCTCGGAAATAGGGCAACAATTCATCACGGCGACGGTTCGGGGCAGTATGACTCGGAGCTTGGCCAAAGCTCCCAGCCATGGTCGCTTAGAACTCGATCAAAACTCCCAACTGGGCTTTTCTCTCTAGAAATCAGAGGATGAACATTCAATGAATTGGCATTTCGTTGATCCTTGAAGTGCTGGGACCAACTCATGGTCTGTCCATTTAATTGATTAAGCAATCTGATATCCAACGATTCCTCCAGTGCAATTATAGGATTTTTCCATCTCTTAACTGTCTTCAGTAGTGTTCTCAGTGCACCAATCTCTTCACCCTTCAGGAGAAAGTGCAGTGTTTTTGCCAAAATATGTCGTCGCCGCGGCGCAAGAGCAAGTTCTTGGATTATTCCCATGCCAGAGCTGTGAACACCATAGAGCTCGGCAAAGCTACCGTGCATGGCAGAGCTCGACAAAGCTCCCAAGGTATTCTCGGAGCTGCTCGGCGAAACTCACATCCATAATGAAGGCCAGGAAGCTATTGCAGCATTCTTCTCAGCTTGCTTCTTCGTCTTGGCCACCTGTGAAATTCATTCCAGCAACTTGGAAAAATGGGTCTGGGGGCTTCCTCTCTCTATAATGTGTTCTGATTATCGAAAAGCGACTGGAGATCGGCGAAACCCCCCACCCTGACTCTCGAAGCTCGGCAAAGCTCTCAACCTGGTTTCTCATGCATACCTGGTTGGGGACAACCCAACGCTAAAATAATGATTTAAAAAATATATTTTTATTAATTTTTAATAATTATAATAATATAAAATTATAAAAAAAATAAAATAACAGAAATAACATGAATAGAATTTGCAACCCGAGTCCTGCAAACGCAGTTTTCTTAAGAATGATTTACTGCCTACCAAGGGTGTTGTAGGATTTCTACCGGCGTCACTCTCCTAGGATAAAACGACTACACGATCGTTGGAACACCACCAAGAATCAGCTACGAACGTACTCCGTCTGTTTTTCTCTCTCCTACAGCTTGCAATATATTCAGAGTTGTATCTCTTATTTCTCACATCTACTGTTTGTTTTTCTCTGTTATGTCTCTTCTTATATCTGCCTTTCACTTCTTTTCTTGTCTCTGAATACTGAAAAATGACAGCATATATAGACTTTCCATCATGGAGGGAGTTATAGGAAAATTAATAGCCATGAGTGGTATTGATTTTTAGGATTCAATTGCCAATTGAATGGCCAATTCAATTGCAATTGAATTCTGCTATTGAATTCTGGAATTCAATGGCCAATGAATTCACAGATTCCAACATACCTATCTGGAACAGCAGCACGCTAATTCAGCCCAACTCTTTGAAGCTTCTCAGCCTTCGCCAAAGCCGGCGACTTATGCTCTCAGAGCCTACAAAGCTCGGCCTCCCAACTTGACAAATCAGTTTGGTATTGTCTCAGGTCGTCGCCTCAGCTTAATGTCTCAATGCTCGGCACTTGTTCAGTTCATCTCAATTCATCTCTGTTTTGACCATTGTTGAGAGATCAACTGCAGAAGTGCTATATCACCGGTCCCAACATTCAGCCGCAGTAACTATGCTACTAAAGTTGAAGTTCCTTCAGCCTTGAAGAAGACCATGCAAAGCTAGATCAACTGCTGAGTATGAGAAGAAGAAGAAGATAGAGGAATTGAGCACCTAATGCCAGTTGAAGACGAATGACTACTACGAGAGATGCAGAGTATGGGCAGCAAAAGTCCCATGGCCTCCGGGTCAAGCCTTGGGCAAGAAAGCTCTAGCTTGTCTAAGAAAAAGTCCCAGTTGGCCTCCGAGTCAAGCTTCGGGCAAGAAAGTCCTACATCAGCTAGGCAAAAAGTTTTACTTGGCCTCCGGGTCAAGCCTCGGGCAAAAAAGTCCTAACTCAGCTAGGCAAAAAGTTCCAGTTGGCATCCGAGTCAAGCCTTGGGCAATAAAGTCCTAACTCGGCTAGGCAATGAAAAATTCCAACCGACCTTCTCTCAAGCTCCACTGTTCAGCAGAATCTCAATGGATAAGCTCGGCAAAGATCACTGCTCGGATTCTCAAGCTCCACAACTCGACAATCCAGCTATGCATGGAGCTTAGTGCTTATTTTTACTTTAGAATTATGCATCGAGGAAGAATAAGGTTTCTCTCTCTAAAAGTGCAGCAAAGTGGTTCTACAACAAATAGAAGACTTTATAACTCAGATGTGCACGGTACAAACAGTTTGGACTTATTCGGCACAATCAGGATCAGATGAACTGACCCAATATTGATGACCCCGTACAGAATATGGACCGGACTCCTTGTCTTTCGAACTCACTAGATACTCCTTGCTCCGCCGCCGAACACCAGCAACCACCAAGAACACCGTTAGGGCCTACTAGCTGGCTATGGTCGGGAGGCACTCTGACGCTCAAGTTAGATATCCCACTGAGAGGTTTCTAAGCAAGAGTTTTGGGGTTAAGAATTGCTTACCTGGTCGTTTGGGGGTGCCTCTCTTTATATAGGGGTCAGGACTAATGGAGGCTGAATCCTCTTAGGATCCTACCTCATATTAGTAAAGAATTGTTTCTATCCTGTAGATGTGATTTATTTTCATCCATCCGGTAGATTTGTTTTCATCATGTCGTCCTGATGTTGATTTGTTCCCATCTTGTATATTTGCTCAAATCGCATACAATATGAAAATTATTCCTTCCATTGAGGGGCCGACGTGGGCTTCATAGGTCCGTTCTGCCCCTATATGGGGTGGGCCGAACTAGCAAGGCACGAACAACAGTGGGTCCGAGCTTTTTCGAATACTTGGACAAGTTCATTTCGAGCTGGTCTTCCTTTTGGGTCTTTGCCTCCAATCATTCGGGCTAGGCATTAGGCCCATAGCTTTTGTCCACCCTCAACTGCCCCCAGCTCTGGTTATTGTTCAGCTATACTGCTTGGCGATGGACCAGAGCTTTGAATTCTTGCTTGATTGTCAGCTTAGGTTGCTCGGTGAATTCCCAGTCACTTAGTTCGGGATATGTGCTGAGTAACTGGGTTTACAAGGGGTACGGCATTGTTCGGAGACATCTATTCGGTTCTCCGGGTGATGGTTCTACTGCCCAGGTCTCATGAGGTGCCCTCATGAATAATGACGGCTGGTCTCGAGCCTTGTGTTGGGTGACGTGGCGCTCCCTGGTTGGCATACGAAGGCGGTGGCCGATTTCAATCAATGATTTGTTCACGTCGTTCCAAACGTACGGCGCATTGAATGCGCCTGTCTTTTGAGACGACGGGTATATAAGCCAATCATGTTGCCGTTTTCATCTTTTTTCACCGTTTCTGAACTTTTCCAAATGTTCCCAGTGCAATTTTCGGCGAACTCAAAAAATATCCCTCCGGCGAAGCATTTCCCAGAATTCGACGGCTAAAAACAGTTTTTAGAGGCTCGTAAGCGTTCTTTCTCCCTTTTCACTACTCATTCTAGTGCTTTGAGGTTAGTTTGCCTGTATTTTCTCATATCTTCTTCTCCTTTTCCTCTTTCACTTTCTTTTCTTCTTTAAATGGGCAAACTGAGAAAGCTGGTATCGACGCCGGCGGCCATGGAGGTTTTCCAGCATCGATACCAGATTCCGAATGATGTCGGCCTCACTCTAGCCAATGCTTGTGACTCGCGCGAGGGGAATTTGAAAAAGCTCCCCTCCCACTTGTATCCATAGTGGAGGGGGAGTTCAGGTCCCTCTTCACCCGATGCTTCGCCGGGTTCTTCGGCATTACCGAGTTAGTCCCATGCAGGTCTCCTCTAATGTGTTTAGAATATTCATGAGAACTGTAGAACTAAACCGAATTCTAGGTACCAACATTGGTATCTGGGATATTATTTACTGCTACAACATGATTAAACATCTATCCGGATCGTATTACCTCAAGGCTAAGAGAGCAGCCGAGAAGTTAGTGATCGAACTTCCTGATTTCGGCAAGGACATAGATGACGACTTTGTCTATGTGACCGGCAATTTTGAGTTCGGCCTCGGAGAGGTACAAGATATCTTCATCGTCCCCTAGAAGGACGGTCTTGGGCCTGGTACTTATGCTCGTTACCTGTTTGGTTTTATGTTTTACCCATTACTGGTCTTTCCTTGTTCTGAAAATCTTGTGCTTTTGCTTTCTGTTATGCACAGGTGAGGTTGCAAACAGTCGAGCTCGAGGTCCCCTCCCTGGGGTACATCTTGCGGACCTAGCCAAGGTTTGGGCCTACAAGAGGTTGCCAGAGCAAAGAGGATTGGGCAGAGCTGCTCATATCCTTTTGAAGTATATTCCTACATACAGGAGTTTCATCAGGCCGAGCACATCAAGCGTTCGAATTGCCAGTCCAGCATCCGAGCCTACCGACGTCCCCGAAGCGGTGGTCCTCCCCTTCACCCGACCAGAGAGGTCCGTTACAGTTGCTCCGCCCCCTCTCCTTCTTGACAGGCCAAAGCCTTCGTCCCTGGGTTACACAATCTCCATCTCCTCCTTGTCTTCTTCATCTATCGATTTCTCAGTCTTTGAAGAAATAGCCGAAATGGCACAAAAGAAAGCTCCCACCGCTGACCTCAGCAAGTTCCTCACCCTTGGGGGGCCGAAGAGGAAGGTTACCGCATTGGAGAAGCCTTCGGCTGATCTTGCTGCCGAACTGGCGAATGAGGTGGCTTCTATCTCCAAAGCTGCATCCCAGCCACCCTTGAAGAGGCTGAAGAAGGTCGAGGGCACCCCTTCGAAGGATCAAGGGAAAGAGAAAGAGAAGGGGAAGGAAAAAGAGAGAAGAGAGAGGGAGAGAAGAGAGAAGGAGAAGGCTATAGTGGAATAGCCTAGTGAGGTAGCGCCATGGTCACCCGATCTCAAGAGGGGTGATCGGGTGATCATAGTCGAAGACAAGGCGAAATCCGCAGACACCGCATTCGGTCTGTCCAAAGCCTTGTTACTTCCGGCTGATATGGAGGAGGTTTGGAAGCTTCCTCATGAGCAGCTGGTGAAATACTCAGTCCGCCACTCGGCCCAAGTATTACCTTGGAACACCCTCTTTCATAAATCCGGTCCTTTTGTCTTCACTTTACGTTTCTTTTTGTGACTGACGCTCTTCCTCTTTGCAGAGCCTTCAACGTCTGATGGTAATGGTTGAGCGAGTTGAGGCGCAAGAGGCCGACCTGACCAAGCTTTTCCAGGCCAACTTCAAGTACCTCCAGCAAATTGGGAAGCTTGAAGGTAGCCTTCGGGAGAAGACGCAGGCCGCCGACGCTGCTCTGGCAAGGGTCTCCGACCTCAAAGTTCAAGAAACTGCCTTAAAGAGGCAACTGAAGGAGAAGGGGGAGTCCTTGGCCAATACTGTCGTTGCCTTAGAGGAGACCGAAGCCGAGCTGACCCGTTCGAAGGAGGAGGCTTCTAAGGCTTATTCAGCGGGGGTTGTTGAGGCAACCGAAGACTGCAAGGCACATATCCCAAGACTTCAAGATATCATCTTTGGCTTTGCTTGGGAGGCTTCCCTCAAAGCTGTCGGGGTCGAGGAATCGTCCCCCTTATACAAGGACGTCCCTTTGCTAAGCAAGCAGGCGGCGGAGGAGGAGGGAGGAGTAGTCAGGGCAGCTGAGGCTGGCACCGCTGAAGTTGCCATTCAGGGAAATGCTGAGGCGGAGGTGGCTGCGCTCGTGGCCATTGAGGAGGTCGGAACCCCAGCAAAAACCACTAATGATTTTTTGCCTGCCCCCTGAAGGCTTCTATCTTCTTTTCCTTTATTTATTTTTGTACTGCCCTTTAGGGCCTCTCTTGTAGTTTCGAGGGTTCCAGCCCCTATTTTGTTAATGAGAAGAACTCTTTGCTTTAATCTTGCTTTCTATATTTGCATTGTCTCGGACTGACTTCTGTACTGACGGTCCTAGTAATTCGGACATACTTCAACACTTAGTATTTCAAGCTTAACTAAAAAATGATTAATTATCCAAATGTGGGATCATCACTCATACTAAGGGCTAGTTCGGATAATTATCAAAAAAAATTTGAGGCGCCATGAATCATAAGAA